>OY743149.1:10025000-10346250 GCA_963555695.1 Dasypolia templi | reverse complement strand
TATGATTAGTGTGATTAGCTTTAAATTTACTAATACTACATATATTAGTAAATTTAAGCTAATTAGGGACCTTTTAAATGTATTATGATTAGTGTGATTAGCTTTAAATTTACTAATACTACATATATTAGTAAATTTAAGCTAATTAGGGACCTTTTAAATGTATTGTTGTTAGTTGTTAAGTAACTATGTGTATTATTACGTGCTTTTACTTACTATTCCATATCAAATTTAACTTAAAAGAACTTACGAAAGTAAAAAATGTAGCTTTTTATTCTATATATTTTTTCATTTTTTTCGATCCATTTATTTGGCAGAGTTGCAACTTTATGCACACGTTAATAGCATCAAATGATAATAGACTAGACAAGGTATATGAAAAATAAAGTTACTTTTTTCCTCATGTGGATGGATAGAGCTCATTAACCTCAACAATAATTGTTCTGATGTATTTTTTCCTAAACTTTATACTTTGGGTAGACAATGTGTTTTGTTATTTTTTTGTATGGAGCGGATCAAATAACCTTAAATTCCTGCTAAGTAGCGTGTGATCCCGCGTTGAAACTTTATTTTTCATATACCTTGTCTAGTCTATTATCATTTGATGCTATTAACGTGTGCATAAAGTTGCAACTCTGCCAAATAAATGGATCGAAAAAAATGAAAAAATATATAGAATAAAAAGCTACATTTTTTACTTTCGTAAGTTCTTTTAAGTTAAATTTGATATGGAATAGTAAGTAAAAGCACGTAATAATACACATAGTTACTTAACAACTAACAACAATACATTTAAAAGGTCCCTAATTAGCTTAAATTTACTAATATATGTAGTATTAGTAAATTTAAAGCTAATCACACTAATCATAATACATTTAAAAGGTCCCTAATTAGCTTAAATTTACTAATATATGTAGTATTAGTAAATTTAAAGCTAATCACACTAATCATAATACATTTAAAAGGTCCCTAATTAGCTTAAATTTACTAATATATGTAGTAGTAGTAAATTTAAGCTAATTAGGGATCTATGAATTTCAATTTCTTTGTTTTAATGACTTTAACATGTTTATGAAATGTTATTTTAAGTTAGATTTAATACTGAATAGTGAGTAAAGATAGGTACATAATAATACAAATTAGTAAAGGTAAACTAACATTACTACAACTAACACAAGCAAACTAAAAACTAACTATAAACAACATCAAACATTACTATTTCCTTTCAATTATGAGTTTGACATTTATAAACTAATAAAAAAAACAAGAAACTTACAAACTACCAAAAAATCTTATTCACTATCGCTATGACTATCTTGTAAATTATCTACATCAATAAAATCTATATCGGATTCTGTGGGAAAAATCAGCAGAAGCTCTTTGACTTTTGGAGAGAGAACCATTATATTTTGTTTCACCATTCGAGGTCTTAGACTTGTGATCTTTGGATCAGAAGACAAAAGAAGATTGTGTATAATATCCTCATTTGTCGCCGTTCTACTTACCTTTCTAGAATGACTCTCTCTATATTTCCGGAAATCTTTATTACGAGCTTCCGCTGCCTCTTCCGACAGTTTACCTATAGGTATGGCACCAAAGTGCTTAATTATATCACTCCCATGTACTAACAATTTATGTATACTGGAAGGCATATAATACCAGGGATATAAGTGAACGTACAATTGTGCAGTATCTCTACAAAATTCGGAAAACTTAGAAAGATCCACGCTCTCTCCAGATGCAACCGTCTGAAGAATCACATGAAACCTTTCTATTAAATCTTTATCTATTCCTGTTATGCGAGCTGTTGTTTCTGCATCCCTAAAAAATCTTCTGGCAGTATTGCCATCATTGGTTGTGCCTACTCCTTGCTTGACTACGTCAATAAGTAAACCGCATTCTTTCTTAAACGCTTGCTGTATAGCGCTCTTTCTGAGTGACATTTTTTCTTTGTCATCGCCCCTGCAACTCCATTTTTTGAAGTCCAAACGATAAGCTGCAAACAAAAAGAAATATCACTTAAATAAAAATCTCACAAGTAACTATATAACGTGAAAAAAATTATGAACTAATAAAATTATATTTACCGATATGAAGTAAGCACTCCATGCTTCTTATCCAGGCATGTAAAGATGACATTCCATACTGGAACACTTCTTCGTTGTTCTCTTTTTGAGCAAGTGACTCTAAATTGTTCATCTCTGACGGTTTTGCTTTGCAGATATCACAGACAGCTGAAGATGTGTCTGACAAATATGACGATATTTTGCCGTCTATCATCGTCAAGTGCAATTGATGCTTAACTTCAACTTGATTGAACTTGATTGGCTGAAGTGTTTCTATTTCTTCGGTTATGCTAGCTTTTATAGTTACCACTGTTGACTGCGTTTCTTTGGTAAATTTGAACATTATCGGACGGCAATAGAAAGTTGATGAGGGTCGATCGTTTTCCCAAACAATTGTTCCATCACATTGTTGAAGCCTTATAGGAACTAGACTGGCCATGAAGATAGTTGAGTCATCAAACTCTGCTTCAGTCTTTTGTTTATAATTACTTTGACCTGAGGCTCCATCAAAACCCCATTTGCTTATTAGCAGTAACTCAGTTGGCGAATCCAAATCTAAAGTAATCACTTCTAAAAGCCTAGATACCGTCAAGTTGAGTAAAGCTTGCAGTTTAATAGCAGCTCCTTCTTCAGTTATAATTATGTCTTCTTTCCCTGGATAACATTTTGCCTTCGCTTGTTTTATTTTATAATAAGAAGGGTATAAATCAGACCTATTTTCACTTGCTGCTTCTCTTAGGCTTATATACTGCCACTTACTTAATTTAAGTGAAACTAATAAAGACAGTGCCTTATCGGGTGAATATGTACTACTTTTCGGTTTACTTGTACTTAAACACTCTTTAACTTTTTCTAGATCTTCGGGGTGATTTAGTAATTGGTTCATAATTTTTCCTACATCCTCATTTCCGGTGTTTCTTAAACTAGCAATTGTAGTAGCTTTAAGTTCATCCGGGGATAACGAAAGCGATTGGTTAATTTGATCAACGCGTCGTCGTTTTTGCCTGGAGCCCAATTCCTCGAAAGGTTTTCGAGGTGTAAATGTAGATGTCGAAGCTTCTGTAGTAGATGGTGGTAGATTTTCGACATCTTCAGTATTACAAATCTCGAGCCTTTCCTGTTCAGTGTTCACAGCTTCAGGTATCATTCCTTCGGGCCAGTTTATTGCACGTTCCAACCAATCACCATTTTTTCTTACAAACTGTGCTAACGTGCGACTACTTCGTTCCCATCTTGCACTTATATTTGAACAAAAGCGCGTACAGAATTTTTGGAGCTCAACACTGTTCTCTTCGGTCACGTTTATTTTATGTTGTAGGAATTGAAAGAATTTTTGACTATCCGGCAGTGACTTGACCTGCTCTCTTAAAATCATAAATAAATCTAAATTGTTAACTAAATTATCCATTATAACGAAAAAGGGACGATCAGAATCACGAGATGTTAGTAGTAGTACGAATAAACGAACACTAGTTAGTATATAATAAATTATGGTCATTTTATACTTCCAGAATCCAGTGACAAACAATGTTTACTAATTTTTCTACTACCCTCATTAACTAATTATCCTAATTAATATTACAGTAATGACTAAAAGTGAAAAACATTGTTATTTTATAAGGTAAAAGGTTAAGCTAATTACAGTAATTAAACACACAAATAGAAATTAATTGATTTCATATCCACATTTTTAAATAAAGGTCCCTAATTAGCTTAAATTTACTAATATATGTAGTATTAGTAAATTTAAGCTAATTAGGGACCTTTTAAATGTATTGTTGTTAGTTGCTAAGTAATTATGTGTATTATTACGTGCTTTTACTTACTATTCCATATCAAATTTAACTTAAAATAACTTACGAAAGTAAAAAATGAAGCTTTTTATTCTATGTATTTTTTCATTTTTTTCGATCCATTTATTTGGCAGAGTTGCAACTTTATGCATTTGTTTATAGCATCAAATGATAATAGACCAGACAAGGTATATGAAAAATAAAGTTTCAACGCGGGATCACACGCTACTTAGCAGGAATTTAAGTTTATTTGAGCCGCTCCATACAAAAAAATAACAAAACACATTTTTCTACCCAAAGTATAAAGTTTAGGAAATAATACATCAGAACAATTATTATTGAGGTTAATGAGCTCTACCCATCCGCATAAAAAAAAAAGTGAAAAAGCAAAGTTGAGCCCTAAGTCACTAAAATCATAGTTTCGACCCACTGTGTGTCGGTGCGTTTTTAAGATAGTTCCGTGTAGAATAAAAGGCACTAACGTTACTCTGCTCGTTTTATTCTCCCATTTCGCTCTGGTTTCTTATATCAGAAGTGGGATATTACCTAAAAGTGCAAGTAAAATAGGAATTAACAAGTTTTTAATACAAGGCAATATTCTTTTTTTTTTTGTTTTCTATCATCGCTTGGTGAGCGTTAAAACAGACATTTTTATAAACAGTACTTTGTGCTTCTGTGTTGATCTCTATTATGCCCAAACGCATTCGTGGTATGAGTAGTGACTCTTCATCAAGTGAAACAAGTGAATATTCGTATAAAGAGCGACATTCAAAACGACGAAGGGATAAAAAAACATTCAAATTCTAACAGTCGTAAACGTACCCACAAAAGAAAAACAAAATCCAGAAGATCACACCGAACGAGGGAAAGCAACAGAAGTCCGAATGGAAGAACCTGGAAGGATGGCAGGTCATGTGAAACTCCAATAGGGCAACCAGCAGGCGAGGTTGCTTCTGTAGCGGTAGAAGATTGCGGTATTGTTCCTGAGCCGGGACCTGTAGAAGAAATTACGAGCTATTCTGCGGAGTCTGGACGACAGGCAGTGCCGGGATCTTCAGCAGTTCCAGATAGAGGTTTGGAAAGTAACCTGCTTAATTTAAATTTACCAATCAAATTGCATGATTTAGTGAGCTTTATTTCTTCTTGTGTGAAACCTGATCATTCGGCAAATTCTTCATTAAAATGTGATAAAAATATAATACCTGAATTTGACCCGTCCGTTAAAAATCAAAGAATAGATACCTGGTTATCTAAAGTCGACGAATGTGCTCTTATCTATGGTTGGTCTGATCAACAAACGACCCATTTTGCTTTGCCACGATTAGCAGGTCATGCCAAAAAATGGTATGAAGGGCTTAAAACTATAAAATATACGTGGTCCGAATGGCAGCATAATTTAAAACGTGCGTTCCCGTCAGACACTAATTATGGTGCTTTGTTATTTGAAATGTTAGAAAAGAAATATAAACTAGGTGATTCGCTCGATGATTACTATTACGATAAAATGATTTTGTTGAATGCATGCGATATATTAGGCAAGAAAGCAGTAGATTGTATCATTTACGGTCTTGAGGACCGCACTATTAGAGCAGGAGCATCTTCAGCTCGTTTTGCTCAACCTGAAGATTTATTAAAATACCTTAAAGACATGTGCCGTGATCAAAGTGAGTTATTTCCTAAAAATAAATCTAAAACCCTTTTTCCGAATAATTCTACCATAATTTGTCATATTTGTAGTAAGAGTGGTCATCGTGCAAGCCAATGCAGGCAAGCAAATAATACTCCCTCCGTATGCTTTAGTTGTAAACAAACTGGCCATAGAGTTTCACAATGTCCAAAACCCATTATCAAATGCGACACTTGTAAAAAATATGGGCATAAAACTGAAGACTGTTATTCAAACAAAAATAAAGAACGAAATAATAACCAAGATAAAAGGGTTTTAATGACCACTACTACTGATCTACACAGTTCACAAAATAAATATTATAAAAATGCGTCTATTAACAATAATTCTATTCAAGTTCAATGTTTTATAGACTTCGGAAGCCAATGCACACTTATTAGAGATACATTAGCATATCAGTATAATTTAATCATTAGTGAAAGCTCATTACCTGTCATTAAAGGGGTAGGAGAGACCCACATCGTACCTATAGGTAAAGCTGAAATATTGTTGGCTATAGATGGAGTTGAGGCTGTGATCACTATTTATGTTGTTGCCTCTAACCAGCTACATGTACCCTTACTTGTTGGACAAAATTTCACCGAATTACCAAATATTTTAGTTATAAAGACTAATAATAGTCTAGAGATTTTAAAACGTGATAATGTTTGTAATGAAATCTTACCTGGAATTGAGCATGAAAATAATAGCATTATCAAACTTTACGTTTTTAAGGATTATACGCTTACTAACACTAATTTTATTAAATGTTATACCTCTACAGTGGAGGACTCCACGGTATTCGTCTTAAGTAGCTATCGCAATTATAATAATTGTCAATATTGGATTAAAGAAGGGGTTTACAAGATAGTGGGGAACTGTTGTGATATTCCTATAATTATTCTAAATGACTCAACGTTACATTTAAAAAAGGATATGTTACTGGTTAGAGTATATAAAATCGGTTTTGATAATAACATCAAGGAATTAAATTGTTTTAGATTACAATCGGATTATAGTCCCATTGAAGCTAACGAGGTTAAGATTAATTCAGAATTAGCAAAAGAAAAAGTTGATATAGTACAGGGTTTAATATCAAAATATAGAACAAGTTTTGCTCAAAATCTCTCTGAATTGGGTTGCACTAATCTCAGTGAAATGGAAATTAAATTAACTGACGGAACTCCTGTTGTTTATAGGCCATATAGATTAAGTTTTAAAGAACGAGAGATAGTACAGGAAATGGTTAGGGAACTATTAGTACATGACATTATAGAGGAGTCTTCATCATGTTACGCTAGTCCGATCATACTCGTATCAAAGAAAACTGGGGGACATCGCTTGTGTGTAGATTACAGAACGTTGAATGGACGAACGGTTAAGGACCACTTTCCACTCCCATTGATAGAAGACCAGTTAGACCAATTAAGTGGCTGCAAGTTCTTTACAACTCTTGATTTAATGAGTGGGTATTATCAAGTTCCTATAAAAAAAGAGAGCAGGCACGTTACGGCTTTTGTTACGCCTGATGGTCTGTATCAATTTAAGAGAATGCCATTTGGTTTGGCCAATGCGCCCTCTGTATTCCAGAGGACCATGAACCAAGCCCTTCGGTTAAATTCTGCTGGGGGGTCTACTGGAATTGCATCGGATAAGCCAGCTATTGCTTATATGGATGACCTCATAATACCCTCGAAAAACTTTGAAGAAGGCATTGAAAATTAGAGAAAACTTTTAAACTGCTAAATGAAGCTAAATTAACTTTAAATATACAGAAATGTTATTTCTTTCAAACTTCTATTGATTATTTGGGGTACGAAATTACGACCGAAGGAGTAAAACCGGGTAGAATTAAAATTGATGCTGTAAGGAACTTTCCCACACCACGAAATGTACACGAAGTCAGACAATTTATTGGCTTGGCTAGTTACTTCCGTAAATTCATAGAAAATTTATCAATAATAGCAAGGCCACTATCTGATCTTACAAGAAAGAACTGTCCGTGGAGGTGGGAAAACGAACAAGTGGTTGCTTTTCAGTCTCTTAAAGATAAATTAATAGAACGCCCATTGTTAACTTTGTATAATCCAAATTATATCACGGAATTACATACTGACGCGAGTAAGATTGGACTGGCAGGCATACTCTTACAGAAGGAAAACAGTCACGCTCTTTTCAGGCCAGTTGCCTACTTTAGTCGAAAAACTACTATTGATGAGCAAAAGTTTCACGCATATGATTTAGAAACGTTAGCAGTAATTAGTTCTCTTCAGCGTTTTCGTGTATATTTACTCGGATTAAAATTCACAATAGTCACGGATTGTAATGCCCTAAGGTCAACTTTTTCTAAACGTGACATTCTACCACGAATTGCTAGATGGTGGCTGGCATTGCAAGAGTATGACTGCAACATCATGTATCGCCCTAATCACAGTATGACTCACGTAGACGCGTTGAGTAGAAACCCACAAGAAAGTTGCGATACAAATAATGAAGTAGATTCGTTAAGAGTGTTAAATATTACACAAGACGATTGGTTACTCAGTGTCCAACTAACAGATCCTAAAATATGTTTGATTAAAGATGTATTAAATGATCCAAAGTACGAAGATATTATTGATATAAAACAATATTTTGTTATCCAACGTAACCGGCTGTTTAGAAAAGTTAATGATGAATTGAAGTGGGTAGTTCCAAAGGGGGGCAGATGGCAAATATGTAAGCAAAATCATGACGACATCGGTCATTTTTCAGTTGATAAAACTTTATCTAAAATTAAAAAAGATTTTTGGTTCCCAAAGATGAAAAGGTTTATTATAAAATATGTCAAGTCTTGTTTACATTGTGCATACGGTAAAATGCCAGCGGGGAAAAAAGAAGGCTTTTTACATCCGATATTGAAAACGATATTCCATTTGAAACAGTTCATATCGATCATCTGGGCCCCTTCGTAAAAAGTTCAAGGGGTAATGCTTATTTACTTGTAATTGTTGACGGGTGTACTAAGTTCTGTATTTTAAAACCATTGCGCAATTTAAGGTCAAGTTTAACTGTTAGAGCATTGGATGATGTTTTTACAACATTTGGCTATCCGAAACGTTTGATCTCTGATCAAGGCACCTCATTTACCTCTGATGAGTTCCGAAAGTTCTGCGAGAAAAACCACTTTAAGCACGTCTTGAACGCTGTCGCTTCACCTCGAGCCAATGGCCAGGTGGAGCGGTACAATCGGACCGTGTTAGGCGCGTTAACTTCATATACCGATAAATTAGGAGAGACTAAATGGGATTTTGAGCTGGGTAATATTCAGTGGGGGTTAAATAATACCCTAAATAAAGGAATCGGGAAAACCCCATCAGAAGCGCTGTTTGGTCGGAATTTAATCCATAGTAGTGAGAATATTATGAATGAAATATTTGTAGACACAAGACAGTTAGATAGGGACATTAATGAAATAAGAACCGAAGTTACCGAACACATATCGACAGACCAAAGTAGACAGAAAGATAGATTTGATAAGTCACGTAAAGAAGCTAAGATTTATGCAATAGGGGATTTGGTAAAAATTCAAAAACAGATAGGTCATAATGAAGGCCAAAGTAAAAAGCTATTACCTATATACTCGGGTCCCTACAGAATTTCAAAAGTTTTAGACAATGATAGGTATGAAGTCTCAAGCATACCAGGGTCTAACATTGGCAAAAAGCAGTATTGTAATATTTGGGCTGTGGACCAGATACAGCCATGGATTGACATACATATTAATGAAATAAGTTCAGGATCTGATTCTGAAAAAGAATGATCAGGTTGTTAATGTAGATAAATGAAAGCCATTGTTGTTATATCTTTAAGTTAGTCGTTTATTTATTTTTTTGTTTATGATTTTCATTTCGATATATGGTTGATCTAAAAGAATAAAAAAAAAAAAAATAGAATAACATTTGATAAAGTTAATCTAAGAATTTTATGATTAACTTAGTGCTTGAAAGTAACAAGTAAATGGGAATGACATATGTTTTTTTAGAAGCTAGTCTGCGTTAGAATTATTAGAGCTAAATGCAATAGTTTACACGAAACTTAAAAGTACTTAACAGAAAAATAGATGATTGTGAGATGGAAGTTGTGGAGTGGCTGGCTTGATAAATAAGTGCCTCTCCCACCTAAAGCATAGGCCACTCATTGGAAGTCGTACAGTGGCTGGCAAGTGAGAGTGCTTGGCCAGTGAAGCTTGCGGTGCAATGTTTGGCAAGTGCAGAATGTGATGTCATTCATTGGAAGTCGTACAGTGGCTGGCAAGTGAGAGTGCTTGGCCAGTGAAGCTTGCGGTGCAATGGTTGGCATATGCAGAATGTGATGTTGTGATATTAGGAGTCACTCATTGGAAGTCGTACAGTGGCTGGCAAGTGAGAGTGCTTGGCCAGTGAAGCTTGCGGTGCAATGTTTGGCAAGTGCAGAATGTGATGTCATTCATTGGAAGTCGTACAGTGGCTGGCAAGTGAGAGTGCTTGGCCAGTGAAGCTTGCGGTGCAATGTTTGGCATATGCAGAATGTGATGTTGAGATAGTATGGGTCGCTCATTGGAAGCCGTACGGTGGCTGACAAGTGATTGCTTGATCAGTGATGCTTACGGTGCGATGAGTGACTCATGTAAATTAAAATTGAGAAGTATGAATGACTTCATAAAAATGAGAAATTTACAAAATGTGATTATGTGATATTATTACCTTTTAAGCGGTTCTTGTGTTGACCGATAAGTTTGTAGTAAATTGGCATTTATTAAATATTTTATAGTTTTTAAGAATATCATTAGCTGATATTTTGTTAAATAATGTAATAATTAACGCTAAATCGCCTCTATGATATTGATCGATATTGTTTAATTAATAGTTTGAGGACAAACTTAATGTCAGGAAGGCCGAATGTTAGCTTTTGGTTTTAATCTAACGTAAATGTTATTGATAGGGTGCAGATTATTTTGTAAATGTTTTATTTAATTATTTGAGTCTTTCTGCAACTGACTTCCGTTGCTAAAAATACTGTCTCCGATTAGTAAACGGAAGTCAATTGCAAACCAGATTAAAGTAATATTTAATATTTCCGGAAGTGGCTCATCACGCCACCTATTTGCCGTTTTTTTTATGTAGAAAAGTATAAAAGCACATGTCGCACAGTGGGTCGAAACTATGATTTTAGTGACTTAGGGCTCAACTTTGCTTTTTCACTTTTTTTTTTATGCGGATGCGTAGAGCTCATTAACCTCAATAATAATTGTTCTGATGTATTATTTCCTAAACTTTATACTTTGGGTAGAAAAATGTGTTTTGTTATTTTTTTGTATGGAGCGGCTCAAATAAACTTAAATTCCTGCTAAGTAGCGTGTGATCCCGCGTTGAAACTTTATTTTTCATATACCTTGTCTGGTCTATTATCATTTGATGCTATAAACAAATGCATAAAGTTGCAACTCTGCCAAATAAATGGATCGAAAAAAATGAAAAAATACATAGAATAAAAAGCTTCATTTTTTACTTTCGTAAGTTATTTTAAGTTAAATTTGATATGGAATAGTAAGTAAAAGCACGTAATAATACACATAATTACTTAGCAACTAACAACAATACATTTAAAAGGTCCCTAATTAGCTTAAATTTACTAATACTACATATATTAGTAAATTTAAGCTAATTAGGGACCTTTATTTAAAAATGTGGATATGAAATCAATTAATTTCTATTTGTGTGTTTAATTACTGTAATTAGCTTAACCTTTTACCTTATAAAATAACAATGTTTTTCACTTTTAGTCATTACTGTAATAGTAATTAGGATAATTAGTTAATGAGGGTAGTAGAAAAATTAGTAAACATTGTTTGTCACTGGATTCTGGAAGTATAAAATGACCATAATTTATTATATACTAACTAGTGTTCGTTTATTCGTACTACTACTAACATCTCGTGATTCTGATCGTCCCTTTTTCGTTATAATGGATAATTTAGTTAACAATTTAGATTTATTTATGATTTTAAGAGAGCAGGTCAAGTCACTGTCGGATAGTCAAAAATTCTTTCAATTCCTACAACATAAAATAAACGTGACCGAAGAGAACAGTGTTGAGCTCCAAAAATTCTGTACGCGCTTTTGTTCAAATATAAGTGCAAGATGGGAACGAAGTAGTCGCACGTTAGCACAGTTTGTAAGAAAAAATGGTGATTGGTTGGAACGTGCAATAAACTGGCCCGAAGGAATGATACCTGAAGCTGTGAACACTGAACAGGAAAGGCTCGAGATTTGTAATACTGAAGATGTCGAAAATCTACCACCATCTACTACAGAAGCTTCGACATCTACATTTACACCTCGAAAACCTTTCGAGGAATTGGGCTCCAGGCAAAAAAGACGACGCGTTGATCAAATTAACCAATCGCTTTCGTTATCCCCGGATGAACTTAAAGCTACTACAATTGCTAGTTTAAGAAACACCGGAAATGAGGATGTAGGAAAAATTATGAACCATTTACTAAATCACCCCGAAGATCTAGAAAAAGTTAAAGAGTGTTTAAGTACAAGTAAACCGAAAAGTAGTACATATTCACCCGATAAGGCACTGTCTTTATTAGTTTCACTTAAATTAAGTAAGTGGCAGTATATAAGCCTAAGAGAAGCAGCAAGTGAAAATAGGTCTGATTTATACCCTTCTTATTATAAAATAAAACAAGCGAAGGCAAAATGTTATCCAGGGAAAGAAGACATAATTATAACTGAAGAAGGAGCTGCTATTAAACTGCAAGCTTTACTCAACTTGACGGTATCTAGGCTTTTAGAAGTGATTACTTTAGATTTGGATTCGCCAACTGAGTTACTGCTAATAAGCAAATGGGGTTTTGATGGAGCCTCAGGTCAAAGTAATTATAAACAAAAGACTGAAGCAGAGTTTGATGACTCAACTATCTTCATGGCCAGTCTAGTTCCTATAAGGCTTCAACAATGTGATGGAACAATTGTTTGGGAAAACGATCGACCCTCATCAACTTTCTATTGCCGTCCGATAATGTTCAAATTTACCAAAGAAACGCAGTCAACAGTGGTAACTATAAAAGCTAGCATAACCGAAGAAATAGAAACACTTCAGCCAATCAAGTTCAATCAAGTTGAAGTTAAGCATCAATTGCACTTGACGATGATAGACGGCAAAATATCGTCATATTTGTCAGACACATCTTCAGCTGTCTGTGATATCTGCAAAGCAAAACCGTCAGAGATGAACAATTTAGAGTCACTTGCTCAAAAAGAGAACAACGAAGAAGTGTTCCAGTATGGAATGTCATCTTTACATGCCTGGATAAGAAGCATGGAGTGCTTACTTCATATCGGTAAATATAATTTTATTAGTTCATAATTTTTTTCACGTTATATAGTTACTTGTGAGATTTTTATTTAAGTGATATTTCTTTTTGTTTGCAGCTTATCGTTTGGACTTCAAAAAATGGAGTTGCAGGGGCGATGACAAAGAAAAAATGTCACTCAGAAAGCGCTATACAGCAAGCGTTTAAGAAAGAATGCGGTTTACTTATTGACGTAGTCAAGCAAGGAGTAGGCACAACCAATGATGGCAATACTGCCAGAAGATTTTTTAGGGATGCAGAAACAACAGCTCGCATAACAGGAATAGATAAAGATTTAATAGAAAGGTTTCATGTGATTCTTCAGACGGTTGCATCTGGAGAGAGCGTGGATCTTTCTAAGTTTTCCGAATTTTGTAGAGATACTGCACAATTGTACGTTCACTTATATCCCTGGTATTATATGCCTTCCAGTATACATAAATTGTTAGTACATGGGAGTGATATAATTAAGCACTTTGGTGCCATACCTATAGGTAAACTGTCGGAAGAGGCAGCGGAAGCTCGTAATAAAGATTTCCGGAAATATAGAGAGAGTCATTCTAGAAAGGTAAGTAGAACGGCGACAAATGAGGATATTATACACAATCTTCTTTTGTCTTCTGATCCAAAGATCACAAGTCTAAGACCTCGAATGGTGAAACAAAATATAATGGTTCTCTCTCCAAAAGTCAAAGAGCTTCTGCTGATTTTTCCCACAGAATCCGATATAGATTTTATTGATGTAGATAATTTACAAGATAGTCATAGCGATAGTGAATAAGATTTTTTGGTAGTTTGTAAGTTTCTTGTTTTTTTTATTAGTTTATAAATGTCAAACTCATAATTGAAAGGAAATAGTAATGTTTGATGTTGTTTATAGTTAGTTTTTAGTTTGCTTGTGTTAGTTGTAGTAATGTTAGTTTACCTTTACTAATTTGTATTATTATGTACCTATCTTTACTCACTATTCAGTATTAAATCTAACTTAAAATAACATTTCATAAACATGTTAAAGTCATTAAAACAAAGAAATTGAAATTCATAGATCCCTAATTAGCTTAAATTTACTACTACTACATATATTAGTAAATTTAAGCTAATTAGGGACCTTTTAAATGTATTATGATTAGTGTGATTAGCTTTAAATTTACTAATACTACATATATTAGTAAATTTAAGCTAATTAGGGACCTTTTAAATGTATTATGATTAGTGTGATTAGATTTAAATTTACTAATACTACATATATTAGTAAATTTAAGCTAATTAGGGACCTTTTAAATGTATTGTTGTTAGTTGTTAAGTAACTATGTGTATTATTACGTGCTTTTACTTACTATTCCATATCAAATTTAACTTAAAAGAACTTACGAAAGTAAAAAATGTAGCTTTTTATTCTATATATTTTTTCATTTTTTTCGATCCATTTATTTGGCAGAGTTGCAACTTTATGCACACGTTAATAGCATCAAATGATAATAGACTAGACAAGGTATATGAAAAATAAAGTTTCAACGCGGGATCACACGCTACTTAGCAGGAATTTAAGGTTATTTGATCCGCTCCATACAAAAAAATAACAAAACACATTTTTCTACCCAAAGTATAAAGTTTAGGAAAAAATACATCAGAACAATTATTGTTGAGGTTAATGAGCTCTATCCATCCACATGAGGAAAAAAGTAAAAAAGCAAAGTTGAGCCCTAAGTCACTAAAATCATAGTTTCGACCCACTGTGCGTCGGCGCGGGCTTGCGGACGGCAGGAAAGGATAGATCGCCATCCGGTACGGACCAGGCCTGGGTCGACGGCGCGTCGTGCACCTGTTCCTCAAAGTTTATATGCCTTTGCTTTATTTTTAATTTTTTTGTACCAATTGTGGTATAGTAATTTTATTCTTGGTGCATCGTCTTCACATATAGAAATATAATTAATGTATACAAAATATTGTAAAACATTTTAAAAGAGTTACGGTGGAGTCTCTTGCCACTTCTTCTCCATACGAAACTACTTTTTGGAAGTGGCGCCGAGAATCAGTTATATTTATAATGTAAATTTTGACGTTCAAACGTGCCTTTTTATGGGCCTATTTGAAATAAATGCTTTGACTTTGACTTTGAAAGAGTAGTCATCACGAAATAACGGGGTCCGATAGAGCCGATGCCTGCCAGGGTCGCGGGATGTTCGAAAGAGATACCGTGGCCCTGGCAAAGGCAACTGAAGAAACACGGCTGAGTTTTAGTCAGTAAAAGACGACTCTCACACGACCATCTCACACAACCTTCCGCTCCACCCAGAGCGGGAGAAGTAATTTTATTATTTCTTACCCAAAAAAGGGTCCCCAAATACTATACCTACTTATTTGTTTAAAACATCGAGACATTTCAAACTGTCAAGATATTTTTCATAGAAAAATTGCATAGATACTTGTGAACCTAGCTTAGTGCTAAATAATGTGAACAAGAGATTGCGCACAATTTCTTGAGTCTTTGTCTGTAGCAATATTATTGATTTAATGTAGTCACTTATTTATGATGTCACAGATTGTTTACAATTTATTGTAAGGCAAAGCTGTTTAGTTATGAAACTTACCCTACGCCTATATATTTTTGATTTATGAACATGCTCAGAAATTAAAGAACTCGACTGTACCTATTTTATGTTGTTGTTAGGTATATACTATGTTAAACAAATTAAACAAGACGTAATCTCGTATGCTACATTTGAATAACAGTAGTGCTATTCTGTTATCATCTCACCGTGAAAACTTAGGTGAAGTGAGCGTGGAGTGAGCTGTCAGTGTCATCCCGTCTTGATCAATCCCTAGCGTCAGTGGCACTGACAGCTCACTCCACGCTCACTGCACCTATATTTTCACGGTGAGATGGTTACAGCATAGCACTACTGATATAGATCGATATGCAATGAAATTGAAGAAAAAAAATATTATGAAGGAAAATAAACCATACCTTGATCATCTAACGGAGTACGGCGGCACAAACTTGCTGTTGACGATAACTGTGATTCATCCGAGCAATACGAATCACGGGATCGACGCCGCCATTTGCGTCTTTTTGATGATCTAATTTTATGTTTTATACGATCACAACCCTCACCTTTCTTTTTCTTTTATGCATTATGACAATAACAGTAGGTATTAACTATTTTATTAAGTAATCGTAATCGCGAGCAAGTGTGAAATGGCGCAACTCTAAAAAGCGAATGATTCGGCTTGCGGGTGCAGGAATCAAGTGGACTAATCTAACCACGTAAAAAATATTTTTTTTTGTGATGAAAATGCAGAAGAAAATCTGAAAAAAAGATATTCTCAAAATACTACGCGTTACTTCATGTGTATAAAATGCTAATCTTGAGGACGAAGCCTGAAGTATTTATCTTATTTTAAGGCCATATTATTGTAAATTATAAAACATTGTTGTGAAATTTTATTGCTTGAATTATTTGATTTCCCTTCTTTTTCTTTCCGATTGTGACGTGGGGAGGGTAATAAAGTGTTTTATTAAATACCTACACGGTATTATCAGACTGGAGACTGGACATATGTTTTTATTTTTTATTTGTATATATCTCCATACATCTGCACTTGTCTCTCTTATTGATTTAATTTTAATCTGTGTGTAAGCACGATCTGCACTAAAAATACGCAAGCTGTGGTAAAAACATAGTAAATTGTTTTAATAACCCAATATTTATTGATTTACTGTAATTTATATGGTATGTGCCACAAACTTATCTAACTCGTTGGCTGAAAGTGGAACTAACGAAACCAGTAATAAGTGTGTAATTTTTTGTTTACTGATAGCGCTGCCGCCACCGGGACAGATGGGCGAGTGAGGCTGTGAACCTTGGAGAATCGAGAGAAATATAGATAAAAACATTATTCTTAGAAACTTTGTAAACATTAAGGTCTATACTACTAGCTACTTGCTATTCTATTTCTTTTCATCCTATCCTGTCTTGGTCAGGACCAAGTATTAGGATCACTTCGTAATTACGATTTCAAATCAGTTTAATGGGAAATTGAATGGACCAACAAAGACAAAGGTTCTGCAGAATAAACCTGTTCAATAAAGAATTGTCTGTGACAAACACACTCGAGGCAAATTCTGTAATCTGTGGATTCTGTTTTTAAGAATGTGTCACTTTAAGCCAATCGATAATTCTTCTAAAAAAATGCATGAAATAAAAATTATTTAAATTTAATAGATATTTATTGCTAGAATGTCTTTACCGAAGACAAGTGAACTATATGAAGACCCGCTCAGAAGACCGTCGGGGTATAGCGGACCTCATGTCAGAGGTATCAGGGTTACACACGGAAGAAACCAATTTAATTCATTGCAAGAGCCTTCAATTGAATGGAGCTATCTAATTTTTCTCCCGTTCCATCCAGTCTTTAGGATGATGGTTGTTACCATCGTTTTCATAAAGGCGATGATGGTAAGATTTCATGTTATTTTTATAAGTGTTCTGTCAGAAAGTCACCAGTCTTATCAAGAGGTATCGTGCCACCCAGTAACTGGGTTGTACAGGGCATATGGGCAGTCGCTCCATGTAAAAGACCAGCTGCTGGTTAGACTGAAAGCCGACCCAAACATAGTTGGGAAAAGGCAGACGATGATGATTACTTATCTAGCCTTCAGTGGTCAAGTTGTTTTTAACCTGAAGAACGGCTCGACCAGTTCACGTTGCGTGTCATTTACATGCATTTATTTAATGTTAATTAACATAACATCACGCCTCTAATCCCAGAAGGGTTAGGCAGAGGTGTACCTATAGGACACACGCATTTCGCCAGTTATGCGTTAGTCCCATGTAATAGGGGGCGAGCCTTTTGACATCAACCGGGCACAAATCCAGAATCCGAGCTGCTACTGAGAAATTTTAGATAGAAAAACCCAATAACACTTTGCCCGACCTGGGAATCGAACCCAGGATCACATGATCAGACGTAGCTCTTGCGACCACTACAACAACGAGGCAGTCAAATCATAATTAAAGTAACTAAATCATAATTATTATGGGAACAAGCTGGACACTCAACTTCTAGTTTGTCATCACACACAACGTCCACCGGTCAACCTATGCCTTGGCCCTTTATGTCTGGGGTTTAGCTACTGTACTTATCATTTTACTTACTCTGCGTCGGCACCCCTAGTACTAAGACCTGCAGCTGCTTGGCGGTAGACATAAGTTATCGTTCCATTGTTTATTTGCAGGGTCCCATACAGTCGGTATATCCAATTGTGTATTGCAATGATCTAATGGACCACCACCCGGTTTTTATATTCATTAAGTATTTTTATTGGTATTGCTGTGATTCTATTTACGCCACTGATACCTTTCTCCATATAGTACACAGGTAACGTCTTATGAACATTGTTATTCGGTAATACTGCAGACTGTAACGTTGGTGTAGTTGTAGCCAGCGCTGAGCGTTGTTTTATTTTCATTTCCAGGCAAGTCGTTGACAAGGCAATGAGACGTGAACATTTACCTAAATCAGCAAAATGGTTGGTGTGCGATTTAATATCTCTGATTCCGTTTTTTCGCTTAATGATGTCAGACCCCTGTCCACCAGCTCGTATTTGGCCTAACATATTATTGTTCAATGAATTTCTCGTGTAAGTATTCATCATTGAACATTAGAAACTGAACTGTTAATCGACTTTCGTTGCTGATCGTACCGTTACCGCAATATTTTTTACGAGTTTTCTAGGCTATTTTGGTTCAATTTACTACTAAATGGGGCCGTCACAAAAAGACTAAAGCAATAAAAAATCGTTTCCGTGCAGTCACTAACTCTTTATTCATTAACGGTTTCTCTAGGCTTCTTCGTTGTGAAGGAATCTATAATCCCAATGTTTTAAGGTTATATGTTTAATTTTCAGTTTACTATTGAATGGGGTGGTTCCTTCATCTTGTCTCTCTTTCTCAGTCCCTTCATCTTCAGATGGTCGTCACAAATAAAAAATAAAGCAATAAAAATTCGTTTCAGTGCCGTCACTAAATCTTTATTCATTAATGGTTTCTCTCAGGTCCTCAGTTATGGAGATCAGGTTGGCCGAACGTCCTTATATTCCGGGAACCAAACATACATTTTACGTTCATTTTACTTTTAACCGGTGCCTTTACGAGAAAACGTAAAGTAGTGGTTGTTTGTCACCAAAGCGTCACTAAATCCTTATTCAGTAACAATTTATCTAAGGTCCTCAGGTGTGGAGATTCAGGTTCTGATTTACTTATGTACATGTAATTTTTGCTATTGAACTTAGAAAAGCAACTTTTGTCGAATCCGTGTTTCCATAATCAAAAACATCTTAAACATTCAGACTTAATTCTTAATACCATACTGTGCCAAAAGTAACTAGTCTTATTATATTCCGATAGAATATGTTATTCTCTTCATATTTATTATGGGGCCGAATTTAGGGCCATTGTCTGCGCTGTAAGGTATACCAGTTTGTTGAACGAAGGTAGTAGTTTAGGTATGTTTCACATTAAAGAATAAAAGCAATCTGATTATTATAATAGCTTTTTATACTTAGTAGTTTTCTTTCTGGTTATAATACTGCACTTATTTAAAATTGTGTATATTATATGTATTTTGTGTATATTCACTTTGTTATATTTACATAGAAAACACATGTTATTCAAAGGTACATGATAAACAGGTTGGGTTCTTAATATGAGGCAGTAAGGCCTTACTGCTTCATATTTAAATTTATGATCCGATTTCGAATCAATAGGAAACATTAAAAACAGTGTTAAAACTGGGCATTCTAAATAGAGTGAAGCGATACTTTTCGCCTGGACAGCTTCTAATTCTTTATAAAGCGCAAGTCCGATGCTGCATTGAGTATTGCAGCCACCTTTGGGATGGCTCAGCAAAATACCAACTTGCCGCACTCGACTCAGTGGAAAGCAGAGCTAAGAGGCTCATAGGCGACGTAAAACTGGTAGATGCCAAGCTTCACAGCTTAGCTCATCGCCGCAAGGTTGCCTGCTTGTCGGTCTTCTATAGACTGTACTTCGGTGAGTGTGCGCAATAACTCCACGACCTCATCCCATCTGCCCCCTTCTACCATGGGACATCTAGACGTACTGCTAACTACCATCCATACTTAGTTGCCATTCCACCAATTCGCACTAAGCGGTTCCAAACATCCTTCATAATGCGCACGGCAAAAGAGTGGAACTCACTACCTGAGTCTGTGTTCCCGAACGCATTCAACCCGAATCTCTTCAAAGTTAGAGTGAACAGGCTTCTTCTGGGTAAGCTCACTCCATCGTAGACTTGGTCTTTGTCACTTCTGACCTAGACTAGAGTCAAGAGCAAACCCATCTCAAATAAAATAATATAAAAAAACAAGGTATATCTTATTCAAGAATCTGACGGACATGCGATCGCTTTTAATCACACAATTATATTGAATTTTCTGGTAAAAAAAAACTTAGTTACCTCTTTTCGTAATGTTCAATCAATCTCATAGCTACAAAACAAACGTTTTTTTTTAACCACTCACGAGCTTACTTCAGCAGACTTCGGCTCGAGCGCTGGATCCTATGATCCGATAGATCTACACACAACATAACACACGGTTACAGGAAAACATTCTTGGTAGACCTAATCATCATCATAATCAGCCTATAACGTTTCCACTGCTGGAAAACAGTCTTCCTCTCTGAGTGAGAGGGAGTAGGCCACTTTAATCCAACACGCGGGCCCCCGCGTGTTGGATTAAAGTAGGCTAGTGCGGGTTGGCCCGGGTGGGTTGTCACATGTTTTCGAATTGCGGTTTTTCTAGGACGTGCCGGATTCCACAAGATGTTTTCCTTCACTGTTTTGTGAGCACTGGTGATGAAATTATTAATCGCCTGCCTAGTTCGAATCCTTCAACTCATATGTCGGAGACTTGACCACTGGGCCACCATTGCTCTCCTAATATCATGTAGACCTGATATTTTGAGTAATTGTTACCGCAATTGATTGAAGTTGATTTTGCAAAATGGTACAGTTGTCTTGAAAAAACGTCTTATATTGATTTTTGGTGATGCCAATTATAAGGATAACAAAAAAAAAAAAAATAACCCCCGACACAAAAACGTAAGTTCCCTTTAAAAAGTAAAAAAATATATAAAAATTGAATCTTAAAGTACCTAAGTACGTAAAAAAATACGTCGCGTTGTGGGACCGCTCCAAATTATATATTTTCTACGATTTTCACCCCCCACAACTACGTTTTTGTTTCGGGGGTTTTTCAAATTTTTATTTGATACTTTTTATAGGTACTTACATACTTATTATAATGTAGATTATGTTAAGTTACATGGTTTCCTAATAATGATAGTGTTTTAAATATAAAACACTTTCACCCCCCACAACTTTTAAACGGCTCAACCGATTTTCATCAAAGTCAAAGTCAAAGCATTTATTTCAAATAGGCCCATAAAAAGGCACTTTTGAACGTCAAAAATTACATTAAAAATATAACTGATTCTAGGCGCCCCTTCCAAAAGGTAGTTTCGTATGGAGAAGAAGGGGCAAGAAACTCCACCGTTACTCTTTTAAAAATTTGTTTTACAATATTTTGTATTCATTAATTATATTTTTATATGTGAAGACGATGCACCAAGAATAAAAATACTATACCACAATTGGTAAGAAGAATTAAAAATAAAGCAAAGGCAGATAAATTAATCACGCGATAGGTACATTGAGCTCACATATTTACAAACATTGTAAAAATATATGATTTCCCTAAAATAATAACTAGGAATAAGTCAGTGTGTGAGTAAGTAAAAAAAAAAAAAAAAATTAGCAACCAGTGTGATTTTTCACCTTTAATACAAAAAAACTAAATTGAAATCGCTTCATCCGTTCGGGACTTATGATGCCATGGGCAGACAGACAGACACACACACAGACAGACACGTCAAACTTATAACACCCCTCTTTTTGCGTCGGGGGTTAAAAATCATTAAGACCCACTTCAGTGAGAGTACTAGAAAAGCCACAAATCTCCAAAAACTTTTTCATGATTGATTATTCCGTTTTCGAACCCAAAACTTATGTTACTTGATGCAGTATGACGCCACAGATTTTCCTTGTGAAATTCAACTTTTATTTTGTTTGTTTTCACATTTAGCCCAAAAAGTTATTGACGTTTTAAGCATCCTTTATGGTTGTTTGCAGCATTTACAGAGTGATCGAATACTTTTCAATGGGAACTTCTCATTCATACCCGATGCTCCTGTTAGGTCATACAATTGTGATGTGTTTGTGTATCAATTGCATTGGCTGTTTCTTTTTGCTGGTTACACATCAAGGTTTTTGTGAACGTTGCAATGATCGTAACGTTTATTTCGATTGGAGGTCTTTCATCTGGCGTAAGGTAACTTTAGTCACTTATTTTGTAATAAGGCTCACCATTAATCATCCTGTTTGCAATATTTATTGTGTATGTGGGTGTGTATTTACAGTTTAACGAGACGGATGTAGACCAAGGATATGCAACCTACGTTTCTGGAGCAGTATTTATATATTCCTTTGCAATAAATGAAAGATTCGAAGAATTGCTGCCTTCTGCAATATTGGAATTCATGATGGTTTGTATATTAATGGTGGCCGGTTATGTAATGACAAACTTTATTATTATACCGAAAGCTATTCATGAATCTGTATTAAGATTTCGCAGAATATGTGCTGTGTATTCAAGAGTAAGAAAAGTCATACAGGAGACTAAAAGAAGAAATCCTGACGATAATTCTGACGAACTAGTTGAAACTTATTATAAATTGTTATGGAGAAAACGAAGTGGGATCGCTACCAAACCTCCGTTTGTTGAAATTCTACCTAGGTATTTGAGGCTTTATCTCCAGCAAGATTTGTTTTGGCCCTTATTTCACCACAGCCCTACATTGAGAAAAACAAGTTATCCTTTTCGACGTTGGTTAACCGAATTAACAGTTATATCTTACAAATTGCCTGGTGAGAATTTTTTTTCAGGTCCCAATACCAAGGGTACTTTATATTATTTGAAATCGGGCATAGTTCAGCTCATTTCTGTTGATGATGGAGTGACACCAATTCTCTCTGTTACAAGTGGAACAATATTTGGAGATATTAATTTTTTTGTGCCTCCATTGAGAAGGAAGGTTATTGTTCGTTGTCTCACGTATTGTGAATATTATTTCGTTAAACGGCAGTCTATGATAAAATCACTACAGAAATATCCGTGCGATAGAAAAATTGTCATGGACGATGTTATTAACAGAGTAAATCACGCAAAAATATTATTAGCTAACAAGCAACAGTCAAGAGGCTTCGATAGAAATGAAGACGAAGGAATATGTTGGCTTAAGAAGCGGTGGTGGGAATTATTTAGCATAATTGAAAACTATACTAAGAAAACTGGCGACCCGAAAGAAGCTTTAAAGGGTAAATTGCCACCAGATGATGCGTCATACCATTGTTCAAAATATATAGGTCAACTAGTATTATGTAATAAAACAGAACTACGGACAAAATCGATGTTTACCAACTTCAAATTTCCATGGATCATTAATCCGCATTCTAAGTTCGGTCTCGTATGGTATCGAATTGTTGCTGTCGACGTGTTTCTTGTACTGGTTTTGTATCCACAATATTTGATAAAACCTGACATTCCCGTATGGTTTGAGTTTTTTACTTGTTGTTCCGATACCATATATACCATTGATATTGGTGTATCTCTTGTAACTGCTGTGAAGAAAGAAGATAGTGTCACAAATTCTTTTCCTGCAGTTATGTTTGAACGCTTCAAGAGCATTACTTTTATACTTGATTTGCTGTCAACAATTTGGATTGAAGATATAGCTGAGCTTTGTGTTGCCTCACAATACTATTACACTCTTCAATTTAACAGACTTATTAAAATTTACGTCCTTTTTTATGGGGAATATTTAAAATTTGATATTCGAGAGGATCCTATGGTGAATGTTTGTCGTGTAATTGCATTAATTCAATTCGCCTTTTTTATTGTTAGTAGCAACGTAGTGTTCGAAATGCTCAATTATTTTCCTGGATTGACAATGGATTACTTTTTTGGAGACAGATTGTGTTCTAAGGCACTTGAAGAAAACTGCACTACCACACCTATTTTCGGTGCTGCTGTTTCGTGGGCATTTGAATGGACCTATCATGCTCAAAATCTCCCACTGACATTGGAAGATTTATACGTAGCTTGTTCATTAGGCTTTATTAGCTTTATTATAACAGTTTATTGTAAAGGCAGATATATCTCGTATTTGTATTTGGTAAATAAGGATCAAATTAAGTATCAAAGTTTTGTGTTACATCTCAAGGCTTTCTATCAACACTATAGAATTCATAGTGATTTACTCAAAAGACTGGACAGATATCTTATATGTCATTGGAAGTATTATAAAGGTACGGATGTACTGGAGCCTAATAAGTTAGATAACGAAGCAAGAGAAATATTCTGGAAAGCACAAGGCAATTTGGCTGAAAGCATAATTGCTAAATCAAAGGCGTTCAGATATGCTGATCCTAACCTTATAAAGGACATGGCTAGATCAACATATCTTTTAATACTGCCACGGAATACCAATATACTGATGTTTGGAGTTCAGAGCAAACACGTTAATTGGGTTGTTCAGGTGAGAAATAACTAGTCTTTAAGAAAGACTATCAACGACTGCCATACCATTTTATCATTTTCCATACTTCTAAAATAATACTAGCTGACCCCAGAAACTTTTTTTTTTTCAAATAGGTGTTAGTCGGTTCTCAGACCTACCCGATATGCACACAAAATTGTATACAAATCGGTCCAGCCGTTTCGGAGGAGTTTGGTAACAAACCCCGTGTCGCAAACACGAGAATTTTAAATATTAGATTATAACTAGCTGAGCCCCGCGGTTTCACCCGCATTAATCTTGATCCCGTGGGAATATCGGGATAAAAAGTACTCTATGTGTTAATCCAGGTTATAAAATATCGGTTTGCTAAATTTCATTCAAATCCGTTCAGTACTTTTTGCGATAAAGAGTAACAAACATCCACCCATACTCACAAACTTTCGCGTTTATAATATTAGTAGGATTATTTAGAAAGTATCTCTTTATGTATGTTTCTGTCTTGTTTCCTCTGGTCAGTTTTTCTGTCTGTTACCTTTCACGTCTTAACGGCTGAACGGATTTCGATGAAATTTGGCACATTGCTAGATGAGATATCTATAAACTAGATTGAAAAATTATGCGTTTTTTTTAGGGTCACGTAAAATGCGAGTATGTCAACGAGAAAGGTGAAATGTTTACGGATTATTTAGGACCTGGTTCTGTCCTGTCTATCTGTGAAGTATTCCTTGAGAAGGTTTCACTGAGATCCTATACATCAATAACTGAATGCGAGGTTAGTCATATTTTCACTTTGATGGAGAAAAAGAACGAGGTTTGAATCCGCGTATTCATTGGGAAACAAAGTTTAGCAAGATTAAACTCTCTCCTTATCCGAGAAGGTTTTACGAGTACCTAGTAACTCTGTTTGTACCAGCGCTAAGTCTCAAGTTCAAAGCTAAAAAAAAAAATCCTTCGTGTGGCAACTTTGTTTACATGTCATTACGGTTTTTGTGCACAGCGCGGTCACATATTCCTCGTATAATATGTTTAAAAATCTTTATAATTACTTATGATACAAAATTTAAAATTTGTGTGCATTTACAACACCACTTCAGAAATGCAATGTAGTAATTTTTATTTATATTACTTTGTTAAATTAGTTAACTATTTATGTAATGTGTATGTAGCATTTAAATTTAAAAATGATTGTTATTTTATTTTATAGGCTTCTTAATCCTAAAACTTTCTTGAAAAACAAAAAAATGTTGACAAATTAATAAACTGTTATTAATTTGTCTAATGTATGTTACAACATACCTATTCTATTAAATATTTGCATGCTATCATTACATGGCAGAATGTGTCTTTGCACTGAAATTTTATGTAACATCTTTTATACCAACCACATTTTATGCAAATAAACGACTTTGATTTTTAACATATTCGCTTACTTCCGCTTCCGGATATTAGTTTGATACTAATTTCTTATCTGTGATCAAAATTACAAAATAGTGTCGTATTATTGACCATTGACCTGTTTTCTTTTTAACTTCTATAAGTTAAGTTGGCATCTTGATTGAACGAGTACCAAATCCAAAATTTTCTTCCAAGTGCCAACGGTTTTTATAAAGAACTTCCTTTCTATAAAGTTAAGCTGCAAACTTTGCTACACAAAAAAAATGCGTTACTAGGTGGAGTGTGCCGTATTTCGCAAAAATGTGTATAAGGAACCAAGAGACGAAGACTACATACCTACAAAAGAAGATTTAAAAATTGGAGAAAAAGCTTAAAGAACTGCCTCCAAGCAGTCCAAAGCCACAGGAGGATTCAACCCCGGCCCCGCTAGCCGGTGCAAATTGAGGAACCTGAAGTAGATGATGACACTCCTACAGGTGTATAGTAAAATTTTAAAAATGTCACCTACTGAATAGAAACTTCAAACGCCTGGGTTGTACCTACCTAGATATTAGATTCTAGTTGAAAACAAAACTAGCATTATTTTATGACAAAGCACTTTCACTTGCGGATAGACAATATGTCAATATGTGTAAAATTTTCAAGCTAGCGCTATCACATTACGGTTAGACAATGCTCCCAAGATAATTTCCTGATTACGACAAAATATGAGTAAATGAAGAGCCATCACAGAACACATAGACATTTAACTACTTTTAATTGAAAGACATGTCATGTTTTCTAAATTAGGTTAAATCTTATTCCAGAAGATGACCAACTCACAGTGGAGTTTTTACAGGCCCTTGGAAAGGCGGGCGAAGAGGAAGCAGAATTTGGGAACCCCATCATACCTAAATTGGTCCTCCGTTGGACTGGGAAAGGAAGCCAGTTTTTTTATTTTTATAAATGGCATCTCGCAGGTCAACCTATGAGGTTGTCGTCTGCTCAGACGGACTTGCCTGTGGATTCCCTAATAAATTAAGGCCTCCAGCCAGGACTTAAACTTAAATACTAACTAAAAACTAAGTGACTACACGCTAAGGGCACCCCCTGTGGGGTACGAACCTCGGCTTAGGGCGTCGCTGGAAGAGGGCAGCAAATGACTAGCTGGATCAGGAATGATATTATTTAGGGACGAATTTAAAGCTACAGGCTCAGCGGCGCGGGCTGGCTCGAGCAAGGGTCGGGAGGGGAAAGGAAGCCAGAACCAGGATTATCAATAAGTACCCTTCTCCCTTTAATTTTCCTAATACAAATGCTCCTCTCATGAATCCGGAGATATTGGACACACTCTCTGAACCCTCCGTTAAGCAAGACAGGAGGATTGTCACCAGACAATATCTGACTGGCAAACTGATTACCTGCCTAAGTCGTTCGCTGACCAGCATATTGAAAGGTAACAAAAATAGTAAAATACTTAATGAAGAAATCAATGATGCAGCAAAAATTGCAGCTGAAATTCACAATCAGGATTCCTCCTCTAGAAAATTCTATGCCTTATCGGGAGCTAACAAGATCATTCAAGAAGCTGTAAAATCTTCAAAACTGGATACATTTTTATTCGGGACTGATTGTGCCGATAAAATTAAAGCTGCCCAATCAATACAGTGAACAAGCTCACAGATTACAAAAAGTAAAAAAAACAGAAACAGTTCACTACCTAGAAACAGTTAAACTGGAGGGGCCCACCGCAGAACCGTCAACCACAACACCAACAAGTTCGCGGTGGGCCACATCACCTACAACAGATGTCGTTCAAGAGACAGCCTCGCCGTACAGAACGGAAACATCATCCAGCCAGATCCAGACACTACCGTTTGAAAATATGCAGGTACAGGTTAGAATGGATACAAGGCTATGAAATTCCAATAACAAAAACACAACCATCCTATAATATAGAACCACAACACTGGCCATAGGATGAAAAACAAATAGTTGGCTCTGAGATTAAAAAGCTATTCCATCTAGATGCACTCGTCTCTCATACTGTGCTGAGCAATTTACATCGCCCATATTTTTAGTACCTAAACGTAATGGTTCTTATAGATTTATTTTAAATTTAAAGAAGTTAAATCAGTACATAGACACTGTATATTTCAAGCTAGAGGATATTATCAGAACAGCCTGTAAATTAATGTAAATTTTTTTTACATGGCTTCAGTTGATTTGAAAGAGGCCTACTTTTATCATAACTTCATTTATCATAACTTTCATGTAGAATTACATACCGATGCTTGTGTCACAGGCTGGGGAGCTTTATGCAATCACAAAACAGCTTCTGGGTCATGGTCACATTCAGAACAAGAATACCTTATTATTTAGAGCTAAAGCTGCCCTTTTAGGATTGAAGTGTTTTACAAAAACAAATTAAAATTGTGAATTCTTATTGAGAATAGATAACACCACTGCAATAGCATACATAAAGAAAATGGGTGATGAAGAAGTTATTATAAATAATCGTAGCGGTTATCTTAATGTAAAATATTCTAACAAATAACTTTTTTTATTCTAAACCCTTTATTGCAATAACAACACAAATATAAAAGCAGCAATGTTTTTGAAAATTATTACAGTTTCAAACCAATAAAAATAATTGGCAATAAATCTGCGTTGCATCTTATGAGATCAGAACCTAAGCCAGCGACTTCTCAGTCCAACGCTTGTAGCCTACTGCTACCAGCTCATATCAGATTAACTCGAATTTTAGCAATGCCATAAACTGGCCAGGTCATATGCATGATGCGAGTCTATCAAAAGCGACGGAAATATATTTTTGTTTCGTGCAGAGCGACGCTAGTACGCGACGATACGTCAGTGTGTGCCGAGCAAACTGTGATCTTTGTGGTGTGTGTTGTTTAAACACATGCAGTCGTACCGCGAGTTTACAGCAATACGACTCTTAACGTGCCTATCCACTTTTGAACGCTCATTGTACACACACTTTCCCTAAGTGACACATGATTGTGTTTCGACATGCACGCGAACGAAGTCGCGGACACAGCTAGTGATAGAATAAAAGATTTACAAAAGGTATCAAGGCCACTAATGCCAAAATATGATATTACGTAGGACCCAGGATTGGTACTAACCCATATTCTCGGGTACTATCCAAACGAAGATGCGTCATTAGACAAATTAACGAAGAAATTAGTCATCATACTTGCACTTACATCTGGTCACCGAGTACAACCCTTATGATATCCATTTCTAATATAAAATTCACTGATAATGGTGTGCAAGTAAACATACCAGATATCATAAAAACCTCTAGAAGAGGAAGTACACAACCAATGTTAAAAACATCCACACAAAAAAAAAGAAATTTTCCCGTTGAACATGACAAAATCTTATATCAGACATAATTATCCTGTATATTTAACACATCTTATATTTATAAGGCACGTTCTATAATAAATAATGTAAACTAATTTTAATATCAAATAATATAGAAAATGCATCAGCTCAAACTATAAGCCGCTGGATCAATCAAACACCGAAGGAAGCTGGAATAGATGTCACCATCTTCTCAGCTCATAGTACCAGACATACATTAACATCAGCTGCAAACAGATCTGTACCCTAATTGCGTAATACAAAACCAATCGGAATCTGAATCGTTTTGAAACAGATTGCTAATCCATTGCTTCATAAGTTCGATAAAATTCTGCTCAACAATGTACAAAACGCAATGAATGTTGTTGAACTGTCAAAATCAAACGGATTAATCGTAATCGTTTACGAAAATGTGTTACGCAATTAGGGTGCTGGAGTCAGAATCGATGTCATAAGGAAGGCTGCAGGGTGGTCACAAACTTCTGCTATGTTTGCCACCCATTACAGCAGACCGATAAATTAAGACCCAACCCTGTTTGGTAGGGCAATATGCAAAACTGTAACAAACGCTTAACATTAAGTGAATTTGGTGTTATATTTTATTATTAAACAAGTTGATTGTTATTGGAGACAGAATGGAAGTTAACATTTTTATTTTTTTCTATTTAACAAACTTGTTATTATTGTGTTATTCAAAACCCAACTTTGAACATCTACTCGTAAAACCGTCTCGGCCAAGGAGTTTCTTATAGTCTTAATGACAGAACTTAATATAAGGTAAGTTCGTTAAATTTTATAATTATTTCAGTACCATGCTTTTATGTTGCGGGATACATGTTGCTGACAACCTGTTAAATGTTTCTTATTATTCATACAATAATTAGATTCAAACTTTGTTCCTAATAGGTAGACGTAAAGAGTTGATTTTGTAAACAGTTTTTTTTTAAATTCCTTATTATTAGATATTTAAGTCAGTTTATCAAGAAATACGTCAAATTAAAAGTCACCATAAAACAGGGAAATGTACTTTAAATGTTTTATTTTAATAAATATTTTTAAAATAATTCAGAATTATGGAGGTACATTAAATAACTTTTTAGTTAATAATGTTCATAACTATCTACTTAATTATTTTATTTATTATAATATTGTGCTACTTAACATTAAAAAGGGCACCTCCAGATCCAGCGACGGTATTCCAGTGCCTCACAACAGGTCAATCAACCCTTCAGAAAATAGTATCCAGAAGGCCATTGGTGCTGCCTCGCACGCCGCGCATCAGGGAGGCCACACTCTTTCATACTATTGCTTCAAAACAAAAGTCCGTGCTGGCCTTAGCAAACATACCTGATGTAATGCAAAATGAGGCCCAACAGCATCCTAAACCTTTTGTTGAATAGAACCCGTAACGCATTGAAAGCTCTACGCATTTCCGCATCCCAGAAGTGACACCACCGAGGCGCGCAATTGGCCAAAATGGCCGCCAATTCCGAGCGGAAAACGGACCCACAGGCTGCAGGCATAAAACGTCTGGCAGTATGCCTTAAAAAGGGCGATTTTGACATCTCATGTGCACCTAGCAAACCTGGGCGCCAGCATATTGCATCTCACTGCATTCATTTAATTTCATCGGCATCATTTTTTCTGAATTTTTCATTTTAAACTGTATGAAATGTTTTTTTTACTATCGATTTTCAGATTATGTACATTAGGATTGATGATTTTTTTGGCTTGTACAAGAAGTATCCAATTGAATATGCGTTTGTACAAACCTGTGTAGAAGAGTCTAGAGATAAGTTCGACGAAATCTTCAAGGAAAACGTTTTGAAGCACAGAGACGTGAGTATCTTTCAAATGTTTTTTTTGTGCTTGTAAAAAAAATGAGTACCTTCCTATACTCCGTTGGTTTAGGTAGTTAACTAAAAGTAAACAAAACAAACAAAAACACGTGATTCATGGGTGCTAAACCTTTTATCTCAAATTTTAAAATCATTTTATAGTATTTAATTACAGAAAGGTAAACAAACACAAGTTAACAAAAAGATCTTATTCTAAATGAAAACTAGCATAATCCAAGCAAGGTTAAAAATGCTTAATTGCCTTGTTTTAACAATCAATTGAAGTGTTACTAATAATAATATAATTGATGCAGATATTAAGACTGCCTCGTAGGTCTTGTGGTCGCAAAAGCTAGTGCTGAGCATGAGCTCCTGGGTTCGATTCCCAGTTCGGGCAAAAAGTTATTGTGTTTTTCTATCTAGAATTACCCAGTAGCAGCCCGGAATCTGGATTTGTGCCCGGTTGATGGCAATAGGCTCGCCCTCTATAACATGGGATTTAAGCATAACTGGCGAAATGTGGGTGTAATAGGTACACCTCTGCCTAACCCTTCTGGGATTACAGGTGTGATATTATGTTATGTTTAAATGTAATAATTTGGTTATGTAGGCCCACACTTTTAATTTAAGTTATCCAGGCCCCCCTTAATTATTACATTAAAATAATTACTTTTTTCGATGATTACTTACCTACTAATATGATAAATGTGAAAGTTTGTATGTTTGGATGTTGGTTTCTCAATCACGCAAAAACAACTCAACAGATTAGGATGAAAGGACAATGCCAGAAACTCTATAGAACGTTGCCCCACTAAAATCCAAAAGTAGCATCAGCAGCATCTTAAAGCTTGTTTATTACTATTAACTAAACATTTGTCCTAATGACTTTAGAACTTGCGGTTTCTGTTAAAATCTTAAAACTATAATGACATTGATTATAGGTTAGGTGCAGTTTATAATTGTTAAAAAGCGATTTAAACAACATTTAAGTTACGCATTATCACAATTATTATAATCGTAATATGAGTTTTTGTTTTACAGGTATTTAAAACTTTTTTTTGTTGTTTAACATGCGCAATAAGTAACGCAATAGGAAATTCAGGGGTTGAATTCCTTTTATCATTGATTTGTAATCGGCAAGTTCTACAGAAAAACATTGTGTTATGAAAAGGTCCTTTAATCATTACAATTATTTTCATTAATTGACATTTCCTGTAAATAGCTGGGGCAGCATCTGGCATTGTCATTTGGCAATTAGATATTTTATAACCTAGTTTTTATCCCGGTAGTGCTTTACCGTTCCATTTGATATTTCATTTTTGTATCCAGTCATAAACTTTGTTCACAGCTAGTTGAACTTTTTCTACTGCTTCTTTGTGGCTTGACCTGGTAGCCATAATAGCAGTGTCATCTACAAAGGTTGCTATGGTGTTGTTTTTCAGTTCTGGGATATCACATGTGTACAGCAAGTACAGGAATGGGCCTAGCACACTTCCTTGTGGTAGTTGGTAGTAGCCCCAGCTTTTATAGTTTTCAGCTCGGAATATGCATCCTCAAGCCGGATTCTGAACATTCTGTTACTTATTTAAGACTCTAGAATCTCTGCAAATTCTGGAGCTAGCATGCGTTTGAGTTTGAATATCAAACCTTCATGCCAAACCTTGTCAAAAGCATGCGTGACATCTAGGAGTAGTGTGGCGTATACTTGATTGCTTTCGAGTATTTTTTCAATAATGTTTGTTATTCTGTATACCAGCATGTCGATTCTGTAAATATCTCATCGTGCATACTTGCGTAGAGTGAGCCATCCCAGTCAGTGTCATCCCGTCTTGGTTAATCCTCAGCATCAGTGACAGCTCACTTCACGTTCACTTCACCTAACTAATCACGGTGAGATCTATTGAGTAAACTACTAGCTGATGTTATTTTGAATTTCTCTCAGAACTTCCTTAGGCGTCACTAGCAGAATCCTTTGATTTTGTGATAGCCTTTCACTCTCAAGTATTTCTATAGAGCTTTCATTGGTATAAAAGTCTCTTCTAAGTATTGGGCAAACCTTTACGCTTTTTGTTCATTACCTAAGGCAAATTTTCTGTCAAAGTTTCTGATTTTTAGAAAACTAAAAACGCTGCAATTGGGCGGCATTTGCATAATCGACCTATTAAGTGTTCTTGTCGCTTTCCAAAGAGAGAAATACGTTGATTGGTCGTTGGTTAGCTGCAAAAGGTTAGTATTCAGACATTCATCTTCAAACTGTAGAAATTTTCTCTTGAATCGTTTTGTTAGGTTATTTAAATAATGGTATCCCACGGGCACCTTGTTTGCTGCCACCGCTTTCTTTGCTTTCTATTCTCAGATAGTAAATTTACAATTTCCGTGATATTATGTCCCATATATTTACGTTGTAATTCTGGCGTGTTGTTCCACGAACATTGTTGGATTTTAACGACAAAGTTTACTTCAGAGTCAACCTGATCTTGATTTAGTAACTGTGTTTTCAGGTCGTTAATCTTATCTAGATCAAGGGCGTGCCCAAGCCGACCACAGTAGGCGCAGGCCTACGGTGGCCGGGAATCTGCAGGCGACTCCCGACGCCTAGGTCTCCTGCGGCGACTAGGGGCGTGAGGGCGCAACGCTCTCTCCCTCACGCGCTCCGCCTCCTCCTTCGCGAATATACTGCTTCGCAGAAGGAGGTGACGGCTTTTAATTCCCTCTCGCTCCGTACCATGGCCTGGACTAGGGCCGAACGCGAGATATCGCCGCCGCCGATCGCCTTCACGAGGACACTGCGGTGCTCTGCCCAAGCTGGGCACAGACCTCCACCGTGTCTTCCGGGCGATCCACACAATGGTGACACCCGGGCATTTCCTCCCACCTTGTAACCATGTCCGGTGAAGACTTGTGTCAGGCGGAAGGTGAGGACGCCGTGGCGCCTCTCCAACCACTCCTCAAAGAGGGGACTTATCGCCGCTATTGTGGTGTGCCCAGCACTGGGTTGCAACAATCGCACCCTCCATGTCGCCATGAGATCCCGCCGGAGCTCTGTCCGCTGTACCGTGATTTCTCGCGGCAGCGAAGTTACACCTCGGCGTTTTGCCTCCTCGCGCCACTTCCATACTTGCGCGAGGGCTAATGTCTTCAGATTCCATGGCGGCAATCCGGCAAGCAGGCTCGCCGCCTCGCTGGAGACCGTGCGGTATCCCTAGACCAGCTGGATGGTCATGACCCTTTGGGACGCCTTCAACTGGCGGGCTGGTCGGCGCTTAAGAACGCGCACACACCGATGCCCCGTGAAGGGCCATGGACCGCACGAACCCCGCGTAGAGCCTATGTTGGTCTGCCTGTGCTCATAACTTTACAATGTGTATCTTTAACTGCATTGGAGAGCTTCCTTTTGTTGTAGTAAGTCTTGATCCACAGTGCGTATGCTTAGCATTAAAGTCACCGCCGAGGATAAATGTCTGGCCTAAAAGTTCAAAGAATTGTAAATATCGCTCTTTTACTATCGTGTGCCTAGGAGAACAGAATACGGCTCCTATGGAAACGAGACAAAATTTGGTTTTTAACCGATACTTGATGGCGGCGTACTTGGCCACGGCTTGAATGTCTGGGTCTTCAAATTACTCTGCTCGTAATGATTTATGTTTACTTTGATTCTAATCGCGCAACCTTCTCTGGCAGAGTTGTTACTGTGGAGTGAGTTATAAACCTTGTATCATCTGAATTTGATGAAAGATTGTTTAGTGCTGTGCTTTTCGGAGATCAAACACACGTCTATATATCATATGTTTAGGACTGCCTGTAACTCATTCTGATGTTTGAGGAGCCCACTGGAGTTCCATGCCATTATTTTTAGTGTTACTCATATTTAAATATTGAAAACAGCTGTTTTGGTGCTGGATTTTAGCTTCTCTAATCTTTCGTCAAATGTTGTAATACACTTCAAGATCTATTTAAAACTTGTCTTCTAGATTCGAAGCTTGTGTGCCTTTTTTTGCAGCTGTAGCATAGTTGGTTGCTAGAACAGGTTTTGAAGTTGCCTGAGCAATTTCTTTCCGTGGCTGTTTGTCAGGATTTCTTGTGGAAGTTGGCCGTGGGGTAGTTGGCACAAATTTAGGATGACAGGTTTCTCCTCTAGCGAGGAGAACATATCAGCGCCTATGGGGCCAACGGGCACAAGAGGGCGAGGCCGCGCCAAGAACGCGTCAGCTTCTTCGGCGTCGCGCGACTCTAAGGGACGGTTTCTGAAGCGCCCCGACACGCCGGTTCCTGTGGAGCCCGACTCCGAGCCCGTGGTGGAGGACCAAAGCGGAGGCTCGACTACGTCCCTGTTGGGTTCCAACAGAGCTGAGGCGAGTGCTGCTAAGAGGGCCCAGCAAAAGACTGTCGCGGCTGACGAGGTCACTGAGTTGGCTCGACAGGCCCGAGAGCGGCGAGATCTGCTCGCATGGCAGCCGGGGAAAGCGTGACGGGGGTGGCGCTCAGTCGCCAGGTTTTGGACGGCGTGGATGTCGTCCTGAAGGTGGCCACCAAATCTGGCAACCTGAAGGGCACATTCACGCGTGCTTTGAAGGAGGCGGCTGAGGGAATAAAGGAGGCGGTTGAGGTCCTCCTTAATCGCACGAGTACGGAGGAGACGGCGAAGTTATGGGAGGAGAATAGCCGTCTCCGATCCGAGTTGGAGGACCTCAAGCGGCAGTTCGCCGCCCAGAGGGTATTACCCGCTGCCAACAGCTCCTCTTCCGTCGCGGCTCTGTCGTCGGCCCCATCACCGGTCCCGTCATCGACACCTGCACTAGCGGATGCGGAGATAGAGAAAATCGCGCGCATCTGCATGATGCAGTGTGGACAGATGGTGGGTGCCCGCTTGGAGGCCATCGAGGAGAGGCTCCTCCCAGCAGTGAATCTCCGCCCACCGCTCGCTGCGGACAAGCGGAGGAAGGAGGGGCCCATCAAGCAGGGGCCAATTACCACGGTGGTTGGATCAAGTGGGTCTGGGAAGGGGACCAAAAAGCCCGCGGAGGGTACGTCTGTGCCCAGGATTGGCTTGTGGTCGTCACGCAAGCTTCTCCTACGGAATATTCCATTCCGTTAAGTTTGTTCCGCGCGGACCGTCTTTTATTTTTATAAAAATTCGAATACCCGGTTTTTAGTACCGACGCGGTCGCGGAGACCATACCCCTGCGATGCCGAAGCCCGGCACGCGCGGCTCGTTGGGCTGCGATGCCGGCTCACCGGAGTCCCGCCCGGCGCTGGATAGGACGTCGTCGATGCCGATCATCGGTGTTGCGTCGTCCTGTGCACCGCCGGCCGGCTCCACAAGGAGCGAAGAAAAGAAGAAGAAGTCGTCCAACAAGAAGAAAAAGGAAGAGGGAAGAGGAGGGGGATCGAGCGCCGCTGCTGCTGCCGGCCCACCGACGTCACTGGCGCCTGCGCGCGCTGCGCCCACGCCGTCGTCGAGCCGACCGCACGCGGTAGCGATCCGCCCCGCCGCGTTCCGCCCGGTACCCAGCCAGGCCCCGGGGCCTGCCGCTAACCCTAGTCGCGCACCGCATGCGCGCGCCGTGGCACCGCCCGCGCTTGCTCCCGCACCCGCGCCCGTGCGCTGCGCTGCGTATGCCGCCGCGTACGCCGCCGCTTACGCTGCGCGCCCCGCCACGCCGCGCGACTACCCCGCGCCCCCCCGCACACCGCCCGCGCCATCCCGCGCGCCCCCTGCACGCACCGACGCGCCGCCGCGATTCGCGACTCCGCCCGCGCCTGCCGCAGCGGCTCCTGTGCCCGCGCAAGCGAAGACCAAAGCTGCGCCAGCTCCGCGCACCGCCGTGACCGGCGCCCGCTTCTCGCTGGCGGGACCGGCAATGGCTGAACGAGAGCGGCCAGCACAAAATTCCGCCACCACCAAGACAACAGCAAGGTCAGTGGCTAGTGCTACATACACGCCCGACTCACCGGCGCCTCCTCGTGCATCAGCATACGACTCGCCCGCGGTTATGTCGCCGTGTTCGTCCATAGGATCGAACATGTCGCTGGCATCCGCGGGCTCGACCGGAAATAGCTACGCGCGTGCCTGTTTCGAGTCCCGGCTCGAACCCAGAGGCCAAAGACTACGTCGACGCAGGAGCTCGAGTGAGACCGCAGCGGAGGAGGGGAAGCGGCTCTGTCCCGACTCGCCGCGGCCACCGCGCGAAAGCGCGCCGCGGAGTCCGGACCCGCCAGCGTCGCCTACTTTTGCCGACGCGGCGCGCCGCTCACCCCCCCCGCCACCTGCGTCACCATCGCCGCCACCGTCACCGACCGCGGGGGTTAGGCCACCCCCCGCCCCCGCTACCGCTGCCAACACCCCCGATGCACCCCCCGGCGCCGCGACAAGAACGTGGCAACATAAGCCGGGGCAAAAGAAGCCCAGGTACCCGCCGCTGGTGGTTGAGAAGCTGCCAAACTGGGCCGCCCATTTCCGGGCCATCAGGGAGAAACTGGGCCGGCCTCCTAACGCTCGTCCATACGGGGGTGGAGTCCGCTTCACCCCAGACAGCGAGGAGGAATATAGGCTGGTCCAGCGATACCTGACTGGCCTAGAGAAGGACAGCGGCGTCAGCTGGTTCGCCTACTCACTACCGGCCGAGAAGAGCCTGAAGATCGCCATTCGGGGGCTACCGGCGGATACGGACCCGAAGGAGATAGAGGAGGAGCTCAAAACGCTGGGATACCAGCCGGAGTACGTGCGCCATATTAAGGCTGCACAAGGACGACCCGGTTGCGTATTCCACGCGATTCTAAAGAAGACTCCGGACGTCCGGGCCATTTATGATACCACAACATTCATGTTGATGCGTGGTGTCAAGATAGAGGCCTGGCGCGGAAAACGAGGACCCGCCCAGTGCCACCGATGCCAACTGTTCAGACACAGCTCGCATCAGTGTCACCGCCCGCTCGCCTGCGTGCGCTGTGGAGGGGAGCACGCGGCGAGAGACTGCCCGCGCCCGAGGGAAGAGCCGGCCACCTGCGTGAACTGCGGTGGCCCGCACCCGGCGTGCAACATCAAGTGTCCGGTGTTCCAGAGAGAGACCCGGAACAAGCGGGCGGGCACCGCCGCCATAACGGCCACATCACGCCGTCCCAAAGTGTCCTTTGAGAGGCCACAAGAGATGCCAGAAGAGGCCCAAGGCACGACGCTTATGGCGGCGGCCAACGGGCCCTCAAACAAAGAAGCTACCTCCTCTGGGCGGAGGAAAAACAAGAGACGCGGGGGAAAGGGCAAGGGGAAGAAACCCGACCCCCCCCCGGTGACCCAAGAAAACCCAGCTGCCACCCCTGCCTTCACCGAGGCACAGGTTGTGAATATGCAGCAACCTACCGCTAGCGCCGCCACGGCGCCGCGGACAAACAAGGAACTACCAAGAGAAAAGTTCATAAAAGAAACCAGTGGCGGCGCTACCGACGCCAAAGCAGCCACAAACAAGTCGGATTTCACAACCTGTGCCATCAAACTACTGATGGACCTGATAAAGGCCATCAGGCAGGGACAGGATGTCGAGTTGGTCATCCTGGATGGCTTGGCCGCACTACTGACTCTGTACCACGGCTAGGTCACCCAGGGCGGCCCAAAATGGGACGCCGGCGGCCTTCTGGCACAAGGCCGCCCCCCCCCCCTCCGCCACCTCCTTCGCGACACGGAAGACGTCACAAGACAAACCCGGATCGACCTCCAGATAAGCCGCAGCCAAGTTACACGCGACTTATCTGTGACAAAAAGACTCCACACTCACAACACATACACCCTTTGCGTAACGTGTTCTAGGTTAATATAGGCACGTTACGTAGATGCAGACAGACATACATGTCTATACAGGCACCCAAACTCACGCGTGTACGCGCGGCGCGGGCCGCGAGTCACGCAAACATTGAACGGTGTTACACAATTACTAATTAGTCGCTGTCGGTGGACGTCTGTTGGTGGGGTGGGTTGCAGCGAGGGTGAAGATGCTGCAGCCCAGGGCCTTGCGGTGCTACCGGTGCCTGGACATGGGGCATGTTAAGGCGCTGTGCACCGCCGCAATTGACCGCAGCGAGCAGTGCTATCGCTGCGGCCAGCCCGGACATAAGGCGGCCCAGTGCTCCGCGGCGCCAAACTGCAGCCTCTGTACAGCTGCAGGGAGGCCCGCTGGGCACAGAGCGGGCGGTAAGGCCTGTGGCGCGCCCACCAAAAAGAGGAAGAGAGGGTCTGCCAAGGCTGCCGGGGGCCCTCAGCCTGGCTGCCCTCCGGCCGACTCCCGGCCTGAGAATGCTGCAGAGGGGGGGATGGACTGCGCATAAATGGCGCTGTTCCGTCTCCTCCAGGGCAATATCAACCACTCTGCCAGAGCTCAGGATCTCTTGCTCCAGAGCATGGCAGAGTGGTCGATTCACGTGGCCGTGGTCGCCGAGCCGTACTGGGTCCCGCCCAGGGATAACTGGGTGGGAGATCTGGACGGTTTGGTGGCCATCATTGGCGGGGCTCTCGTCAGCCCGTCTCGGGGGCACGGCTGGGTAGCCGCCCTCGCAGATGGCGTTGGCGTCGTTGGGGCGTATTTTTCGCCCAACAAGAGTCTCGCCGATTTCGAGAGGTTCCTTGTCGAGTTGGGTGCCGTCGTGGGCCAGCTCCATCCTCGCCCGGTGCTGTTGCTCGGGGATCTCAACGCCAAGTCTGCGGCGTGGGGATCCCCGGTGACCGATGCTAAGGGTGAGGCATTGGAGGAGTGGACGATCACGACTGGCCTGGTCGTCCTGAACCGGGGCTCGGTCTACACGTGCGTGCGGCAGCGGGTCGGGTCCATAGTGGACGTGTCGTTCGCAAACCCTGCTGTCGCGAGCCGTGTCCGCGACTGGCGTGTCGCCGCGGAGGTGGAGACGTTGTCGGATCACCGATATATCCGATTCGACGTCTCCGCCCAGACCGCTGGCGGCCGCAGAACATCAGTCCCGCGTTCGGACGGCCCGCGCTGGGCGCGTAAGCGCATCGACAGGGAGCTTCTCGAAGAGGCAGCCATTGCTCAGGCTTGGTTCCGGGGGTCGGCAACGACCGGACCCGATGACGTCGAGCTGGAGGCGCTGTGGTTCCGCGGGGCAATGACGCAGATATGCGACGCGTCCATGCCCCGCGCCCACGCACAGGGTGCAAGGCGCCAGGTGTACTGGTGGTCCGCCGAGATCGCGCAACTGCGCGTCGCATGCGTGGCGGTGAGACGCCGGTACACCCGCTACCGGAGGAGACGTCGTCGGGTACCCGAGGAGGAGGCCGCGCGGTATGAGATGTACCCCGCGGCAAAGCAGACTCTGTGGCTGGCCATCGACGAGGCGAGGACGCGATCCCGGGAGAGGATGTTGGAGACTCTGGACGGGGATCCGTGGGGGCGCCCGTATAAAGCGGTTCGAGGGCAACTTCGAGCCGCGGCGCCCCCACTTACGGAGAGTCTCCAACCCGAGCTGCTGGAGGAAGTGGTAGCAGCCCTCTTCCCGGTGAGAGCGGAGCATGTTCCGCCGCCGATGGCTTTGCCCGCAGCCGCAGAGTCTGCAGAGGAGGAGGAAGAGAACGCCATCAGCGTCCCAGAGGTGACACAGGCAGAGATTGGGGCGGCCGTGATGCGGCTCCGGGCCAAGAACGTGGCTCCGGGGCCCGACGGGATTCTCGGCCTAGCGCTAGCCCTCGCTCTGAAAGAGCTTGAGCCCCAGCTAAGAGGACTCTTCACAGCGTGCCTTGAGCGGGGCCAGTTTCCCACTTTGTGGAAAACAGGTCGCTTGGTCCTGCTCAGGAAGGTGGGGCGCCCTGCCGACTCGCCGTCTGCGTACCGGCCCATAGTGCTGCTCGACGAGGTGGGCAAGCTGTTCGAACGCATACTCGCAGCCCGCCTCGTCGGCCACTTGTGCAGAGAGGGGCCGGACCTGGACGAGAGCCAGTTCGGCTTTCGGCATGGGCGCTCTACCATCCACGCTGTGTCGAGGGTGAGAGTCCTGGCGGAGGAAACAGTGTCCCGGGGCGGGGTGGTGGTGGCGGTGTCCTTGGACATCTCCAACGCCTTCAACACCCTGCCCTGGAGCTGCATACGGGAGGCACTGCGTTATCATCGGGTGCCTCTCTACCTCCGCCGCATCGTTGGGGCTTATCTGGCGGGGAGGTGTGTCACCTACATGGGACGTGATGGCGGAAACCAGCGCCAAGTGTCGTGCGGTGTTCCACAGGGATCGGTCGTGGGACCGCTCCTGTGGAACATCGGGTACGACTGGGTGCTGAGGGGCGAGCTCCCGCCGGGCGCGGACCTGACGTGTTACGCGGACGACACGCTGGACACGGCCCGGGGGAGTTCGCACAGGGAGGCAGCGGTGCTCGCGACGGCGGCGGTCTCACTGATGGTGAGCCGCATACGGCGCCTCGGCCTGGAGGTGGCCCTCAACAAGTCGGAGGCCATGGTGTTTCATGGCCCCCGGCGGGCGCCGTCGGCCGGATCACACATTGTGGTCGGGGGGGTCCGGATCGCTGTCGAGCCCACCATGAAATATCTGGGATTGGTGCTCGACAGCCGGTGGGACTTCGGACCCCACTTCCGGCGGCTGGCGCCCAAGTTGTTGGGCGCGGCCGGGGCGCTGGCAACGCTGCTTCCCAATTTGGGGGGCCCGAGCGCCGCTAGTAGGCGGCTCTACGTGGGGATCGTGCGATCGATGGCCCTTTACGGGGCCCCGATCTGGGCGGCTGACCTGACGGCCGCCAGCATCTCTGTGCTGCGAAAGCCGCAGAGAGCAATGGCCGTCAGAGTCATAAGGGGGTATCGCACGATCTCCTACGAGGCGTCTTGTGCACTGGCCAGATCCCTGCCATGGGACGGGCGCGGGGCGAGCGGCCGATGCAGCGCCATATGGAGCAGCGTCGGTCGCAGCTTCGCGAGGTCCTGGTGGCGGAATGGCGGGACAGGCTTTCACGCCCTACCGCCGGCCTCGTCACCATCGAGGCGGTCCGGCCAGTGCTCGACCTCTGGCTCGGGAGGAGGCACGGCTCCCTGTCGTTTCGGGCGACGCAGGTGCTCTCGGGGCATGGCTGCTTCGGGAAGTACCTGTGTCGCATAAACAGGGAGCCGGACGCTCGGTGTCACCACTGCGTCGACTGCCGGGAGGACACGGCGTGGCACACGCTGGCAGAGTGTGCCGCTTGGGAGGAGCCGCGCCGTGCCCTCATCTCAGAAGTAGGCAGTGACCTGTCGCTGCCGACCGTAGTGAGTTCGATGGTCGGCAGCGTCGAGTCCTGTGACGCGGTGGTTTCCTTCTGCGAGACGGTCATCTCGCGGAAGGAGGCTGCGGAAAGGGAGAGAGAGATCTCGACTCTCGACCCGGCCCGCAGCAGACGCACCGGGCGTCGGAGGAGGGCGGACAACGCCCTCTTCCGGCCCCCCTAAATGGGTCCAGGGGCGACGGATTCGGGGACATCCGTCGCCCCCCAACATCAGGACCCAAGAAGGCGGCGCGCGTAGTGTTCCGCGTGCGCCGCTCACAGACGTTGCGGGAGGAGTACACCTCACTCCCCCCGCCCGAAAGGGGGCCCGCGCGAGCGGGCCGGCACCAGCCGGGGTTGTGGAAGAATAATGTGTTCCCGCGACCCCGGCGTAGGTGTAAGATGGAACACCGGGGTGGTTTTTAGTCAGTAAGAGTCTGACAGACCCCTCCGCCCGCCCCAGGGCGGAGGACATCCATGAGGATTTTCCACCCCGGGAACAAAAAAAAAAAATGGGGTAGTTGGCACAACAAGTTTATTATTCATGTTTTTACATCTCTTTGGCTACTTCACAACCTCTGCAATTGGCTGGGTGGGGTAAGCCGCAGTGGACGTATTTTGGTTTCTCTTGTGGAGATTTAGAACAGCTGGCTGTAAGGTGCTTGCCAATGCATTTTGGCTTTGCTTTTTTGCTGCATTTATGAGTATGTCCAAATGCCAGGCATCTCTTAGATTGAGGAATAAGTTTCGGATTTTTGAGAGGGTGTATTTTAATTTTACACCCTAAAATGTGCTCTATGACATAGATTTTGTTGACATTTATAGTTCGCCATTATTTAATGAAAGGACGAACATGTTAGACAACATAACAGGCAGCAGGTTGAGCTGGAAGAATTAACCACTCGGTTTATTCTTCCAGCTCAACTTGTTATCAACTTTTTCTATTTGTGGACCTTGCGTTATCAAATCGCCTTCGATTCGATCAGGCTGGCAAGAAGAATGTATTTTTTTATTTACAACTCTTGTTGGTCTAGCCTGTTTGTTTTCTTATTCTGCATAAGCTTAGCAATCGCTCAATAAGAATAAGTTGAAGCCTTGACCTAAAAACAATCTCCATTCATCATTTTAGCGGTGACTGATTCAGCTGATCGGGTTTCAGTTAGTGAATCGTAGATTATTTGATAGTTCTTGACTCCATCTATTATGATTGGAGGTAGTGGAGGCACCTTTTAGACGAATGTCTGTTTTTTCTCATATATTTGTTGTGGGTGGGCACTTGTTCCGGGTTTTTGTGGTGGAGAGAGGGAGATGTTTAGCTTCCTTTTATTCCTACTTTTGGCCCTGATCCGTCTCGGTCTCATTAGCGAGTTCTTCTTCCTCTGTGCAGTACTCGACATTTACTTTTTCAGATAGAGATAATTTTATGTTTCTCTTAGATTCCAACTCCTTAGGGTCAATATTTCTTGTCTCTCGAAGCTGTGCTTTTCTTCATGGCGGCTTTGAAGTTGACGCTGGAGTCCTTCTATTTGGATCTTCAGATCATTAACAACAAATTCCAGCTTTTCTCTCTCTGTTTCTTGGATGTAAGTGTCTTACGTCCGCTTTTCCAAGTCAGTTTTGATTAGTCATAGTCATTTATTCATAAACAAGTAATTGTTGATGAATATCTTGTTTATGAATACACGACTATACAAAAATTACGCAATCTGAATTCACACAAATTACACATTTACAGTATACACTAAAATAATTTACATATCCCATATGAATTTCATAAATGGCGAGTACATCTCGCACCTACGATTCGCCGATGATATTGTTCTTATGCCGTAGTCACTGCAGAATCTTAAACGAATGCTGTCGCCTCTGGCCGTATCGGTCTTGGGATAAACATAGAAAAAACCAAGGTTACGTTTATCGACCTTATTTCCCCAAGACCAACTATCATTAACGGTGTCCCCCTTGAAGTGGTTCAGGAAAATGTTTACCTCGGGCAGAATATGCAGTTGGGTAAGACGATAGGAGGATTCAGCTGGAATAGGCAGAATTTGGTAAACTTCGTCAGGTCTTCTCGTCGTCCAAACCACAGTTCCTAAATACGAAAGTCTTCAACGCGTGCATCCTAACAGTTATGAGTTACGGAGCCGAAACGTCGACACTCACGGTGAGACTGATCCATAAGTTCAAAGTCGCTCAGCGAGCTATGAAGAGAGCTATGCTTAAAGTCTCTCTGAGATCGGGCTCACTAGCGTTCACAAGGAAAGGCCTACGTCCAGCAGTGAACGAATACAGGCTGATGATGATGATGATATCTACGAAGAGTAGTAGAAAACCATCGTAAAAATCGAAAAAAAATTAAACAAGAAAGCGTCCTCTATAAAAGCCCTTTATACGATTTGTTTACCTTTAGTTAATTACCTAAACCGGTGGAGTACAGTTTCTATTGTTTTCGTAGATTGTAATATCTGTGAGTGAAAATAAAATAAAGGTTAGAAATGGTTAACGTTTTCCTGTAGCTACAACCGTGAAGTAGCTGTTCTTACTAATTACTCTTAAGTTTCCACCTTGCCATCAAGAATAGCAGAAAAATTTACAAGTGTTAAGATTCATGAATTATTTCATTGCTTTCAGTATCTATGTAGACTAAAGGAAATGGCCGATGAGTTCATTCGAGGGAATATACCGCTCAAATCTAATATAATACATGACTTAGAAGCTAATCGTTCGTTACCCGTTGAAGGCTTATTATGGGGAGAGCCAGTATCTGGGTAACCAATCAACCATTTTTTTCCTGGAAAGACTTTTATAATTATAAGCAACGCCAAAAGCTAGTTTTAGATGGATGAACGTGGTTTTGCATTCCAAAACTATAGTCACGACTCTTAATTTATTGTTATGTTTCCCTGAGGCCGTGATTGATAAACGTTACATAAGGCAATTATCATAGACCGCAGTTTGACTTGACTTTGGTATACCCATATTATGCCTACGTATATAACGCTTATTCACATTAACTTATACGAATATGAACATTAGTGTTACACAAATACGGTTCTCATTTATGAGACGCTTGCTTTACTTACCAAAAGTGCGGTCTGCAAATCTTACCCTTAGCATAATTTTGCTTAACATTATTTCTGTTACTGCCGTACAACTGGCAAAGATAGACGGGAACATGTCCAAGAGTAAAGTACGTGCTAAGGAACGTTCATCAATCTCGGCCTTAGTTTTGAAATATAATCTCAGTTATATGTACTGTTTGGGCAGCAAGAATGATCAAGTGACATAGTACATATTTATTACGTCTTTATTATACAGTGTGGCGCTTAGGTTATCACATTAATTGAAACCACGTTTTTTACATTACGTATTTTAAACATACACAATTCAAATCTTAATAACAATTGATATTTTAGCCGTGGGACCTTTGTTTTCGTTTTGGTATTTATCAATATAAAACTTAATTTGTGATTATTTGATTACAATACCACAAAGTTTGTGTAGAATTGTTGATACGTTGAAGGGTAGTTTATTACGTGCTATTTTTTACGCTATTTACTTTGTATGAAAAATTCAGTTTTATATTTTAGTTAAATTGTGTATTTCATTATTATAACAGACTGATAACAACTTGTAATGACCGTTATACTATTTAATTTGGATAACCTAATAGCTACTCTGTTGAATACACCGATTTTGAATTATAACTAACTGTTACGTGACATTTATTCTGGGAAGTAATTGGTATAAATTAGAAATGACACAGAGTTTTTTTTTTAACCGAGGCAGTGGGGGAATCTAAAAGAGATATAAAAGTGTCTTATAAAGCATTATCTCTCTCTTTTTTCATGCAAAACAAATTTTTTGCTTAAGTGCGAGTAGTCCATAAAACGGGCCAAGTGCGTGTCAAACCACCCACAATGAAGGGTTCCGTAGTAGAGACCCCAAAATCAAACTTAACATTGTAGTTGAAAAGCAAGCAGTTTGCAGACACAATATTGAGATGCATACAATGTTATTTAAAGATCATGTACTTCTGTTTCCTGGATTATTAAAAATAAATGGTTTAGTAGTTTCGGAGATAAGGGGTGTAACGTAACGTTTAGCCGATTGGCTAAACGTGGTTACAAGTTAATGTAATTTATAGATACAAAATACAAAAGTATTTAGAAAAAGATATCAAGAATTTTAAAAGCTCGGGTAGGCCACTCCTCTGGCCCGCAGTCTGCGACGATGGAGCTCACGGTCGCGCAGCAGCTCGAGGTTGAAGCAGCATGAGTCGGTCGCTCCTCCGGCCCGCAGTTGAAGCTCGCAGCAGCCTCACCATGCTCATGGTCGCGAAGCAGCTCGAGGTAGAAGCAGCTTCGCGTCGGCCGCACCTCCGGCCTGCAGTATGTCGAGTGGGACCTCGCAGCAGTCTCTCCATCAGCCCGCAGCCCGTAGCTCGCGTCGGTTATTGTTTCTTCAGGCGGCGGCGTCTCACGCCACGTTTTTAGATCTCTCTAGTACGTGTCGAACTCCTCTCGAAGACGCAAGTAGCAGGGTCGGAGGTGATTGAGAGAGAGATGAGAGAGACCAACTCAAAATATTTAAAGACTATCTTTCTGATAGCACACAATATGTGAAAATAGGTGATAGCACAAGCAGTGACTTACCTGTCTCTTTCGGTGTCCCTCAGGGTAGTTTTGTGGGTCCAAGTCTATTTCTTGTGTAAATAAATGACCTTTGTGAGCTAAACATCGATGCAGGTAAAATTATATCGTATGCGGACGGTACGGTGCTTCTGTTTTCTGCAAATTCTGGGGAAAATGTCTATAGGATTGCGCAGCATGGATTTAATGTATTTAGCCACGGGCTACAAAAAATATAAGAAGAATTTCTCTGCTTCTTCCATTAAGGTTTGTCACAGACTTGACGCGGCCAGTAGTGATCATCACAGGCCCATACTGATTAGGTTTTCCAGCTGTGATGACAAATCAGTAGTCTGGAAAGCTAAGACACGCTTGAAGGGAACATCTATCTCAGTCAAGGAGTTCTTGACAAGAGTTCGGCTATCCATCTTTGGGAAGGCGCGTCTACACTTCGGAATGCGGTCGTGTTGGACACAGGATGGTGTTATCGTCCTGAAGGCCTTTGACGGGAGTAGACATAAAGTTTCTTCAATGGATGAGCTCAACCCTCTGCTTGCGAAGTTCCCAAAGGTCCAAGATCCAAAGGCCCAAGGCACAGGAGATAGCCTGCAAAACAAAGTGGTTCAATAATGGTATCATATTGTTTGCATTACTTTATTTATTATTAGTTTACACGTAATAGATGGTGATGTGCATGCAATTGATATTAATTATGGAATTACTTACCACTTTTATTTAACTGTTTATGGTATATTAGTCCCTCCGTTGTTATTTATGTTATTTCCTCACATCTTGTGAATTTAAATTGGCACACTGTAGAGAATAATATCACGGTAAATAATATTTACCCTCAACAACTTTTTTTATTGTAGAACATTTTCAACAAAGATTATGTAAACGTCAAATGTCAAATGCATAAAGTCTACAGATTAAATACGACGAGTAGATTTGACGTATCTTATGAGATCGGATACGTTCAAGTTTCATTCATGTTTTTTTAGCACTATTTTAAAAAAAATCTTTGTGTTGTTATTTATTTTTTAAACTGTTTATTCCGCGTGATATTTACACTATATATTATTATGTTTTTGCTGTGTGTTTAGTATGTTTTAACAGGTTTTAGTGTTTAGAGTTAGATGATGTTGTGAGCTGGCGGGTAGTGCAGATATGCAAACGTCGAACCAGACATTCGTGTAGTGTTTTTAGCGTTTTATATATATATATATTGATATTTATTTTGTTTACTTATATTAATGACGTACGATAACGAATCTTTTCATTCTGCCATCGAATCTAGTGCCTCTTCCAGCGATGTAAGTTTCTCTTCTGTTACTGACACGTTGGGAATTCTTTTGCGCCAAAATGTCAGCCAATATTCTGGCCGGCTATTAAATGTATGCCACCTTAATGCTCAGAGCATTTCCAGTCACTACAACGAACTGTACGACACGTTTTTCGACAACAACGTTCACGCCGTCCTGATTTCCGAGACTTGGCTAAAACCTGACTTGCTTTCAACAGCTTACCCGCGCCCCGGTTTCGTCTTTCTTCGAAATGACCGGATCGGTAAGAGGGGGGGGTGGAGTAGCCATCTACCTTCGTGATGAATTACAATATAAAATTCTACGGTCTTCTTCTTCCAATGAATCCTCAGAGTTTCTTTTCCTCGAGGTTTGTGTTAAAGGAGGTAAAACCGTCCTTGGTGTCGTCTATTGCCCCCCTTCCATTTATTACTTCACTGAATTCGAATCGGTACTTGAATCTTTGGGTTCAGAGTATGCACATCACATTGTTAGGGGGGATTTTAACACCAACCTCCTTGCCCTCAACTCCCCTCGGTCCCATAAACTCCTGCATCTAATCGAATCAGCCAGTCTGCATGTTTTGCCTCTCCAACCCACTCTTCACAATATAGTCGGTGATGATACTTGGCTTGACCTGATCCTTACCTCTAACCCTTCCTTAGTTTCCTCACATGGTCAACACGATGCTCCTGGCTATTCCCATCACGATCTTATTTTCTTATCCTATGTCCTTAAATCCCCTAAACCAAAACCAACGTTCCAGTACCGATGTGCTTTTGCGCGTGTGAATAGCGAGAGGCTTCAACAAGATGCGTCCAATATTGATTGGTCATCCCTGGAAGCAGCTACTTCAATTGAGGAAAAAGTCAGATTGTTCAACGATGTTGTGGTCAAACTTTTTGACGCCCATGCTATCAAGAAAATCAAGTTGAATCGTCCGCCTGCGCCTTGGATGAACAAGGGAGTTCGGATGGCAATGCGACGGAGGGATCGCGCGTTTCGGAAATTTAAAAGGGATCGCTCGGATGACAATTGGGCCTTGTTCAAGGCTGCTAGGAATCGGTGTAATCAGTTGATACGCAACGCTAAACGCCGCCACATCCTAAATAATATTAATTCTTCTTCTCCTGCCGATATTTGGAAGTTCCTTGGAACTTTGGGTATCGGCAAATCGCGACATTCGGACCTTCCTAACACAATTGGTTTGGACGATCTAAATCGCCATTTCTCCACTGTTCCCACTCTAGATAGTCAAACCAAATCTCAAACCCTCGCCTACCTTGCTGGTCTGACGCGTCCCAATATTAATCCCTTTGTCTTCACCTCAGTCGGCTCGGAAGAGATCAAATAAATTATCCTCTCTATTAAATCCAAAGCTGTGGGCTGCGATAATGTCAGCCGCCATATGATCGTAGCGGCTATTGATCAACTCCTCCCAGCAATCTCCCACATCATAAACTTCTCCCTGTACACCGGTGTTTTCCCTTCCCTGTGGCGTAAAGCCCTTGTTCGGCCCCTGCCTAAGATACCCAATCCCTCTCTTCCTAGTCACTTTCGCCCAATTTCCATCCTTCCCTTTCTATCTAAAGTGCTCGAGGCCAGTGTTCATAAACAATTCTCCCACTTTATTCACTGCAACACCCTCATCAGTCCATTTCAATCTGGTTTCAGGCCCGGGCACAGTACCGTATTAGCCCTCCTTAAAGTGACTGACGATATCAGGCGGGGCATGGAAGACACAAAAGTTACAATTTTAGTGTTAATTGACTTCTCCAATGCTTTCAATACCGTCATTCACGAAGTCCTTTTATCTATCCTTTCCTATCTTATGGTCTCTCGAGAGGCTTTGGAATGGTTTTCTTCTTATCTTCAGGGGCGTCAGCAGTCTGTTCGTGCTGGAGACTCTTCGTCGAGTTGGTGTGATCTTGCAGCTGGCGTCCCTTAAGGCGGTATTCTATCTCCTCTTTTGTTCTCCATTTTTATTAATCTAATTACCACCGAACTTCGGGTTGCGTATCATTTTTATGCTGACGATTTGCAGCTTTACTACCAGGCAAATGTGGACAACATATCCGATGCGATTGAGGAGCTAAACCGGGATTTAAGTGTGGTTAAAAACTGGTCTGATCGATTTGGCGTGGCGGTTAATCCTTCCAAGTGTCAGGCTATCATTGTAGGGAGCCCCTACAGTTTGAGGAAAGTGAAAGGCGTTACTGTACCACCTGTAATGTTTGATAACTCAGTCATCCCGTTTAGCTCCGATGTTAAGGATCTTGGTCTGCATGTCGACACATGATCTGACTGGCGAAAGCAGGTCACGACTGTAAGTAAAAAAGTCACTGGAACGTTGCGGTCACTCTATCGTCTGAAAAACCTCCCATCACACGAAAAGGCTAAGCTTGTAGAGTCCCTAATCTTTCCCATTATAGACTATGGTGATGTGTGTTACTATGACCTGAATGCAGATCTCCTCAATAAACTTGACCGCCTTCTAAATAACTGCATTCGATTTGTCTTTAATCTACGTAAGTATGATCATGTTTCTGCGCACCGATTGCTATTAAAATGGTTACCCATACGTCAGCGTAGAGAGTTGAAGGCTCTGTCTATGTTGTATTCTAAACTCGACAAATCTACCTCTCCTTCTTACCTGACCCCCCATGTTCAATACTTATGCTCAGCCCATAGTAAAAATCTTCGTTCCACCAACAATCGTCTTCTACGATGTCCTTCTCACCGCTCTGGTTTTATTCACTCTTCTTTCTTTGTCCAAGCGGTCTTTCTTTGGAATGCGCTCCCTCTGAACATCAGGATGGCTACCAGTCGGTTATCTTTTAAAGTGAAGGCTCGTGAACATATTCGTGAGACGTTTATAAAATCATCTCAGCGCTGATTTGCTGGATTCGTTTTCTCCTCTACCTATCGTTATTTCTCCTGACAAAGTTTAATTTGTTTATATGTATGTATTTAAGTATATGTGTTATATACGATGATGTATTTTTCGAGTTATCAATCCCTTTTGTTGCACCTGCCATGTTTTGTCTCTGCATCACCCTAAGGTTGACTGGTAGAAAATGCCTCAGGCATTAAGTCCGCCTTTGTACAGTATTTTTTACTTGTGCTTAAAGTGTTAATAAATAAATATTAAATTGTTTTCTGAACGACTAACTTGTGTTTCTGAACAAATAAATTATACTTGTACTTATACTTATCTATCTTTTGCTAATCTTCATTCTTACTGTGCTGTGGACATTTGTGCCTAGTGTGCTAAGTTCTTCCAATATAATATAAACTTTACTGTATCAGTGTACAAACTTTTATTTATCTCCGCACACACACATACCTCCAGACTTATTTATTTTATTGCCAAGAAAAAGCTGGTAAACTTTTTCAAGAAAAAGCTAAAGCGAATTTTCCCGAAGACAGTTTCCCCGTATCTCTTAGGGAATTGAATTTCCCCCTATTGTCCTCTTTAAAAAATAACACTGACTAGCTATTGATTCAATAACTTGCAGGTACAAATATAAACTACCTAGGGAAGTAATGAATAAAGTTACATTACAGGTTCATGAAGTACTGGATGCTATTCAGAGTTGTCATTGTGTGTGTATCTATTACATCTGCATCCATTTTAGGTAATTATTTCACATTAGTTAGACATTGCTTACAGGGGTTAGGGCTAAAAGTTAAATTTTGTTTTAAGGTGGCGTTGGGGCATCATCGCGTTGGACATTTACAATGATCAGTGTGTTCTGTGACTGCGTCGCTTTCGTAGACATCGTCATCAAGTTATGTGTAAGCCAAATTATACTTCACGAAAAAAACTTTACGGTTAATTGTCGGATACTATGAATTCAATTTTATTGATATTGATGAATCATTAATCATTTCAGCTACCTTATTATGACCACCGTGGGGTATATATTACTGACAAAAGAAAATGCCTGGAAAACTATTTAACTAAAGGATTTACCTTAGATATCATCGGCGCGGCTCCTTGGTTCAGCATCCTAAACACTCTCCTGTACCGGAAAATAAGCGACGATGCTGGTTTTCTTGTTAATACAGTGTTTAAATTTTCCCATTTGTACATTGTGTTTGCATATTTTGGTTATATTACGGACGTTCCGACGGTCAACATGGCTTATGTTATGGTTTGTATAAACTTGAATATTGCTAAGAAAGGTAGAATCATTTATTTGCAGATAATTATGGTGGCAGGACATTTTCGCAAAAGACATTTATAAAAGATATTTCCGCGAATGGAATTTTCCCCAAATGGACTTTCGCGCGAATGTCGCGCAAGTATCCTAGATCCAGAAAATAATGGTGTGACCAGTTATGTGTGTTGTTGGTGGTTTAATGTACAGTCCATTGTTTGCCTGTTTAGGGCATGCAAGTTAACTTTACATTTGTACTTAATAGGTACTTATTTTAATAATTATGCTACAATACTCAATACTCAATACTTTATTGCATTGCCTTGCAATAAATTATACTCACATAACAAAACTTAACACCTTAAATCTTTTTTTTTCTTTGTTACTTTACTTACAGTACCTGAATTACCCTAGGCTGATAAAATCTTCGTTTTTCCTAATTATGTTAATATTAGAGTTAAGGTCGGTTTCCCCGGAAAAAGGCCAAAGGGAAAAGGCCGCACTCCAACCCCATGCGACCCTGTAGAACTCGTCACCAGACTTGGTCACTCTCCCACTGATAATAGAAATGAATTCCCAAATTTATAGAAGTCAAATGCCTTGATATTATTAATAAGGCAAGAAATTAATTGTAACAAATGTTAGATGTTACTTAGGAATTCACAGTTATGAAATATATTGGATGTGATTTTAGAAAGCGAAATAATAGAGGGATGCAGAGTAAATTATTATATAAACTTGTGAGTAACCCAAACGCTAGCGCGTAACAGGTATTTGATCAGTCGTAACTCACACAATCGCATCTACACTCGGAGTACTCAAAGATACACTTCCATAAAGTGACGCAAGCGGCTTTATAGCGGCATAGCGTCGACATCATGCTATTTTGGAGTCATGGCCCCTAGCAGTTCTCTCGAACTGATAAACGTGACGAAGCGGCTTTTCCTGCGGTAAACGTGCGACTGTCCTTGTCTAGCAACGGAGCCGCTAGTTCTAGCGGCATTGCGTCTGCATCATGCTCTTAAGGAGACATGATCTCTATCAGTCCTTAGACTGGATATGAGATAATTGTGGTCACCCAAACCCCTGGAAGCTCACTCTTTGCACGACAAGCATATTTGCAAGACACGTGCTCATGTCAGTCTAACCGAATTATTAGTCTATGGTATAGAATATAATATTCTTTGAATTACTAGATAATTAGAGTTGAGAAATCGAAACTCAAGGAAAATTATTGAATAGAGTTTACTAGTTATGAGAGTAGAGAATCAAACTCAAGCATAATTAATAGAGTTGTGGATCAACTCTCTTGAAAGTCTATAGACAGCCCCAAAGAGCCCACCCTTCACCACTTCCTAGTGCTTAGCTGGGGAGAAGAAGTGGTGCCACAAACTCCCCAGCAACACGTGTCTGTCTGTTTAGTTATAATGACTATCAACTCCATCAGCCTAGGATAATTTTAATAACTAAAGACTCACCCAATCCACCCACAAACATACACACATACTACGTTTAATACTAGTTTATATAATAATAATAATCTAAATCTGTGCTTCAACACAATATTTAGCTTATTTAATATTAACTCGCTCTCCTACAGCAGCCCACTTAGAGAAGGCCTCTGACACTCAATAATTCTCCCAACTTCCTTAGCCTAGCCTTACACCAACCGCTTCCTACCGTGGTCTATTTCCCTTCTCACAGGCAGCGCTAATAATTACTGTAATAGAATCTTCATAATGTGGAGCCGCTACGCTTGCGCTTTAATCAATCAATAATAGCTACGTTAATGTATCTATGTATGATGTACCGATTTCAGTGAGACGGGGAACCGTTTTACAATGTTTTTCTCATTGTACGTGTTCTACTAAACCTAACGCATAAAACCTCTGAGAACAATATACGATTTTAGTAGAACACGTTTCCTAAGCACAATATAAATGTCTTACTCAATCCTAGAGACAGTGCACTACGAAGCCCAACGGCCATTGATTGAGACAAGTATTGAGTATAAAATTCTAAACGCGTATTAATGTTAATATCACCTTTACGGCAGCCTAGCTCCATTTCTTACTAAAATAACAGAAAATATCGCACAAGCGTACCGTAGACTCAGTCTGTAGCAAAACTCAATTTGATCGTTCTCGTTGCAGGCCGAGATGGAATTTCGTCACCTCACATCTCGTTAATCTTCCCCATTTGGAGGATACAGTGCGGCTGTCAGCGGCAAAGCGTCTAAATTGTCGTGTTTCGAGAAATAGTGTCGATTTAGAAATTGGCGTACCATATGCCGGGAGTAGGTTTTATCAAGACACGGTCCCTAGCGTTCTTAGAACGGCTACCAATCCAGTTTGGGGAGCTTTGTGAAGCCTACCCCCTCTCCCGGAGATGTGCCTACAAAGAGCCTTTCGTAAAGAGTTGTGTGGCCAAAACTTTTTGGAAGCATTAATTGTCACTAACGTTTGATTGTTTAATATTGCCGATTTAGATCGGCTTTTTGATTTAAATGAACTGAGAGTATTTACGGTTCTGCCTTCCATATGTGGTTGCGCAAGTTACGGGTCAAAGTCGTCATAAGTCGAGCGACAGTGCTCAGTGTCAAATAAAGTGGAAGGCCTTCTCCGTTTCCCTATAATCAAACGCAAATGACAAAAATCTGTCAAGGTACGGATTAGGAGATGGACACGTAATACACGAGAAAATAGCGTTAATTAATAACGCAATTTAGCTATGTTGGAATAAATGATCATTAATAGTTCTGCAGCGATATTATCTAACTGTTACCTATAAATCATAATACAAATCAACCTACAAGAATAATATACTGGAAGAGTCACATTATTAGTAAAGAGTTTAACACTTACCAATGATCTCTTTGTAGGGAATTAGATTGCTGCGATAATGCGCCCTCGCTTTAACTTTCTCGTTCTCAGAATTTCTAAAGAACTCTGGATTTCGATTGTCTAAACATTTCTTTCGAGCGACGACGGCTGCCATAAGTGGCCATTTGTGTGTTCCATAAAATAGAAATGGCAGACTTCTAAGAGGTCCAAAATTGTTTTACAAGTGCAAAGAATTAGGATATCTTGTTATTTATGTTTAATGGTCCGACAGCTTGACGCGTTACCCTAGTAACGCGTCAAGCTGTCAGACCATCAAACTAAGATTTAATGTGTTATATTAAATAGGAATAAGTGACAGACAGTCACAATAGCATAATCGTTTCTATTTAATTCACGGTTGCATTTGGCGAAATCCAAAATGTTATAACAATAATTTGTGATAAAAGCAAACTGGAACCACTAGTAACTAATCATAAATAGATCAAATAATTTGCTGATAACATTTCAATTATCGTGACGTCTGATAAGAAGTATTGATCAATATCTGATCATGAAATGGACATTAATAATGCTACTGGCAATATTTTAGAATGGCTACAAACAAATAAACTAAAAATCAACTTAGATCTTAAATGTAAACATGTTAATTACAATTTTAAACATAAAGATTGGTATATTGAAAGAAGTTACACAAACTAAATTCTTGGGTGTATTTTTAAATTGGAAACTACATCTAGAAAATTTGTGCAATAGAATCAATAAATTTGCTGCTCTCAGATACGTTAAAATAGCCAGGACCAGACGAATTGCACAACATTTGGTTGAAATGGGTAATTAGTTCACACGCTTGTCTAGAATCTCAGTTCCAGTCATCCTTAGAGACGGGGTCGCTACCGCAGTTTCAAACAACAGGCGTTACCCACCTGCTCCACAAGTCTATAATTCTTGGGCTCCGTGGGAGGTAGTCCAAGAATTATAGACCGATTACGTGATTGTCGATGGTCTATAAACTTCTTCCACCCATTAAAAGAGCGAATGTTAATACGCACATTGACAGTAACTAGATTATGTCTGCCTCTCAAAATGGATGTAAGAAACGGTCCTGCGTTACTTAGGAGCTACTCCTCTTCGACATGACCATTAGCCAACAGGATCATCGCTCTCGCAAGGATCTTTTGGACATGCTGGATAGATTATAAGAAGGCCTACGACTCGGTGCCGCGAACATGGCTCATGAGGGTGTTGGAGTTGTACAAGATAAATGTAACTCTACGCACCTTTCTTGAATCGTGTATAGGGCAATGGAGGACGGTCCTTCGCTATCCGGGGAGGCAACAGATCCTGGGAATGATGAGACTTTACTTTATTTAACGGGGAATATTTCAGGGCAACAGTTTGGAGTCCACTTGGTTTCCGCTTAGTCCTGAATCCTCTAAGCACACTGCAGGAGGATTCAGATATAGGCTAGGTGAGATATGGCCTGATCATATCTCACCTAGCCTATCAGTTGAAGAGAGATGATATTCAGGCCATCTCTCACCTCATGTACACGGATGACTTGAAACTTGAAAACCCCAACAAATTGTGACTGATGGAGCTACTAAAGGGAACTGAATCTTTCAGCAGCGCCATCAGGTTGTAATTTGGTGTGCACAAATGTGCAGTCATGCGTGGAAAGTGAGGTGAGATTATGGAATTCATTTTTCGGATTCTATACACCGTAGATCCCGCTCCTCATCCAAAAGCTATAAGTATTTGGGGATATCGAAAGCGTTAGGCATCAGCGTCACTGACATGTAGAAATCGTTGAAAGAGCGCTTCTTTGGTCGCCTGAAAAAGGTATTAATTAGTCTTCTTTCGGGTAGAAATAAGGTGCACGCCTTGCACGGTTGCCGGTTTTTGTGTATTCATTCGGCATACTCAAATGGACTAAGATCGAACTCGACGACTTGGATAGTAGGGTCCATACATTGCTCTATAGTTTTTTTTTTTAATATTTTAAAAGTACTCTCCACTAGACTCTATACAAAGTTTCATGGGTCTGAACCAGTTTTCGAAAAACTTTTTCCAGTCCGCCGTAGGAAACTCGTTTACAGCCTGCTCGAACGCTGACAGCGCATCTTCCGGCGACGAAAATTGTATCCCGTTAAGCAGATTTTATATTTTCGGGAATAAAAAGAAGTCACACGGTGCTAGGTCAGGGCTGTAAGGACGGTGACCCGGGAGCTTGACCGGCGTGCTGTCCAGGAAGTCCCTCGTTTTGAGCGCGGTGTGCGAAGGCGCTTTGCCGTGGTGTAGCAGTAGCCCAAGGAGTTTGGTCGCTTGTTGCTCACAACAGAGAAAACATCTGCCAAGCATTTGGTAGTATACCATTCAGCGTTGATGGTTCTTTGGTTCTGTAATGGAATTGACACCTCTTCCCCGCTCCTAGATCGCTTCACTATGGTAGGCGTTGATTCTTTTTGAAACACCCAAACCGTCGAGCGGCGCTTCGTTTCTGGATCGTATTGATAAACCAAAGACTCATCACCTGTAATGATGTCGTAAGCACGCCGAGACGAGCCTGCTTCAAATTTGTTTATCATAACACGACTCCATTCCGCCCGGGCCTGCTTCTGAGCATGGGTGACGTTTTTTCTTTCTTTTTCTTTCTAGTTTGTGCCGCACCCAGCGTAAAACTATCCTCCTCACGCAAATATGCACTTGTAGAATTTCGTGAAGGCTTCCCGATCCAACGAACCTATTTTTACTTACAAATAATCATATTTTCAATATGGACTATTACTGGCCAGTCTCTCCTATATAGAAACTTTTTTTTCGAAATACTTTCTGAGTGGCCTGGTACATCCCGCGAAAGTGTGGGGGTCGAAGCTTTTTAAAATGTGAAGACCCTCTACAACCGCGAGGTGTGCAGTCTCGGGAAATATTTTTTTTTTACTGATGTGAGCATGTGCCGTGATGTGGTCGCAGTGAACATGGGACTCACCCCGCTCTTCAAGGCAAAAAATAACTGGCGTAAATCTCTAGCGATGTGCTCTCAGCACGTCGCTACAGGTTGCCAAAGTCGAGTTTGCGTTGAAATCCTGCAATTGACTGAGCCCTGCAATTCGTTCTCGGGCATGCATCGCATTAGATTTGTCGCAATAGTAATTCGTATGGAGATTTCGGGCGTGAAAATTCAGATATTTTCCGATTTTATTCAGATATTTTTATACGCAAAACAGAGATTCCTGTGTTTTTTACGAGAATTGGCCTTCAGAAGTAATGTTTTAGAAAAAAGAATAAATCTTTAGGTTCACTGTTCTTTGTTGTTATTTATTTATGTATAATAATAATAATAAGGTAACTGATTATTTACGCCAAAGTTATTAGAATACAGCAGTTCTTTATGCACCTTTAGTGATAATATTTTTATACAATCATCTACAAGGTTTATCCACAATACGATTTTTCAATCTTGAGGTACCCAGACGTTTTTTTTTGTCGCGGTTACTAATTTAAGTTTTCTAAACAAACGTATCACAAACCCATTACTTTCCTGGTACTGCCACTTAATAGCTGATTCGTCTAAAACTTAGACTGACTAGATGGTCATACTATTAAAAATAGACAGATAAATAAAAAAAATAAAAAAAAATATACAGACGACAAAAATAAATGTTGCATAAATTCTTGTAAACAGAATTAAAAAAACTATCAACCATCTATGCAGTAAAATTTTAAAATATTTAACTGGGAGCTCCCTTATGTTCTTAGCATTCATGGGTAATTTATGCACATAATGTAAAACATACTATGTAATAATGTTGTACATATTAAAAGAAGGAACATATTTTTTGATGTATTTTGACGTGAATACGTCTTAAAGTTTTCTGATATAGTAGGAGGCCATTTTTTGAAAACTGATGATAAACAAATCAGGGGATGCAGTCTGGTGTTACAGCTACATATCTATCATCTATCTCCAAAATATAATTACATCACTCGATAGCTAAAAATCAAAGATTTTTTTACGTCGAGCCAGGACTGTGACGGCACGAACTCTACCCACACTAAAAATTTTACTCGTTACGTTTACGTATTTGCGAAAAACACATGGCTGTGTCCAAGACACAAGTCACACCCCTTTTTAGTGTAACTGTGTCAGCTTTGAATCTAAAGAATTCATTGTTTTCTTACAAAAACCGATACATCAAACAATACTCAATTCTCAATTATTTGTTGCAATCCATTTGTATATATAAAATATCAAATATGGACCCTGTCGGGCACAGCAAAGTTAGAAGAGAGGAAGAGGGTTACCAAAAAGGTCAACAGTTTCAGCTTTTTAAATTAACACTTGTGGTATTTTGTTATACAAAAAACACATCTTATTATCTATTTATGTATTGAACACCTGAGGAGCTGTTGTGCACAGCAATTCTTTCTATGATTCAGTAGGTACTAAAGTCTTTATGAAAATTGTATGACACTCATTTAACTTACATTTGTTTATCTGATATTAATGTACTGCTGAAAAGCAAACCTTTAGCTACCTCTGTCTATTTTCCACATCCATTTATCTCATTTCATGTGATCTCCTATTATTTTCCTTTTATTGAATGTTGTGACATTTTGTATCTAACATTGTCATCTGTCAGTTTTTCTTTTTCTATGGTATAGAGCTAAGAGGTCGTCTATTTTATTGTAAAGGTATCGTAAAACTAGTGTTAAGCCGGGTTCTCACTGTAAGCCATCTTTATAGTTCATGGCCGATAACCAATTGAGAAGTATTTGGATTGAAAACTAAAAAAGTCACTTCTAGAACGATCAGCCAGGGGCTATATAAACCATCCGATACTTTTCACCAGGTTCTTTTGATTCCGTCTTTTGACTCGGTCTTTTGGCTTCTTTCGTTTTGCAATTTTTCTTACTCATCAGTTTGATGGGGATTGCACGAGATTCTTACTCATCAGTTTATGTTTTTCTAAAAAGCTATTTCAATATAAACCTTTCTAGAAGTTATTCTCAGTGAATTTATTACAAATATCTTGTGTGTGTAAATGTGTTGGACTCACTCGATCACCTCCGACCCTCCCACTTGCGTCTACGGGAGAAGTTCGAGACGGTTTGCATAGAACTAATAAACATGGCGTGAGACACCGCCGCCGGAAAAAATACCAACCGACGCGAGCTCCCTCGCAACGGGCTGCGGGCTGATGGAGAGGCTGCTGCGAGCTCCCACTCGACGGACTGCGGGACGGAGGAGCGGCCGACGCGAGCTTATTTTATTCGTGAGCTGCTTCGCGACTGTGAGCACGGAGAGGCTGCTGCAAGCTTCAACTCAACAGACTGCGGGCCAGAGGAGCGGCCGACGCCTCGAGCTGCTGCATGACCGTGAGCTCCCTCGTGTTAGACTGCGGACCAGAGGATCGTCCTACGCGAGCTTTGACTAACTCTTAATTTAATATCTTCTTCTACATACCTATGTATTTTATAATCTAAAAATTACATTAACTTGTAACCACGTTTGGCCAGTCAAACGTTACGTTACACACTGAAGTGGACCGACCCCGCTTCTAGCTCTTACACATTTCTTTTGAACAATTAATGTCTTATCAATCACTGTTTAATTGCCCCATATTATTAGGTCGTATCATAATATTGATTCAACATACCCACTATATGCTGTGCGGCCTGCTATTCGCCTGACACAATACGAAGTTTTGCTATGCTATAGAAGATGAGCTTTGGGAAACTCCACTGTAGCATAAAAATGTCTAAAATAAAAAAAATATATACAATTTAACTTTCATCTATTAAAGTGTATGTATTTAATGTATCCCTACAGTATAAATTTTTTTTTTGCAGATATTAAAATGGCAAATCGTTAACATTCTAATGGTTTTGGGAACTAGCCACTACCTGATGATAAACTGCGTGAATTTTCAATTCAATGAAATGAAAGACCTAGTCAGTATCAGCCTCAAGAACAACTGTTGGATGCCAACACTTTTTGATTTGCCGAAAACGTTAAATGTGGACCACTTACATTTGGTATGCAATTACGCTAATTAGATACCTTATAAATATTTCTACACCGGCAAACCTGAACCTGATTATTAGATCTGTAAATTAAGATCTTTAAATTAATACTCAGATTTAAGCGATATACTAATAAATTCTTTGTCAACAACATAATTAGCTGTTACTTAAATATTAATTAATTAATTAGTCCCTAACTAAATGGTTGCTAAGAGGTGCAGTTCGTCGATGGGGGTTCGTAGGTATCTTGGTAGGTGCACAGTTAGATGGGGATCACCTACAAAGGACCAAGGATGAGCCTCGCACAGACTAGGGAAGCATGGCACAAAAGGGAGGAGGCCTAATACTCAGCAGTGCTGCACTTGGTGAAACAACTTTGCCAATGTCAATATTATGAAAAATGAAAATTTAATGGGAGAAACATTTGTCCGCTAAATTAATAATTTCAGATCTTTGCTGAGAGCCTAAATCTAGCTGAAAACGGTATGATGAGGATGAGTGTTGGTAGATTTGCCATTGATCGTTCATACTTGGGTGTTGCTATTACTCTTTTCACACTCGGGCTAGTTTTTTGGTAAGTATGTACAGTAGCACTATAGTAAGATAAAAATAACAGAGTGACCACACGTTACCGATTGTTTTATATTTTTTTTAATGTTAAAGGCACATCGAGTCTAACAAAAACGTTCATCGTGTCATTTGATGGTGTCTGTCGAAGTTTGATATTCTATATTATTGGCATGGGCTTAAAAAAGATGTGATACCCCTTGAAATGCCTTTATATCGGACATGTTTTGCGTTATAAATATCTGCCTACTCGGGTAAATTAAGAAGAATGCGATACCTCGTTGTGATAAAAAACCTACCAGTATTGTATAATGTTTCAAGTTTTCTTCTATGCATAACGGAATCAGTTCCGCTCGTATTGCAAAAAATTGTGACTCCCCACTGGCAGCTAAATATCCGATATTGCTTTATCCGTTATCATGTTAAAAGAACAAATAAACCATCAAATTTAACATGCATTTCCATGCGACCACCATTGTAATCGCGAAGTAATATTGATTACTAGCTGCTCCCCGCGGTTTCACCCACATAAATCTTGATCCCGTGGGTTTATAGCGATAAAAAGTATTCTCTGTGTTAATCCAGGTTCATACAAATCAGTTCATGGTTTTTGCGTGAATGAGTAACAAACATCCATCCATACTCACAAACTTTCGCGTTTAAAATATTTGTAGGATTTATTTATCAATCAATCATTTGTTTTATTAAACATAGGTTTTATAATGTCTCAAACATGTGCACTATGTTTTGCCAATGTATGGCGTACAAAAATAATATAAACAAGCAATTACATTTAAGGTGGCATGCCGATAGCTTACAACAAAAAAAAAGGATTAAAAAATATGTCAGTTAGGTAAACAGGTCATTACAAACTGATGAGATAAATGAACACATTCATACTTAATCAAAAAAATTAAATTATAAGTGTCTAATTAGCAAGAATAGCAAGTCGGAATCGTCATACCTCTGTTTATCAGTAGTAAACTCAGTTATGGTAGTAGTAATATCTAAAAGATCACGTGAAAAATCGCCAATTTAATGAATTTACCTTTCGTGAATCCAAATTGTTCTCTGGCTGTGAGATCTTGCTTTTCAAAAAACGACGATAGGCACCACGGATTGTATTTCACCTTTTCCATAATTTTGGAAAAAAAAAATGTGTGTAAGTGCTCGGTCTATAGTTACCCATGATGTTTTTATCATATTTTTTATGAATAGGTTTAATATTAGTAGTTAAAATGAATTACATTTAACACTACAAAACATTCAATGGGCGGCCTTATCGCTTTCTGCGATCTATTGCAGGCAACCATGGATTGGACAGTGATTGCCATCTTTAAAATAGATCCCCTCCGTGCCACGTTAAGCCGTTGGTACCAGCTTTCATTACTGGATCTGTGAAAGTCCACATGTATTTGCCGTCATCTTGACGACAGTTATTAATGTTTGAATCATGAAAGCTGTCCATATTTATATACTTATGCGTGCGACTGTTCTTATTCTAAATCCAGGTTTATATCCTGTTACACTTTAACTCTATTGGTACTAAAAGGCCGTGAAGATACAGTGTTTCAACACTCTGTTTACCAACTAGAGAGATTCCTCAAATCCGAAAGAGTAGAGAATGAAGTCATTGATAAAGTCCTGGAACACTTTAGATATTGTTGGATGAGGTAAGTAGCTATAAACTGCTAACAAATGTGTACTGCATAAAGTTGCACCGAAAACTGAAAAGTTGTGTGAAAATCGTGAGCAAAGACCAAAGAAACGATGGAGGAACTACTGAAAAACTGTGTGAAAGATGACATGGCTGGAAAGGTGACTACTGAGATGACGACTAATAGAGAACTCATACAATTACATAAATTCACGCCCATGTGGGGTAGGGAAAAATCGATCGACGAAGCCGACAATTTTAATAACAATATATTATAATTTTCCGAAATTGTAACATTTGTTTTTGAGAAATAATTTATTTTCAAACAAGATCATGTTTGCATAATATATACAAACAAGATAGAAATAGAATAGAAAATATTTTATGGTCCAGGTAATACAGTTAACAGGTTCACAGGTTATATATATTACATACACCTTTAGTCTCCTACTAATAGAAAAGTATTGAAGAAAATACATGTTGCGCCGTCCTCAATATGATTGGGATCAGGGCAAGAGACTGATGAATACAGAATGTTTTGCTTCATGAGTTGAAAAACGTAAAAACCGATGCAAAACGAATAAAATTATTTGGAGATGTTTCACACATCTAAAAATTATTTTATTCGTTGAACGTCAAACATTTTAGGAAGCAGGCGCCTTAGATATAGTTTGATTTAAAAATCGCATGATCGGTTGTTTACAGAACCAAAGGTCTGAACATTGAACGACTATCTAACGCCCGCATTGGTGTGATGTTTCGACAGGATTTGAGTTACTATTTTTATAAAAAGTACGTTGCTTAAATATGTTACGAACATACACGAATATCCTAAGTATGAATATTTAAAATCACATTATCATTTAATGTTGAAACGTGTTTCAACTTGAAACACACTTTAAACACATCTCGTCCTGTTTTTTCGTTTAGAACTTTAACTATTTTGGACTCTATAATCGGCGGTGGCGAGACGATGCAAAGACTAGTGGCTAGTGTCAGCGATGTCGACTACTTTCTACCAGGTCACGACATATTTAGAGAAATGGATATCGTTTCTAATGTATACATAGTGCATCGTGGAAGAGTTTATGTCTTTAGAGACGGCAAGCAGATTATAATTTTGACTAAGGTGAGAGGTATAGAGTCATACATAGGTAATGATATTGTCTTGAAAAAGCTTTGAAAGATTTGTCTGTACTTTTTACTGTTTTTGATGCCAAATAGCAAGGTACAATAAAAATTACATTTAATTTCGTACGTAATAATATGTCGCAGTTGGATTTTGAAATCCGCTTTTTACATAACCTTTAGTGGTTACAAATAGTAGATGAAAAAATAATAGTAAATGTGTTTGCCATTGCGCTACCACCATCAGTGTTGAAAATAAATGTATTCAAGTAATTTTATTTTATTTCCTTATTTTTAAGACTAAATCTTAGTTATTAATACGCTAAATCACAAACTTCCATATCTTAAATAAAAAAAATATTTAATTCCATTAATAATTACACTACAGATATAAAACTTCTTGAGGGTGATTGTAGTGTGATAGTAAATTAAAAAAAAAATGTTCCTGGCCGCTGATAGACCAAGCGCCTTACGATTTTGCCCATTCTCCTTTCTGACAATTTACCAGCGTGTGGAGGAGGTTTTTCCCAAAGGATTTTTTGTATTTACTGTAATTTAAGAATTGGCATTGGTTTGGTATTTTGGATATATATACAATTTATAATTATTAAGGTATTTTCATAGATGATGTAGCTTATCTTAACGACAGCTTCTTCTCGTGCTCTTTTTCTACTAGTTTTGTTAGTGCGGATAGTGACACTTCCATACCTCTTACTTTACATGATAAAATCTCTTCTCTTTTCTCCAATGACCCTAAGAATCTGCATATAGCTCACATAAATGCTCCGTGTTCCTGGTCACTATTTTGACCTTCTGGCATCCTTTAGCAGTGCTCACCTGTATGCACTCTTGATTTCGGAATCCTTTTTGAAGCCTTAGCTCCTCTCTTCTCAGTACTCACTCCCCGGCTTCGTCTTGATCCGCAACGATAAGATTGGCAAAGGTGGTGGAGGTGTTGCTATGTTACCTCCGTGCTGACTTACCCTACAGTGTGGTCAGTTCATTTCTTTCACGGTATTCTGAGTCGGCTGAATACTTGTTTCTTGAAAATACTGTTCATCACACAAAAGTTTTGCTTCCTGTGTTCTACAGTCTTAATCTTCACATTGACTACTTCAATTCTCTTGACTCTACTCTCAGTGATCTTTGCCCATGTATGAGCACGTTATTTTAATATTGATATTGATTTTAATATTTGTTTGATTAAAAATGACACTCTCTCCCTCAAACTCCATTCACTCTCGTCTTCTTTCAATCTTCAAGTTTTGCATATTTTTGCAACTCACTATTTCCCTAATTGTCCGCCCTCCTTTCTAGATCGAAAGTTTGTCTCCTCTCCTAGTAATGTTTCTTACCATGGTCAACTGATGGCTACCTTTTCTTACCGCGACCTCATTTATCTTTCGTATCGTATCCGTGTTCCCAAGCTTAAGTCCCAGTTTTCCGTAACTACAAGGGCATAGATCTAGACTCTAGATCTATGCCCTTGTAGTTACGGAAAACTGGGCGGCATCGCGCTGCAATGCCTCTAGATTCTAGAGGCATTGCAGCGCGATGCCGCCGATCTCGACTGGACCCCTCTGGTTGAGAACGATGACATCGACGATGAGGTAAATAGTTTTAACGCGATCGTTCTCGACTTACATAATCAGCACCATGGATAACGCTACAAAGTAAAAAGCTTATGGCTCGCAGGGGTAAAGCTAAGAGCAGATAAGCGCAATAGATAAAATAGATCTATTCCTATTCTCCCATTTCTCTCTAAAGTTTTTGAGCACATAGTCCATTGACCATTTTTTTTTTTGGCATGAAAATCTAAAATATTCCCTTTCAATCCGGTTTTCACTCAGGTCACAGTACTGCAACCGCGCTTTTGAAAGTAACTCTGTGCAGACATCCGCTGGGCAATGGAGAATAAGTCCCTTACTGTGCTTGTATTGCTGGACTTTAGTAGCGCCTTCAACTCAGTGGATTTCGATATTTTACTAGGTATCCTCAAATCTATCAATGACTCTTCTTCCGATTTAACCTGATTCAGTTCTTATCTTTGGGGACGCTCTCAGTTTGTTCGCCTATAGGATTCCTTCTCTGATTGTCGTTGCTTCACTGAGGGTGTTCCGTTCTTTCTCCTCTCCTTTTTAAAAGTTTCCTAGGCTTTGTTACCAGAATAATCTCCTCTAGTTTTCATCTCTACGCAAATAACTTGCAGCTTTACCGACATTTTACTGTGACTGAAATTGCTGCAATGAATCATGACCTTGCATCAGCGTTTGGGCATAGTATTTTGGTTTGCAAATTAACCGAACTAAATCCCAGGCCATGACCATAGGTAGCGGATTCGTTCGCATTGAGGCTGATGTTACATCTCTGATGCCTTTATATCTCGATGGTGTTCGCATTGACTATACCAAAACCGCTAAAGATCTGGGTGTAGTTATTGACTCCAATCTCTCTTTGCGTGCAGGTCAATGAGGTCTGCCGCAAGGCACTTCAAAGTCTCCTGCCCTTGAAAACTAAAATTAATTTGGCACAAACACTTATTCAGCCGATTATAGATTATGCTGACACCTGCTACCTGGATGCTACTGATGAGCTATTAAACAACCTTGAACGCTTGCAAAACCTGTACATTCCAGACCATGCTTTTCACCTCCACAAGGAACTCAAGTGGCTTCCAATCCGCCTTCTCAGGAACACTCGGATTGTATGTCTTCTCTTCAATATCTTACAGCAACCCGTCTTATCCTTTCTACCTGCGTGAGAGTTTTTCTTACGCTCGCTCTAGCGACGCACCTTAGATCCCTCCTTAAATCACATCCTAATAAAACAAGCTACTATGCTTATTCCTTCTCCGTCCATGCTATAAGATTGTGGAACTCACTTCCCCCTAGCATTCGTGATTTAAAAACTATTTCTCTATTCAAACATCGATTAAAAGAGCATTACCTTTCCTCTTAACTGTAAGTATTTATATTATATATGTATATATAAGGTGTATCTATTCACACACGAAATATTTAAAGAGGGACATCTATAGGTCGAACAGAAGCAATAGAAAGGAAAAAGAGTTTTTTATCTAAATGTTTTATTTTATTTTACGTAATTATCATTATTTAAAACTGCTTGAGACATTTTGCATAAAACCTTTACGACCTACTCAATGAACGAAAGGCGCGGCGGGGCAGAGGCGTGGGCGCGGTGCCCGTCCGTCTGTCGCCCGCGCTCTACGGTTAACGCACCTCCTTTTAGGTACATGGGACTTAACATATCACTGGTGAACTGTAATGAACATTCATCAATACACCTCTGCCTATCTCTACGGGGAATGCAGGCGTGATGATGTTAACAATAAAACAACGTAGGTAGACTTCGTAACTCGATCTCGTCTTATTTACAATAAATGTAAATGTGAATATAAAATAAAAAACGACCTAAATCTAAGTATGTACAATATTGAATTCCCTCCTCGAAGTTTGACAAAAACAGTACCTTCTGTAAACTAGGTAAATCTGACTAACCTCTGTGAGGTCACGACTTTTACGAGCGTGTATCGAGACGTTTCAATCATTTTCTTATTTTTTTTTTACGAAAAGTATCCTAGATGCGATTAAAACATTCATATACTACTACAGTGTTACACATCTTTTAGAAAAATAAACAGCTGACGCAACGCGAATTCGCAGAAGGCATAACTTCTGTTAGGTTACGAACTGTGCGTCGAGTCGTATCTGTCAGCTGATTGATAGGTTGTGTACCTACCTATTTGTACAGATGTAAACTGTAAGAAGTGCATAGCGCGAATTTATTTTATCAAAAATCGTACCAGATTGGCAGATGTGGACTGGACTGTTGTAGGTACACGCTGTTTCTCGACTCCCAGTGGTTTACGGGATAAATAGCTTGCTATGTTTTTCGTAAAATAACCGCAAAGACCCTTGTAACTATAAAATAACTCCATTACGGTTAGATTACACGTTTTATGGACTAATCTTTTTGTAGGTAAACAAAATTGTTAGTAGAAACAAGACTATTTTACGCAAAAATCAGTTATCCCACTGCATACAGTATTGTAAAAATAATGAAGCAAGCGTGTTTAAAAATTAGAATCAACTTATTTACAACAATTTAAAATGTACATACCTCATAATGGCGTAGTTTTTATTTACACTATTTACACCAAAATTGCTGTACATATTCGCCCTGCAGTTGCACGTTAAATAAGGTGACCTTGCACTTTTAATAATGTCTCTATCTCTAGCCATCACTGCGTACACAAGCGTTCACAATTCACGTTTTGTTGTTCCGCACTAGAAATGGTCTGGCTGTTATTACCATAAATCAGGTCTATCCCTACCCCACACACGCCTGCCTCCGTCTGCAGCTGGGGGCATGTAGACCCCGCAGTTCCTGTACAGCTCCTAGGATCCTTAGGAAGAGGGCTTGTGCTGTGAGCAAAATAAGTCCACCCTCATTGTAGCAGTCCACCATGTTCTGGTACTGCTGGTTGAAATATTTCGGCATTGTTGCGCGAAGCGCGATGCGTTCCACGTTAGTTAAGCCGCGTGCAGTGCAACATGCGGTTCGCGCGGGACTGAAAATCACCGCGGCGGGCGGCGCGGCGGGTGGGGTGCGAGGCAACTGAAGCAACACACGTGCGCGGTGCCGGCGCCGCGGCTTGGGTCTCTTTTGATCGTTCATAACAGCCACGCGACATCTAAGTGCGCTGCCATGACCTCGCCCGCTTCAATGAAAGTAGCTTCTATTTTCGTAGAAACTAGCGTAATGGATGTTACAAAACATGAAAGAGCCAGTATTTTTATGTGTGTTAAGTAATTATGTTACTAAATTTTTTAAATTAGATGCGTAAATAAAAAAAACTTTTTCATTTCTATAGCTTCTGTTCGACCTATAGATGTCACCAGAAATCCGAATGAATTATAACATAGGCCATTCCCTGGGTCCCTAGTTTGAGGTTAGACCATCTGGAGACTAGATATTGGCCTGGATTAAAGTAGATTCAAAAAAATAGGTGAGACGACATTGATCCTACAAAATATGGATCGCAAAGTGTCAACTTCAAATTTTGACGTTTCTGTCCCTCTTCAAATATTTCGTATATGAATAGATACACCTTATATATATAGGTATATGTTTATTTATATATTTCATTCATTATTTATTTGCGTTATTTCAGTTTTAAACTTCACATTATTCATATTTTTCTCTTCTTGTTTTCAGCCACAATCGTCTACATTTCTTTTTCACTTCTCCTTTTGCAGGTCTGCTGGAAGAAATTTCTTAAGAAATAAGTAGTACCTTTGTTCTCAAATGTACTAAAATATATATATAAATATGTATAATAAAATAAATAAATAACCCAAAGTTTAGAGACTTAACTCTCCCATAACGGTGGGTTTAAAATTGTATGCCCACTTGTACCACAAATACGTTAAATCCTAAATGACTTTAAAATATTCTAATTCTGTCAACCGTTTTAAGATGACAGAGACAGAATGATGATTTTAATATGTTAAGCGTTAAACGTATTTAGTGATTTGTGCTGCAAGTGGCTCTAAAAGCTTAACTCTAGGTTTACTTCGAACTCTTGGTGGCACGATGAATTATTAGATTAACTCTGAGTTAGCTGAGAACTCTGCTATTTCGTATTTGTAGGACTGACTTTCATAAAAAGCTGATAACTTTTTCTCAAAATGGTCCTTAAAAATCACTGTTTCACTTGAGTCAGGGTTGCTTGCACTCAAACTACACGTTTTATTTACTTCTGTTCCCACTATTGTTCTTATGACATACAGAGCGACGAGAAACAACATTAAAACTAAAATCTTTAATCTGTCGTTTCATTTCACGCTTGTCTACATATGATCTTATCGATGACCCGCTGCATTGATAAATGCAAAACGTTTATGCAATTCTGCGTTTTAAAATTCAGTTATTATGAAAAATCGCTACACATCTTTCAGCTGTTTGACATAACACATCTGTTTTGTAAAAGAGCTAGCGGTTGTGTTAAACAGCTAATTAAGCTTAAGCAATCCATCTGCGATATAAAGAGAGAAAGAGATAGATTGGCAGGCAAAACATTTTTATTCAAACCTTTTGTGTTCCGTATCCCTAGCCAGACTTTTTAACTCCACTAGTATACCTTATAAATACCATAAATTTTACAGGGTGATATATTCGGTCAACTTGAAGGCGTAAAATTGCGTCCTATTCGCGTGACAGCAACAGCCGATGGTTATGTAGACTTGCTGTATATCAATGTAGCAGCATTCCAGAGCACCATCACTGATGAGGTATCTACTACGATACGATTTATGCTGAAATGTACCTTTTGGGCACACACTATTGTTGTTAAAACATTATTTAAAAAAAATATTAATCCCGAACAGTGTCCAAATAAATGTTACTCTTTCATTCTAATACCCTGTGTAGTTAAATTACACAGAATACAATTTACTTAATTTATTAATTATACTCGGTGGAATGGACATAGTGACGTTTACCATAGATTCAGTTAATGATCCATCACAGTGTAAAAAAACAGTTTAAAAACAATCGGTTGTTCCATACAAAAGAGCACTACGTATAAGAAACGTAATTTGTTCTTTCTAACCTTTCCTTACCTTCACGAAAGAAAAATTTTACAACTTCAGGATTATTGTAAAAAAACATATTTTTTTCAGATGAGGGAGACTATTAGAAGAAGCAGACAAGCTCAAAATGACTTTATGGCAACTAGACATATTTTCATAGAAAATCCATACGACAGTGTCCAATATCTCTTGCGTGGATGTAAAACCATAAATTTACCAGTGAGTTTAAACAGAAATCATCAAAAAAATCTCTGAGAAGTTTTTGCTGGGCATGGCCATATTATTTCTCAGAAAATAAAATATATTAATTAATGTGTTATTTTGACCAAAGTTCTATAAAAACAACTGAGTTTTGCGGTTTTAAAGCGGGTTGTTGTAAATACTTTTTTTATTACTTAGTGGAGTCGGAAACCTGTGGAGGCTCGTAAAAACTCATGGTATATCCGCTGGCTTTACTTGGCGTGGTTGGTTGGCCCATTCGTTTCGTCCTGCTTGGTACTCATATTCATATTCCTGCCTTTAAACTCAACCTTATGGCTCAGATTGTATTGCGCAATCTTCGTAACCGACGCTATTGATATAGCCAACTTTATAGCAGAATTTTATACAGTAAGTGTCATGCCAGTTTTTTTTTTGTAAAATTTATGCTACAATAAATAGTTTGCTCTCTCTTTGTATGCCAATCAGAATGCATGTTCAGATAAGACGTTTAATGCTTGGACAGACACGCGTTTTAAGGAGATGTTTGTAGCAATAACAGATTTCCTCCACATGCATACGTTTCAGAATCTCGGGGCGTCTTGTTTCGTCCAGCACTACGCGTTACTGTGTATTACTTTTTATCTGTACATGCACTAAAATCTGTCGAGCAGGCGTTTTGCGTATAGGCTGCGTAACTTAAATACGATTACCCATATTCTAAGTCAAAACCTCATGATTTACATCACTCATGTGGTCATATTCATAGTTGCAAGTTTACTCCTCATCTCAAACAGTTTCCGCAGACGTTGTGTATTTGAGTTGAGAAACCAACTTTGAGGCTTTCTTAAGGTAGTCAACAAGGAAGTTTTTGCCAAAACACACACGTATTTTGGTCAAAACTTCCCTATTGATTATATCCAATTTTTTCTTTTGAAGAGTTTATTAAATATTGACGTGTTCGCGACGTATATACGCCCACTCAATTGAAGGACCTCATTATTTTCTTAGTCTGACGACTATGAATACCGATTCTAGGGTCTTTCCGCAGACACGCCTTGAGAGACCTCAAAGCGTGTCTGTCGAAAGACCCTAAAAATCGAACCTCGACGGAGTTGCGAGTGGGTGTAAGAGCTAATACATTCCGTCCACCTTGTCCAATATACTGACATTTTATTATCTCTAATTTAAATTCTAGTAATAAGCACTAGTTGTATTGTATTTCTTATGTAGGTGACTATAGTCCTTTATGAGAATAAATTTCTTTAAACACAAACCTTGTAGATCGAGCTTATTGTGGTGAACGATAAATGTACTCTTCGTCGCCTTGGAATGAAGAAATTTAAGGATTGGGGATTTTATTTGGATGCGTTATCTATACTGATCCCACTGATTACATTTATTACTGACGATTGGACCTTTCAAACTGCAAGATTGTTAAGACTAAAGTTCTTTATTGATTTTGAATACTTTTTTTGCAGAGGTTGTAGGGTAGGTATCACAGTGTACCATAATTAATTCTACAACTAGTTGACCTGGCGGACTTCCTCGGCGAAGCCACACGATATAATTTTAATTATTATTTTTCTGTGAATTTTTCCCATGTTTTAATAGTTACTCTGCTGTTCGAGGCGGAGAGAAATCCAACAAATCAAAGACCAGAAACATCAGTGAGGCGGTTCTTGAGATAAAAAATGATGTTACTAACCCGACTTTGTTTAACATATTGTATAGATATAGGAAGGAACCGCACATGCGTTTACAACTTGAGAATTTTGAGAACTGAATTTGAATACATATTAATATCTAAAGAAATGATCATGTATACTTTTGTGATGGTTAATACAAGTACAATTTCAGAGTCAAAAAGCTCCTTATATATTGAAAATTGCGATTATTTTGTTGTTGTTGCATCTGTTCACGTGTGGTTGGATCTTGTTTGCATGTCAAGGTTAGTTGTGGCTTTTATTTATTTGTTTTTATTTTCGTCACAAGATTGTTAAATTCACCGGCTTGCTTGAGTGACTTTATAATGGATAAAACATTATTTTGTTTTTAGATTTAACATTGAGGCGAGCTACCTTTTTATTTCGTACGTAGCGACAGCCAAATTTTATGAAACTTCCCTTTATACTACGTTTGTACTTTTGGTCGCAACAGCTAAAATATACAGAGAGTCAGAACTGGTGACGCTGGAGTGACGTCCCTACAACAGTTGTCCGTGTGAACAGTATCACGTCCCACATCCAGCGGATTCATGCGGCTTTCACAAGGTCATGGGTCCACCTTGCCTTTCTACGCTACGTCTTCCGAAACGCGGTTGCCACTCCAGAACTTTTTGGCCCCATCGACCATCTGTTCTGCGAGCAACGTGCCCACTGCCACTTAAGTTTTGGCAATTCTTCGGGCTATGTCGGTCGCCTTGCTTCTCCTGCGGATCTCTTCGTTTCTGATTCAATCACGTAGGGAAACTCCAAGCATAGCCCTCTCAATTGCCATTTGCGTGACTTTTAGCCTTCTAATATGGCCTATTATAAGCGATACAATTTTAGTGCCGAAGGTCATCTCTGGCACTACGCACTGGTCAAAGACTTTCGTCTTGACACTGCATGACGAGAAGTTATTGCGTAGCTTCTCGAACGCTTCCCAGCCGAGTCGGATTCCACGCTTGACCTCTTTCTAGAAGTTAGATAACTGGATAGTTTGTTTTAGGTACTCGTCCACAACTTCGAGTGCACCGTCTCCGATTTCATGAGAGTGGGTGTGGGCATTTGACATGACCTTTGTCTTGTCCATTTTCATTTTAAGAACCACTCTTTCGTAAGCTGTACTGAGGTCATTTTACTTAGGTCCTCCATAGTCTCAACCATGACTACTATATCGTCGGCAAACCAAAGGGGATGCACTCGCCATTGATGTTGATGCCAACTCCTTTCCAGTCCAGAACTTTGAATACATCCTCCAGTGCAGCTGTGAAAAGTTTCGGGAAGATAACTGCAGAAGGATAGGTTTTGAGGTCCAGTCCTGGAATCGGACATAGTGACGTTTCCGTACAGACAATTCAGCACCTCGATGTACCGATAGTCGATCTGGTACCGTTGAAGAGACTGCAATACGGCCCATGACTCAATCGAATCGAAGGCTTTCTCGTAATCAACAAACGCTAAACAGAGAGGCAGGTTATGCTCTTCGGTCTTCTGTATAACCTACCGCAGCGGTAAAGCCTTTACGGAATCCGGTTTATTCGGGAGCCTGGAAGTCGTCAAACCTGCGTGCGACAATTTTTGATGAAACTTGAAAACAGCTAGTAGACATGGCTCAGAAGTAAGATGAAACTATTATTCTTAAGAAGTTCATTGTCGGCCTTCTTAAAAAAAAGTTTCACCACACTTCTGTCCCATGCCTGCTGCGTTTTACCCTAGAGTATGACGGTATAAAACAGCTTCTGGAGGGCCTTAATAACTGGTTTTCCGGCGCCTTGTTGTTTCTAAGCTGTAATCAAAAGTATCACAGTGTAAGCACGCTCAGTAAGCTTACTAGTAGATAATAGGCGTTTAGTTGATAATCTTCTCATCTTAATATCTTTTGCTTCATTGCAGAGGAGAAATTCCCGATAAATATCATAGATACGAGTCATTTGAACACGTCTATAGACTTCAGTCAATGGGTGCCACCTAAAGATAGAAAGGGAGGTAAAAATTTCATATTAAAATATTTAATATATTGAGGGGGAACCTATCTACTTTACTGATTTTTTACTTATTTATCGCCAGGCTGTGCGCGGGCCACGAAACCGCTCATTGGTGCGAATGGGGTGAAGAACCCATCTTTTGTAGTCCCCAGATTTTGGGGCCACGATTATGTCGTAGCAATAACCTATATTTTACGAATCCATACCCATACTCGTAGTCTCGAAACTGTGAGTACGACTGTGTATTTAATATGTTAAAATAAATTATGAATACCGCTAAAATATAGTCGCAAGGAAACCTGTTCCTAGGAAGTTTTAAGTTACACGTGGGATGCGGCGGCTGGATTTAACCGCATGCGTCGACAAACCCGCATAAATAAAATCTTACTTATGTCATGAATGTAAACTAAGTCTTAAAATGAAGTCTTTTTTAGGTAATTGCTGTGTCCCCCAAACAGATTTATTACCAAGTGTTCGTCACCTACTTTATGTATCTTCTGGACATGTGGATAATGGCTGTGGCGATCAACCTTGCGATGAATAAATATCGCGTTTTTTACCAATACGCTTATAACGTTCAAACTATGACAAAATATTGGAGTGACAACGGTTTAGGTAAATCTCTTATCGAAATAGTTCAAAGCTATACCGATCACGTGTGGAAGAGGCAAAAAGGTAATTGTTATTAATTACACTAAGTATCTGTTATATGCATGAATCTGTACTATATATATAGTAGTAAATATAGTATTAATATTAGTATACATATAGTAGTAATATATATACTATATAGTAGTAAATATTCAGGTTATGTTTTATTTCCTTAACGAGTGTTTTAGATATAGTGTAATTAAGGCAAATGAAAAGAAAATTAATTAAAATTTCTTTCTGTAGGGGATTGGCTTCCCGAATTAGCTTACCGAGGGCCACCTTGTTTACGTCAGGACCTATTTACTGCATTATACATACATCATTTGGACGCTGCGCCGACGTTCCGCCAACTGCCTGATTATTTCAAAAGACAATTGTGTGCAAGATTTTATAGAGTGGTTATATTCCCAGGTTGGTAATATTATTAAATTCTTAAAGACGAACCTCCAAACAATCCTTACGCACTTTGACTGAAGAGCTCTGCTTTTTATATCCAGGCCCTGATCCAACTGCTGAATTAGAGCCTCTTTAGTGGTTGGTCAAGACTGTTGGCTTTTATACCATGAACAAAACTGACATCTTACATCTGATGCACCTGTTTCTGTGCTTATTTGGCTCTTTACCCAACTGGTTTTGATGATGTCTCCGTGAAAATGGCGTAAAGACGACTTCGATGTGTTTATCTTCAAAATTCTCCATGCCCGTTTTTGAGAAAAACACTAGAAACTTTGGATAACCTCTCTCACAATTTCTAGGCAAATGCATAGTGCGGGAGGGGGACATTTTCACCACTACCTACTTTATTCATGAAGGTGAAGTCGAGAAGTGGTGTACTGATTCAAAGTAAGTATTTGTTAATCAGCCTTCTCCTCCTCATCCCAATTAATTTGGGTTCCATTGTATCAGTAGCCACCCCTTTTCTAACCATATCATCAGCGTTCAGTCCATCTATTGTTTTGTGTGTCCTCCCATAAGAGTTTGTGCATTATGCTGCAATTGAATATTGCTTTTTAGACCTAACTTGGCGTTTTCTTTTCAGCGGCGAAGGCCATTTAATGTCAGTGTTGTATACCAATGGCTACTTTGGATGTGTTTCTGGATTGTTTCCCAATGCTAGTTTTCGATATTCTTACTACACACGAACGGTTAGTTTTCTGTATCTGTTAAAAATTTAATTGAATTCAATAGGCAGAGAAAATATACTTACAGATATCAAAAGAAAAGTGTGCGCTCCGAGAATCATCGTTTGTCTTCGTAAATACGAAAGCGCTATGAGGAATTCTAATAAAGGGCTGTTAAAACCATCTTACCGTTAACCGTCTTACTTATCAGGCCACTCAGAAAGTATTACGAAAAAAAGCTTTTATGTATGAGAGACTGGCCAGTTATAGTTTATTTTGAAAATTGATAACGAAAAACGTACCTACACCACGTTCATTAAAAATTTTCGCGCTATGTTTTTTTACGATTTCAAGTGTCGCCTGAAACCGGACGAATAGTACGATAGACTTCAAATGGAATTCATGGATGAAGGCCCTTCTAAGGCAACCGTGTGTCGTTGGTATAACGAATATCAAGTACGGTCGACTAACTTTGGGGGATGAAGAATGAAGTGGTCGCCCTTTGACGGCTGTTACGGAAGAAAACGTGCTAGCAGTGAAAAATTTGATCCAAGACAATAGGCGAGTTACGTATTAAGAGATTCAGCACATACTGCAGGTTGGATCGGGAAGCCTTCACCAAACTCTACACGTGACTCTTCGCGTGAGGAGGATAGTTCCAAGCTGGGTGCCGCACCACATCACCGATGCTCCAAGCAGGCCCAGTAGGAATGTTTTCGACATCATTACAGGTGATGACTTTTGGATTTATCAGTACGATGCAGAAACGAAGCGCCAGTCGACAGTTTGGGTTTTTCAAAACGAAACAACGCTTGCCAATGTGAAGTTATCTAGAAGCGGGGGGATGATTTTGATCTTGAGCTTTTTCAATTTGACTGGCAACTTGGTGTCAATTCTTTTACGCAAAGAAGCATCAACGCTGAGTGGTATACTGCCAAATGCTTGGCAGAAGTATTCTCTGTTGTGAGCATCAAGCGACCAAACAAAGGGCTCCGCGGGCTACTGCTCCACCACGACAATGCGCCTTCGCACACCGCGCTCTAAACGAGGGACTTCCTGGACAGCACGCCGGTCAAACCCCTGGGTCACCGACCTTTTATTCCCGAAAATAAAAAATCTGCTCAAAGGAATACAATTTTCGTCGCCGGAAGATGCGCTGTCAGCGTTCGAGCAGGCTGTAAACGAGGTGTCTACAGCGGACTAGAAAAAGTGTTTCGAAAACTGGTTCAGACTCATGAAACTTTGTAGAGAGGCTAGTGCAGAGTAATTTGAAAAGATTTAACAATTAAAAAACCCTATAGAACATTTATTTTCGCAAAACTTTCTGAGTATAATTTGTAGAACTACATAATACATAGACTTCTCTGCGCAATTCCATAAAACTCCGGCGAAAACAGTACTGTATGTACACAATATCAACTTTCCAGAGTATCATTTGGGTACCTTGCTGGTTTAGTAGGCTCGATCACCAGCGATGGGCGAAGTGTCCTGGGTTTTTCGTTTAAATTTATCTCAGTACCAACCCGAATACTAAAGTTGTGACCGGCTCTATTACATGGGACACTTAAACATAGCGGACGAAACGATGGCGTAACTATTGAGGTTTTGGGAAATATTGACAGTGTAAAAGTCTCGGGACATGAGACAACCCACGATCAAAGTCCCGCGATATCCCAGGACTTCGACAGACTTTTCAGAATAAAATTAGAAGAGAGTTAATTCTGGGCCAGATTCATATTCAAGAAATCACAAACAAATGGCTTTGTTTATTACAATGCCATATGTTTGTGATTTCTTGAATAATGTTACCAGACAAAGAGAACACAGTCGTTTTCAACTAATGTCGGTTTATTGTGTTTAAAGTTTTGTAAAGTAGTTCCAAACGGGAGCATTATCTAATTTTTTTTTTAATTGCCCGTTTCATTTGACTTTGAAACGACTCGTGGGTTCGTTGTGTACTGTAGAGCTAGAGTCCCTGGACTTCGAGACACGAGACGTCCCGGGAGCCAGACACTAGTTACTATCCACAACTATGATATGTGTTGTGTCCTATATTATTATAAAATGTGCAGGTTGTGGATCTAATGTACCTCAGTCTGAATGCATGGGAAGACTTGTTGGAGAGTTACCCGGAAGTCAAGACCAAGTTGTATGACGTCACCGCCCAACTGATGAAAGACGCGAACGTGTAGGTATATTTAATAGCAGCTTCTGCCCGCGACTTTGATAAAATATATAATCATAATCATTTATTGATTGCATTCCATATTGTAAAAGGATGTTACAAAGGGCTTAAAGCTAGGTACAAAAATAAGGACCCTGTAAGGGCACAGCAAAATGATATGTTTTGATAATATAATAGCATTTAGATAATCGCGGCTCGAAGGTATTTGCCAAGTCTCATACCGCCCGTTGTCACCTGATGAAGATCAGAATGTCACAGGGCACCACCGTCACCTCGAAGCCAGAGATACTAGCTGAAGTCGAAAAATTCTACGGAGATTTATATGCTCAAAAACATGCCCACCTCAGCTCCACGGCGAGGATGATCCATGGACCAGGCTTACGCGCCATCTCACAAACGAGCTTCCCGACATTGACATGGGTGAGATTAGAATAGCTCTCGAACAACTTCATAACAACAAAGCTCCGGGGGATGACGGGATAACCACAGAGCTGCTCAAGGCAGGAGGAACACCTGTCTTGACAAGGCTTGTAAAGCTTTTCAATTCCATCATCCACATTGGCATAACACCGGAGGCATGGCACAGGAGCGTGGTGGTATTATTTTTTAATAAGGGCGTTATCACGCTCCTTAATAATTACCGCACCATTTCACTGTTAAGTCATGTGTACAAGCTGTTTTCGAAGGTTATCTCAAATCGTCTCCCCCAAAAGTTCGATGACTTCCAGCCGCTAGAGCAGGCCGGTTTCGAAAAGGCTATAGCACCGTGGACCATTTACACAACCTTAAGGCAAATAATTCAAAACACCGAGGAATATAATCAGCCTCTGTGCCTAGCGTATGTGGACTACGAGAAAGCCTTCGACACCGTTGAAACCTGGGCTGTCCTGGAGTCCATGCAGTGATGTCTCATCGACTTCCGCTACGTTGAGGTTATGATATGTCTGTATAAGGCCTCAACAATGACCGTCCAAGTACAAAAACGAAGCACAAAACCAATCCAAATGCGTAGAGGTGTAAGAAAGGGAGACGTCATCTCTCCGAAACTGTTTACCGAACGCGTTGGAGGACTTTTTCAAGATGCTTGATTGGAAAGGACGGGGCATAAAAATCAACAGTCGGTACATCTCGCACCTCCAATTTGCAGATGACATTGTCATCATGGCGAGATCTTTGCAGGAGCTGGAAGTGATGCTGAACTGCCTGAGCGATTCTTCAAAGCAGATAGGTCTTGGGATGAATAAAAAACCAAAGTCATGTACAGTGGTCATGTCACCCAGAGAAATGTAATCGTAAATGGCGCTACCCTCGAGGTTGTGCAAGAATACATATATCTAGTACTTGGGCTGGGCGGCATTCGGGAAGCTGCGCGATTTTCAAGTCATCGATGCCACAATCCCTTAAGACCTCTCTATAACCAGTGCGTCCTTCCCGTTATGAGTGGACACTGAGCATATGCCTGATCCACAAATTCAAGGTTGCTCAGCGTGCAATGGAGAGAGCAATGCTTGTGGTTTCTCTGGTGGATAGGATTCGCCAGAGAACTAAATTCACCGACATTGCACGAAGAATCATCATGCCGAAGTGGAAGTGGGCCGGCCATGTCTGTAGACGGACAGACGGTCGATGGAGCAAACATGTGCTCGAGTGGAGACCGCATTTGGGCAAACGTAGTGTGGGACGCCCTGCGGCATGGTGGATCGATGATTTGAAGAAGGCTGGCAGCGGATGGATGCGGACTGCTCAGGACCGGGATGGATGGCGCTCTATAGAAATAAAATATTTGAACCGTTGTTGTAGGGTTAGGACCAGCAACATGAACAGTATGGGGGCCGGTTCAAGTCAAGTAGCGGCGTCGCTTGGCGCTTAGAACTATGCTGCATGACAAGCTCTCGCAAACCAGCGATGCAATCAATGACCAAACTGACGAAGTCACGCTGCATGATCAACAACTCACAAATGTCATGCATGTGCCCACAGAATGGAACAACTGGACCGTTTTATGGTTATTTGTAAAACAATGTACTGTATTTTATTATAAAAAAAAAAAAAAATATGACACTGAAATATCTATGTAATATGTATAAGTTTTTTTTTTTTTTGTATTACGGGACTTCGCAAAGCGGTTGGTTGACTCTTCACGTGATCAGAGGGCTGGCTTATCTTTAGGTCGAAGAATCAGAATTGCCATCAAATGTAGCGACGATGCCTTTTGGGCACTTTTCCCATTGACAGCGATGCGACGAATATTTTGATGCGCATGAGCTTTTCCTTTAAATACCTGTACATTATACATACATATTTTAGTGTAAGGTAGTAAATTAATTAAAATTTTAATATAATTATGTTATTTTTTTTATGATGTAATGATGTTCACATTTGTAGACATTAGATCATAATGTATGAGTAAAACAGAATTGTAGACGGTCATGAATTTTAATATTTCAACGAATTGTAACGACTCTGCTGAGTTGTAGTAGAGAATACCTAGTTACAGTCACGAGCATAAATATATTGCTATGCTACACATTTATATGGGCTATAAGCTCGGCAATAATATCTGATTGCATGATTCATCCATTGATATATGACGGCAAATATATGTGATGATTTGTGGAAGGCATATACAAGTAGCAGCATAAACATGTGACCCGCAAAGAACACCAAAACTATCTGGCAAGACAAGCGACGTCAAAATATAGAATGCTGCATCGGCTTCAAAAATCCTATATGTCACAGCAATATTAACGGACATTGTCTTCCGTCATAAATATTACAATTCCGTCTTCTCAGTTAAATTCAGTTGTGATACCTCGATGTGAACGGAAACATCTGACAACACTTTGGCAGCTTAAAAACCTAACAGTATATGGAACTGCTAACTATGGAACTGTCATCAACGAAATTGTCGGTAAATTGGGAAATTTAAAATTCTAAATGAATGTGCATAACGACTTTCAAATATGAACATTTATTACTTTCAAAGTTAACCGAATGTGATGATCAGACTGAAACCGCAGGGAATCCATAGGGAAAATACAGTCCCTAACAGCAATCGAATAATTTCATTGTTTCGTGGTACCCATTTCTGAACATCGTTCTGAGGGAGCTAACCAAATTGCGATAATTTGTATTTGAATATCTTATCCAAATAACTTTCTGCTATTATCACCTTTTTATTAACATTCGGGAGATGAGCACGCTTTTTTATGATAACACTTACAGCACCTCTTGGGTGGAAATAATATTTTTTGTTATAAGAAATTTACGTACGACTGAAATATAATGAAACGTTAAATCCTACTAAAACCATTTCTCGGCAAATCCAAATGGTTTTTAAGGCGATGTTGCAGTAGTTGTTAACTTTTTTAATCCTGTTTATATCTAGCCAAATGTAAGTGTAGTCAAAATAATTATTTCAGAAATGGAACCACATGTTCCATTTCTATAATATTTATTTTGACTCTGTCAAGTCTTTGTAAAGCGCTGTGTGAAGACAGAAACGTGAATTAAAATAATTGAACCAATAAAAGAAAAAAAGATAACACTAAATCGCTACTTAAAACTATGTGTATCTTGAAGAGATTCTATCATGAAGCCATGTTAAAGTTATAAGATAAGGCTTGTTGTTTTTAAGCGCTTGTTGAGACCACATTTTAATATGCCGTTGTTATTTTTTAAATATATACAGAATCTAGCAATTCAAGCGCTTGCGCCGGTCGGCAAGTGCTACACCGAGACGCATTACAAGGCACACCGCACTACAAGAGGGCCTTTAGAACAAAATTGTTTACTTACCGAATTGTTACTCATTGTACTCGTTTATGGAAGATCATAAAGTTATTGCAAAGCTTTATACCGGCATAAAATGAAAAACAACACCAGACAGGTGCGATTACTTAGTAGGTTCTGAATTGTGGTGCTAAAAAACTTCTGAGCACAGTGGAATAAATAAGTAGTATCCTAACCGACCAGACCCAGGTATATGAGTTGTACACAGGATAGGCAGCCCTGTATACTTAGATCTGCTCCATGCAAGGGTAGGTAATAGCGAAAAACTTAAGCACCACTATGGACGAAGTTGATCGTGCGAAAGCAGAAAATTTCTCATTTTACATTAATCAGATCATGCATATTTGTCTTCAAAATAACGTAAAAGTCTAATTTCTGTATGTTTTAAGCGGCGAATTTTATTGAGTTTAAGAATTTGCACTCATGCTGAAAGCATGTCGTTATACAAATAAACAGAATATGTGTCACTTTACACAAATGCAACAAACACTTTCTAACATTCTCTGTAATACCGGCAGCCTGTCACACCGTTGTATAACAGAAAAACGTTACTGATCAATTTTGACCTTTCTAAACTTTTCTCCACAGATCCACGTACATAATACCCCGTTTTTACTCTTGATATTTCTATGTTTCAACCTAGTGAAAGGATTATGCAAATAGTCTTACTTTGGGAGGTACTCGAGAACTATGTCAAATTTCATCCTTCTATAATCTTATTAATCGTAGGCTAATTAGATTATAATATGCATTATTGTTTATGATTGCTGTGATTACGGATACCGTTAACCGCGTATCGGCCGAGCCCAATAACGTATCTGTCATCAATTTTGGCGTACTCGAAATAGATAAACCTATCAAACTCTGGTTTTAACTTTCCATTATAGCATGTTTAGGTATGAGGAACAGGGTGTAAAGTTCACTCATACTCTTGGAAAAGGGAGGATCCTCCGACCAGATGGATGTCGTATCTGGTGGGCAACTGCCCGATGATTGTTGTCGGGAAGTTGTATATATGCTATCTGCGCGGTAAACTCTCCTTGCGCGATGCAGGATTGATGCGTTTGTTCGCATGTGGCGGTGTAGATGCCGCCACATCACTCCCCTCCGAAGACCGGAGGTCGATAGTGGACCAAGTCTTGTATCTTGCGATGCTTGCCAATGCCAGTTGGGTTCCAGTGGGTTGGAACCGGGTGTCGCGTAGTTCGCGGTGAGTCGGAACTGTCTGCGAAGATGCCCCAGTGAGTCGGGGTGGCTGACTGCTGATGTCGACCAGGAGAGGGATTAAGCACTCTGCTTGTGGACCGGCCGAATGTGCAGTGTGCTGTGCCAAGGTTGCTGATGAGGCTGAAGGTGATGACCAGGTATGCGCTTGCGCTGCATGCTGATGGTCAGGACAACTGTTCAAGCCATGGTTGCTGGCTGGCTGTGTGACTTGCGGGAGTGATGATGATGACGTCACGCTGAAGTAGTTGCACGAAGGCTGCGCTGACGTTCATACTCGGGGTCACCAGTTTTTAGGAGTATGAGGAACAGGGTGTAAAGTTCACTCATACTCTTGGAAAAGGGAGGATCCTCCGACCAGATGGATGTCGTATCTGGTGGGCAACTGCCCGATGATTGTTGTCGGGAAGTTGTATATATGCTATCTGCGCGGTAAACTCTGCTTGCGCGATGCAGGATTGATGCGTTTGTTCGCATGTGGCGGTGTAGATGCCGCCACACATGCGTATGCGGCAACAAAGTATGCGTCCCTGTAACATGTTGACCGCAATTTGTTTGGTTTACAGCAATTTTTTTGACATGCGTATCATAAGTCCATGTCAAAAAATATCTATCATCAATAGCGATGTCTGTCACAGAAAATAGCTTATTGGGTTCGGCCGTTAGTGTGTAAATGTAGCCACTACGCGCTCTTCGGTGTATCATAAGCTCTGTGTTTTGTCATACTCAGGTCTGTCGTAACATACACACACTCCACTGAACAAATTGTATGTTGGTTTGCATTTATTGTGCGCTTCCCACGAAAATGTTCTCATACCGTCTCTGTATTTGCGCAGATTTCTACCTAAAATAAAAACTAATGAAAACATGGAGCGACATTTTGTATTTTCGGGCTGAAAATTGCAATGTCATTTATTTAAGTTGCTTAGAAACTGACGATATGATGATAAGGGTAAAGTCGTAGGTATAAAGGAAGATTTGTAAACTGATGCTTAATTTTATTATATTCATTTAATAATAATAACACAAGAGAGAGACTTGATAATAATTTTATCGCAGTATTTTGTTTATTTGATAGTATTAAACAAAGTATTATATCATAATAACATTATTATAAAACATAATATCTTTAATTACATATTAATACATACAATTTATCGGGATGGTTGGCGCTCTTTGGGGGAGGCTTACGTTCAGCTGTGGACAGCAATTGGCTGATGATGACGATGATACAATTTATCCATATTATCATCCTTTTAGAACAGCTTACAAAATTAACCCTGAAATAAAATTTAACATGTAGGTATAATACCTAGGTTAAAAGTACACTTTTTCGATTCACAAATTCAATAAATATCTCTAGCGTCTTGAAGTGTTTCACGTTTCATTATTCCAAGGATCTGGTGGTAACAATATCCCAGTTGTCTGAGAATCTGGGAGAGGGAAGATCTTTCTTAAAAGCAATTCCACTTTGTGAATTTTTCATCGCATAATGGTAGCTATAAAAGTCGTGGATATTTTATTATCACCGCTTTATGGGCAGTAAGGTTAATAAAAGGAATTATTTCAATTACAACTTCACTTTTTCTTTGAATTTAATTCGTGTGCGTCGTAGGAGTCATATGTAAGATTATTTTATGAGTCACGGTTATTAGCTTTCGACTTTCGAATTTAGAATTTCTGTTTTTGTTTTCTTTTCTCTCACGACTTCACACGCGTAGGTATATGTCGGAAAATATCCCTCGGAAACCTACTTACTTACCGGGATCAATAGTACCCTATGTATTATCTTCCCTTCTGTTATCACCCCTTCTCGCAGGTGTTGTACGCATGCCCATGCACAAGCACGTCATACACTGTAGCACGATCGACACCAAGCTATTTTTCTTTAGTAGATGGCAGGCACCTTTTATTTACTTTTAGTTTTAAACCTACTAAACAAGTTGAAAACTCCTCGTTTCATTGCAACTGTTTTCATGTGAATTGGAGTACTAGAGCACCAAATCGTGTTATAACTATCTTTGAATCACATGTAAGTTCTAATAAATATTAAGCAGATAAAGATTTTGCTGAAGCTCTAAACTTTGATTGCTCTAACTTAGCGCTTAGTCATTCATTACAAATGTGGTAACCCTAGTTTTGTTTCGACTAAAATGTTTGTTCTTCACAAAACCTTTTTAGGTTCCTCTGTGAATAGTGATAAAAACGGAATAACATTTGGTTTAGTAGTAATTGGTTGCATGCTACACCACACGATAGATGTGAAAACTTCCATCTGGAGCTGAGTATACGTGATTCAGCGTCACCGACCGACTGGAGTCAAGTATATCCGATTCAGCGACACACACCCAAGCGTGACAAAATGGTTTGGTCATTCCTCAGACAAAAATGCTCTGGCTTTGCCACGGGTGGAGCACATTGATGACTATCCTTAGATAGACTAAATCAGCTCCCCCCGATTAGTGTGCATACACATGAGCGACAAGCGTCAGCGGCAGAGAAACTGCAGCCGTCGACGTGGAGCACATTTTTCAACACTCCCTACCCGAAAATCTTTAACAACTTAAGAATTGTCAAAGATTTAAAAATGATTGTCATCTAGGACACTCCCTGGTAGTCAGGGAGTGCAGAGAAACTGCAGCCGTCGACGTGGAGCACATTTTTCAACACTCCCTACCCGAAAATCTTTAACAACTTAAGAATTGTCAAAGATTTAAAAATGATTGTCATCTAGGACACTCCCTGGTAGTCAGGGAGTGTCCTAGATGACAATCAATAAAAAAAAATTGTCATACCTTACTATATAAAATGGTTTTAAATACGACTCAATTCCGTCTGGCTGGCGCCGGGTTAGCCTGGAGTGAGTCTCAAATTGCTGGAAAACGAACGGTTGTTTTGCAGTCTTAGATATCCCTATATTTATTAATATTGGTCATGTGTCGAAATGTAAAACATTGCAAAAACGAACCTCGGCGAGCAATTTACAAAGCTACTCGGTAAAACATATGAAGAATTTAAAAAATATTTCGGCAAATATTTAGAAACAACTTTGTACGTAGTTTTTTTTAGTCATACCTCATTACGTCGGTATTTTAGTAAACTACACAAGTTATTGGACGTTACGGAGCTAAATATTAAATATTTTTAATACGAATTCTTTTCTTATTTAAAATGCTGTGTAAAACCCGTCTTGAGCAACCGTGTTAGTTAATGCTCGTGATTTATCTGCAATGAGACAATAATGGGCTCCATTTATCCACACTAATATTACAAATTCGAAAGTAACTAACCTGTATGCTACCTTTTCCCGCCTTAACCACTGATTTCGATAAAATTTGGCAAGCAGATAGCTGGCATCCTGTAGAATATATTTCCATGTTCCACTCCATATATTTAGGAAAATTTAAGAAATAGCTTCTCTCTTCAGAAATAAGTAATTATGTGTGACACGTAGGTAGGTGTTTCATGATTCATTCCTTTTGCTTCACTCGAGTGGACTCGAAAAATTAAACAAGACCGGAGGAGGCTATCAGACAAAGTCCTCGCCCCGAGATTGAGTGCAATCTGCCACAAAGCATGTGTCACAGTGCTGCAGTTTATAACAACGTAATGTCATAGTGAAGCTTAGCGCACAACGATGAAACTATGCTCACTTTGGGCTAATGCATGGTCACATGCTTTTTATGTTTTGTTCAAAGAACACCTACAAATTGAATATGTTTGAGAAGATACTGGTGTGTGTATGTGAACGTATATCAAGTCATGTTTACGTAAAAATGCTCTCATTTTTTTTAAACAATCTGAAGTAACGTCTTAATTGACTTGCAGAAAGACTACATTAAATAAGTAAATATCATGATATAAAATGAACAAGGATGAAATGCGAGCACTTATAGGGGTCCCAAAAAATTAATATGTCATGCACCGGGCCGTATAAGGAATGAAGAAACGGGAGATTGTCAGAATAATAATGAGGTTGAACTCATTAATGAACGAAGAACAGGGTGAACACCACCTAAAGTTAACGTGTGGTAAGTCAATGAAATAACAAGTATGAGAAAATATGAGTTAGTATGTGTACTTAGATATTTCTTATAGTAACGGTACGTGTTATCCATAAAAGCTTATACCTGCTGCTGGGGTTCTCTTACAGAACTAACAAATCCGTAATTAGAGAAGAAAAATAAAATAGAAAAACGCAAAGGCAAAAAAAAAATTGTGTGGAAAACTTAACGTTGATTAACAATCTACTCCCTTAGATCATTTCTACATTAGCATTATTCATGCGGCGTAATCAAAAAAGTAAAAAGAGCAGAGCAGTTTTTACAGTTTTTTTTTACAGTTTTCAGTGTACTCCAAGCTTAAATTTTGCGTTAGTCTTGTAGATTCTAATCTAGTAACAAGGTAAGGTATATTAAGTTCTTAATAGCACGAAGAACTCTTGATTACCTACCTATTTTATTTCGTACCAACCCACACGAGTACACGGTCGACTAAAATGTCATGAAAAGTAACTTAAACTAAATTAGACGAAGACTTAGAATATTCCAGAAGAAAGTTGATTTTGTTATTTTAATTATTCAGTAGTTTGAATGTTTATTTGAATACGTCGATACTTACACGTGTAATTAATTGTGTATTAATGTTGTTCTATCATATTTTCAGAAAGTTGTTGGAAATGTAAATGTTTGTGAAATTGCTTTAATTGTTCAATGCTTTATTTTGTTATAATTAAAAAGTGTATTTATACTTTTTCTCCTGTTTTGAGCCTCAAAACCATTATTATTCTGGAAACAAATCTACAAATTAAACAGTCTTTTAATTACACAAGATTCGATGCCAACAACAGAAACATGTCAGTAAAATGCAAACTAAGTCATTTCACTAAACGTTATGCAACAGGAAAGGCAATTGGAAACATAAAAAAACAACAAACTATCGCTTCTTTCCTGCAATATTGGCCAAATTTTTAAAGCGGGCTCCGAAAGTAACTGTGTGGGGAACCGCACAAATGATTGCCGTGTCCTAAATGAGCATTTCACGTGGTTTGGGAAGCTTTCGAGTTAAACTACAATGAGCGATAATGTATGGCACGGAAATGTTTCAGTTTGCTATTATCATTATGTGGTAGGTGGGGTTTCAGTGTAAGCGAGTGTGTGATGAAAACATGTAAATGATTAAAAAGCGCAAGTGTGTGAGTTGGTAGTGACATATAAAGGTACATCCTAATTTGTACTATTTAGAATTATCGTTGAATTGGGTCACCACGAGAGAAGATGGATCGTTTTGACAGATTCTTGTGTCTGCTGATATGTGAGATTGACTTTAAACTTGTCAAATCGGATTTTCTATGGTGGTGGCCCGAGAATATTATTATAAGTCTGATTGACTAGATTACACATTTTACTATTAAATAACAGTTCCATAAATAAATTACAGTAGGTAATAAACAATAACTACATTAAATGACTTAACTAGTCTACAAAATTACGGCTTTTTTTCAGCCGCAATGAAAGCTACTCATTTTTGTGAGGATGAAAAACGCACCTGACCTTAATGACGTCACACTAGTGACATATGACAATATGGAATGCCTAGAAACTAGTGTACATAAAAAATAATGTCGCTGTAACGGTCGTTTTCACACTGCGGCGATAACGACACCGCCACGTCTTTATCGTATCGTTAGTTCGGACGACAACGATATCGTCCGACGATATCGAGAACATATCGGTAGGTATGTGTCAAGATGTAACCAGCATCGTATTGTCATGCGGTATGTCACAGTCTCAAACAGTCGCCAGGGCTTAAATTCTACTAGTTCTATCAAGGTGACGACGTCATATTGAATATTTGGCATGTTAGATAATTTAAATCAATAACATCTTGATGCAACGAAATGTAAACAGAGCAGTGCGAGCGGTAGGCAAGTGGAATCCAAGCACCGCCGTCCGGCATCGCCTGCCCAACACTTTGTCGTCAGCCGATATTGACGCGACAATCAATGTCAACGATACCGTTGACACGTGTGAAAACGTTTAGTAGTAAATGCATGTCACATCAACACGGTGCTTAGTCTACACAAAATATTGAAATGATTATGTAAATGTGATTAAAACAAGTTACTACTATTTAACTAATCAACATCATAATGCTATTGAGCTATCCGCTTACAGTGTGACTGCAAGTCAAGGAAATACTTTCAAAACTGTCTAGTATTCATAAAGACAGTTACTGAAAACGCAACTTTAACAACTTGTGGTTAATTTAGAAATTTTTGTTCGAATTTAAATACATTAAATACAGCAGCAATCCTTTTCTTTACATATTTCAACACCTATACAACTGCTACTAACATCGCAACACGATAGCGCTCGTAAGTCCATAGGTAATCTCAAAAGGCAATAGATTGACGCTTCAGTTCCATTTAAGACCTTTTTCTATAACTTGTTTCTATACTATAGTATAGACATTCAATCACACTCACTTTGTCTGTAATTGATAGTAGTTCATAATTTCAAGTCGTCACCGTCCTTGGGAAGGAGCGATTATGGCGAGCCCTGTGTTTGAATCTCACTTGCGCCTGCGGATTAAGCTTGATGTTACTTACAAATAATATATATTTAAAGTTTTTGGTAAATGTTATTAATAATACCTAAAACTATCAATTTTTGTTTGTTTTAGTCTCGAATGGTTATCGAACCACTACAAGTAATTTTACTTCTAGTGGTTCGATAATCATTCGAGACTTCTCTCGTTCATCTTTTATACACACAAATAAATCAAAACCAATAGGGTACTTCCCGTTGACACAGCACAAGTAAAGAAGAAAGTCCAAAAATGCGCATTTCAATCATGTTAATTAAATAGTTACATAATTGCTTATTAATTGAAATTGGTAACGATCTTCATAAGGTGGCTGGTAATTGGTACATAGGAAGGGAACCACCTCAGTAGTGTGCTGTTGTAGATATCTATGACTAGCATTGGACTGCTAAATTCCACTGGTGATGAGGAAGGTTCGGATTCAATTCCTCCACATACAACTCAGACATTACATAAAGTTGTAAACAAATAACATTTTAACTTTAACTTTTAATGGTGCCCCTTAGCATACACAGCAGTATAGAGTTTGACCTAATAGTCTCCACCCTAAAACTACAAGGTATGCTATAAAAGAAAAAACCGGCGAAGTGCGTGTCGGACCACAATGAAGGGTTCCGTATTTCAGATGAATTTATCCTAAGAACAAACTTAACACCAGTTGAAAAACATGTGTTCTCCCATACATTGATATAAGTCACGGTCAATTCACCAATTGCAAATGTAAGATTGTAATCACAAAAAAGTAAATTTTTTGTGTGATAAAATTACAATTTATAATTTTTTGGACTTTCTTCTTTACTTGTGCTGTGTCAATGGGAAGTACCCTATTGGTTTTGATTTATTTGTGTGTATCAAAATATGTAAAATAAAAAATAAATAAAATAAAAATAGATTTCTGTGAGGTAGATGCAATTGGTTACGACTATTCAACTAATTGAACTTTGTTGGTTAGTGACGAATGTTTATATCTGTTAATTAGCAGTATTGTGGTTATATTATATATATATATATATATTATATTGTGGTTACAATTTTCAAAATATAATGAAATATAAATATTGAAGCATTGGCAATAATATTGTGCTGCATAAAAGTGGACGTAAATGATGTGATAACAAAAATGGACTAAGTGTGAGGGTTATCATTTAAATATATCATATTTTACTAAATATACATTTTTATTATTTAAATTGATGAGAAAAGTGTTGTTAACATAATGTTAATTCTAATATTTTTTCTTAATTTTTAAAGTTTGTAGTATTTTGCTTACAGATGTCTAACAATATTACATTCTTTGTTCTAGAGAAATACTGTGAGTCTGTGGGTTAAGCGATGTGAGGAACAGGGAATCCTTGCTAGTCGGAGCGCTTGTTTAAGAAGTGGAAAACTTATTTTACCAAGACTTCACATGGTGAATGTATATGAAACCAAAGGTTATATACCAACCGGATATTTTGCTGAATTATTCAACACGTCATTAAAGACTGTTCACCGTGTACTCCACGCTATAAAGGTTGCATCAGCGAAGCCCAGCAAACAATAACGTAATAAACAGGAACTTGTAAGTTCCGGAATAGTTTATCCTGTATATTTAATTTAAAAAAAAATGAGGTTTAGTTTCAATCATCTTTTCTTAAAGAAAATGAATACTTACTTAAGCTATCCTCAATATGTAATCTTTTTTCACTAAAACCAAATAAAATGTGAAATACTTAATGTAAACAAACTGCCCTACATAACTACTTACTTACTTAAAAACACTTATTTTGGAAATTAATGATAGAAGCTTAATGTTTATGGTGAAATAAATCTACTTATAAAATAATTTTGAACATTTCACATGTCAAAATAAAACAAATTGCTTCTAAATTCCTTGATATAGTATTACACATCTTATTTGGCTGAAGAAGTGATTAAAAATAATCGAATGGGTTTGTTATCCATATGTCGGCGTCACCGTTGTGAACAGTAGGTGCAAAGGGCCGAGTTACGCTGTGCAAACCGGGACGTTCGCCTCCCCACTCTCCCCACTTCTCAAGCAACTTAATGTAAGCTAGTGCGCAGCGAGCAGGGGGGTCATTCTTGTGGCAGGCTCGGCCCGGTGCACCTGCTGTAGCAGCTAGAGCTACTATAGCGATCTATTTAATTAATTAACAAGCTGTTGGAATAAAAGAGTTGGTTACTGCTATATTTCATACTTTCATTTAATATGTCGGACCTCTGCCTTCAGGTTATTTCATGGTGATTATTGTATAAAAAATTGTGAGTGAAATAAAGTGATTTTGCTATAACGAGTATGTCTATTTTCTTCGCCCGACAATCCACGCCTACTTACAAAGTGCAAGTGTAATATCGCTGATGAGGGCCTATCCCGATATCAGAATTGGGATTCGAAGGGAAAAAACCTGAAGAAAATAATGATGACAGTGAAGTGTGGGCCAACGTCTAATCTATTCAAAATATGGAGTTTTTACTATCACGACTTCCGGCAACCACTTAACCGCAAACGTCAAATTTCACCGCAACTGCGCGACTGATACGGTTTGATCCTGATAATGACAATCGCTTCAATGTCACATGTGATTGAAGCAAGTGGCAGTACGAACTTTTGACCGAAGTGAAGAATTCGAATCGAGTACCAGCACCGAAGAGTCGTGTTACGAACCGTACGTGTATGGACAACCACATCATCCGGTGAGCTCGTTCCTTTTCTTTTTAATAGATAATCTGCTAGTTCGTTTGTAGCTTATAGCTTTGTCAAAAATGTCCGGGCACTATGCGCTGTGATTTAATTTACCTTACAGGTAAAGGTAAAGAAAACGTTAAATATGAATCGCAGAATACTGAACAGTGGTGAAATTCAACACGTCAGTATCCTTTTTGTTTCATGTTGTGCCTGTTAACTCAATTACTGAACCAGTTATTATAGGTAGGGATCTATTAGATAGTGGAATCCCTGTACGTACAGATATTGACAAAATTACATTCTATTTGGGGTAAGAAGTTAACGTTACTGAAGGGTTTCATTATCATATACCACAACATCAATACTGACCTATATGGTGAAGATAAACTCGCATTAGTTCAGTGCGAAAGGATAATTTATTCTTTATGGGTGGTGAGGTGTTTATGGTTAAAGAAATTTATTTCTCGATAAGAAATTACAAAGATTTCACTTACTTGAGAACGTTTTTAAACTTAAAATATAACTTGGACACACAAAATAAGCAGCCATTGTTTTAATTTATATTATATCATCTAAGTTGTAATACCATTTCTTTTCGTACGCAAATAACATTATATCCGCAAAAGAAATAATTACCGTAGATAAGGAATGCGATCCCGGTGCCACAATAAAGCAATGCAGCAGTAGGGCAAGTCTGTTTGTTGGAGTAGTGTTTGACCGTTTAGAAACTGATTTTTAAAATTTATATTTTGAAGGTACCAAACGTTTAGTTTGCATTCTTTACTTCTATAGGTCTTCTATAGGTTTTTGCACTCTTGCAAAAATAATTTTTCTCTCGCCATTGACTGTCCGCACTCGCGGTAGTAAAATGTGATCTTTCCTACGATTGCTGCGATCGTGTACCGGATGTTTTTTTGTGTGAATTTTTCTTTTAAGTATTCTGGTACAATATGCAGGAAGTAGTTTAATATTGATGAGTTTCGTTTCCCTGTAAATTTTAACTGTAGGTGTAAGGTAGGTCCTTTAGATTAGTTTTTGGCGCGTTGCCCCATATTTCACGTGATTTACGTTTAGAATCTTGTATCAAATTAAAAGTGCCTTGCATATCAAGGAAAAATTGTGCAGTTTGTTAAATTGCATCTGCGTTGGCTTTCATAGGTGGGGCCGCCGCGACTCTAGATCCATGATCTCATCGGTGGGCGTAGCAGTCAGGCTGTGGTTTACACTTGCGACGTTCGTGGGTTGGTATAGTGCAGGAGAATTGAGCGTGGTAAGTGTGTGTTTTGGCTTCCATTAGTCCCGGGGTCACTAACATTGACTTTGACCAGTCGTGTTCACACAGAGGTTGGATTCCTTGGTGCGGATGAAGCCCAAGCTGGGGTTTCTGAGCAAATCTGGTTCCCTGAGATGGCTAGGAGGGTGCGAAAGTAAGTCCTGCATTGTGTGCTGGGCCTCAAGGGATTGTTCGGGGGCTCAACGGGTACGGGGACTCCATCCTATGCTTAGGGTTTCTGCACAATGGCATACTGTACATTTAGACATCGCAGAGAAGTTGGTTGGAGAAATCGATGGTAGGGAGTATTCTTGTCATTGTTGACTCTTTCACTAAATGCGTCCTTCTCGAGTGCACTTCTTAGTTGGATGCAGCAGGTGCAGATGAAGCACTAAAGGAGGCTGTTCGACTTTTCGGTGCGACTTCGCGGATCATTTCTGATCGTGGTGGGTATTGTATTGGTGCAGACAGAGCAATTTTATGGTGACCATGGTGTAGAGGTGCACCTTGTTGCTAACGGTTCTGGCAGGGCCGGTGTTCGGGTAGAGAGAGTCTTGAAGACATTGGGGTGCTTACTTGTTATAATCGAAAGTGAATCTGGTGGGACCTGGCGCGGCGAGCTTCTCGAAGTGCAGCTAGCGACGGATGGTGCAAGGTCTAGGGTACACACAAACAGAACTTGTGTTTGGGACTCGGGCGCGGTTTTTTAAGTGTGGCTTCATATTCTGAGTCTGGGTTTCGGTTAGATTTGGATGAAATTCGTAAGATAGCATCCGGTGCATACCCAAGTGATTATTTGAAAATGGTACGGATCGACTAGTGAGACATAGAAAGTTGAGGGGCTATCTCTCTCAAACTTGAATGAGGATTTTCAGTTACAATTTCCTTCACTTTTGCGATGTTAACTTCAGTTGAAGACGTTGATGGCCTACCAGAGCGAGGCAAATCTTCTATCACATCTCGACCGCTTTTGTACGCTTTGTACCACTCATAAGTTCGTGTTTTTGATAAAGTCGATTCGCCGTAAGCCTTCTGCAACATTTTCAGTTACTCCGAACACGAAAGAATCATGGCAGGATTTGGACAAAAAAATAAAAAATAAATTTGAAGTTGGAATTGTAATTCTTATACTCTTAGGTATCTGAAAAGTTTCTTCAGGCATTTACAATATTTTTATAACCCCGCAATAAAAATATAATGTTAAAAGTAAATGGTTTAACGAGGGGCTTATTATTTTATAACGAAAGGCGGTTAGGGGTATTTATGATCTATGGACTGGCCCCCCAGACTATCCTTGATCGTCGATTGTGTTGCGTGTATTCTTGCTTCGGTGTTGAAAACTAGGCTTCTACCACTGACTTTGGAGTCTCACGCTTATCTTTGGACACTGGATTTTGATTTACGATTGGGACAACGAGGTGCATCAACTGTGACCTCGATCTTCACCATTCCCGGCGTATACTTGTTAACATGTCAGGTTTGGTGGTCTCATTTAATCTTAATAGGCGCTTATCTGACTTTTTAAGTATCACAGCTGACCGCGATAATATATTAATCTTCCCCGATTCGCCTATGATGATCTAATATTATTTTTCTTGGGTACTTACCAAATACGGCAGGCTAACTCTTATTATAGCTCGGATGTTGTGCCCATGTATAAATTATAAATGATTTTATTTTCTGTAAATAGGTTTGTACAAACACTTTTACACGTCAATCATATTTTAAAAACTAGGTGAGATCGGCATTTCCTATCTAACTACTCTGAGAAGTAACGCCGAAAAGAAACTCAGAGGTCACAGTCTCTTTTAAAGTCCAGACATAATCTTGGTCAGGTCATGTGAAGACCATGTGGATTGATATCTGAAATGGTCTTTTGAGGAAGTAACCACAAAGAATGACTCAATTCTGGACAAATGCGTCAAATGCGTGGACTGGAGTCAGTGCACGCATTTGTCAGTTGCCATGCAGCTCAACACAGAACTAATGACATTTGTTTAGTATCTGGGATGTTCAAGGTTTCAGGAAAACATTTCACTACCATCTCAGCATTTAAATAATGTTTTTGTGGAAGAGGAGTAAAGACATTAATCAAGTTTATTTTATTTTATTAGACGTAACCCGATGTTATTTAAAACATTTCACAATGAACATTCTAACACTTTTAACAGATTTAGGTTTGCACATCAATAGTTCCACAAACTTGATATTAATTTGACGTCTTCTACCGGTACATAAACAATAATTTATTTATAAAGCCTTTTACTTCCGGTCACTTTTTTACTCCATGTGTTTGTGAAGCATATGTTCTGTCTAGCACCATTTTCACCAGGTTTTCAATTAATCGATAATTTCACGAAAACTCTTTTTCATACTTCTTCGCTTCCTTATGGAGAATTGAGCTGATATTTGATTGGGAAGATAAAAAAATGTGACGAATTAGTAATTTAGATCATATCTCAACTTGTCTTTGCTCCTTATCATTTCCTTTAGATACCAAAATTTTTTCTAGCCTCGGGCTATTATTTTGTTTACTGAACATTGAGTCATTTGGGGAATTAATTTGTCCAATATACTATAATATGTCCTACCCAATATCAATAAATGCGCCCTCAATGTAGACGGTAGGTTTCGTACTGCACGCTGATACGTCCGGAGCAGTGCGGAAGGATGTGGGTGTCATCCTCCCGCCCGATAGGTAGTTTGCCCAATTTGTCTGTCTTGACTCTTGGCTGGCCTTATCCGTAGCCTTCATCACAATCGTCACACCCTTTCTGCAGTCTATCACGCAATCCACACATCGTTTTATGGAAAATGTCACAAATAATGATTAATCCATATACTTTTTGAACTCTTACCGCTACTGTCAACAACGATTCACATAAGTCTTCACTCTTTTGTCTGTCAGTTTGATAGATCCGTTGTCAGTTGTCACTTGTTTTTTGTTGTAATACAAAATGGGCAACGAGATGAAACGAAAAACTGGTATTTTCATTTCGATATTTTTTAATTATATGATAAGAATATCAATCTACTCCTGGTAATGTGCTCAATATTATTTATCATAATATTGGAAAATATTTTGAACTCCCAATTTTTTTTTTTCGTACAAATTAATGTTAGGGATATCGCCATGATTCTTTCATTGGCGAGGCAAAGTTTAAGACAAACTCTTTGTTTGATGTTTTTGTCCATTATGAAATTCGCAATATACACTAGATAATTATGATCTAACTAAAAAAAAGGCACTTTATTTAAATCTAAATAACAGATGCAACTAAAAATCCGCGCCAAAATGGAAAACAGTTGCGCCAAACTAACAACAAAAATAACAACAACAAAATTTGGAACCATAAACAAATCATCCATTCCCGATACTTTTTTGACAGAATGTTCATATCGAAATCAAAACATGATAAAACAACAATATGTTGATTAAATGGGTTTTTTTATGGGTCACCGTCCGCAGTTAATGTATTCACTTGAAATAATAGTCAGAAAATCTTTTTTTTTTTTGTAAACTTTCCACACGTAATTGCTACCAGAATATAAACAGTATAAAACATTCTTTTAACAACTAACCAAACAAAACTACCATGACCCCTAAAAATAAACATCATAGTCTTAATTTTTTTTTTTAACGCGTTTAGATATCGGCCTATCACGTCTGCGAGTTTCACTTGTTAATTTAATTTAACCCTGTTGTCGCATGCGGGTTTCTTGGTAGGTAGATAGAATGAAACCAAAGGGTCACTTAACAGGTTTATTTGAGACACGAGACACAGAATTCAGGGTAGTGGGTTTTAAGGTCTCTGTGTACCGTTCACTGGTCACTTTCATAGAGAGAAAGGAACGTTACTGCCCTGGGCTTGGCTGCGCCGCAGCACGTGGTCCGGCGTGAGGTCACCGGGCAAGCAGCAGGGCAGAGGAGCGACCCAGAGGTCACCAGGCGTGGGCAGCACCACGCACGGATGCACGACCGCGTGTAGGCACGGTCCGCTCAGGCAAGGGCCTCTACACGTGGCGGGCGTGGGGTCTCGGCACCCACGAGCCACGTGGATGGCAGGTCAGACGGCGGTAGCGGCCGCGTGTGACGTCAGTCAGCGGTAGGCAGGAGATTAACAGCGAAGCCTAATACTGGAACCCTGGAATCAGCGCGAGGCGGGTGCTTCCGTAAGCGTTGTGCCAGGACTGGAAACCTCCGTCGATGTGTGCGTCTCCCAGCCGTAAGCCCAAAGCAAGATGGATGGAGGAAGACTCACCCATCGTGGCGGTTTACAATTTTAGGTTATGCTGTGCACATGCCGCGGGCATTCTCGGGAGGTCCCTCGCCGCGTGGCCAGGCGATTTAAGCGAACAGCAAGGCGCAGCGCGGCGAGGCAAGCAAAGCGAAGAATGCGAGAAGCATGCACACGCATTCACAAAGGTGCAGTAAAGGTGACAGGTGATGTGGCAGAAGCCACTATAGGTAAATAGCTTTCTCGACAGTCATAGGGGGGCTGCCGAGAACGATTACATTAGCTGCCAGACCGCGCAGACAGAAATACATAAAGAATGCGATCTGGCAGGACACAATTAAGAATAGAAGCAATCACGCTGAGCACTTACCCGTTTATCTCGGGGTTATTTAGACTTACTGCTTGAGCTGCTTGTTGCGAAGGAAAGGATTCCTATATAGTAAAAGTACTCTGTGGGAAAGGGAACGTTAGGCGTCAATCAGGGATATTTATAACCCAATCCATACCACGACACCGAGTGACGTGGTGGGAATTTGAAAGATTTAGGGATGTCACTCTCGTGAACCGTAACTAGTGATGTGCGTTTTAGTTGATCTGTAGGAAATCGACTACAACGCCACAGTGTAAAGGAGATATGATGTAGGAGAAGTCAGAACTCAAGTCTTTTAACTGAAATACCACATAATAATTTTAAGGTAGGTCACTAAGGGTGAATTTCACACAATAAAATTTGTAGTAACAGGAGTTAAAAGACCGTCACAGGCAGTACACTCTCTGTTTTTTTAAATAAATGCCCGTAGTTTTTAAAATACATAGCAAAGACTATTTTATATTTATGTTTAATATTATGACTCGACCTTTCACCTGATTCTTGATTCACGTCAACTTACGGGACACCCTGTATATGTTAAATATGTAAAAGCGCTAAAAGCTGAAAAGTATTGACTTGAGCCGTCTCCGAACAATAAGTCATGAAATTGTGCTCAATAGGTAGTTACTGCTGCCTAATTAGTTTTTCATTTAATTTATATTAAATTACCCATTGAAATAGTCTCGAATTACGTTCAATGGCCATAACAAGTGAATAATTATAATAATAATTTCTAGTACAACTTTACATCATCGTGAACAAACTGTTAAGTTTTGAATAATAATCGTTGATCGGCGCACTTGCTGAACGTCCCAGTTTTACGAATAATAAGTACTGGCGCTATTGAACCTTTCAGATTTTACATTATTAATTTACATCCTTTCACTATTTTATTTATTGTTTAGTTTAAGGCAGAATATCCCTTGCACTTTGAAAATATTATGAAAAGAGTAATTTGTTAATTATCTGTTCGTTTTAATACGCTTTCAATCACGTATCATTACAAATATGTAGATCTAATAAATTCCAACAAATAATACCTACTAAAAAAAACTTATACAGTACGTTTAAAACGCATGTAAAAAAAAACTCTTTCAGCATTTCAACTTTACTAACAAACAAAACGTAACTAACATATTCAGTAACTTTCACCTTACTTTTCGCTGCTTTTCCTCAAACTCGAACTGCTAAAAGGCAAAGCTGCGAGCAATGGATCGAACTACAGTGGAATACAAAAAACTCACATAGATTCCTGGTACCCAAAATGTAGGGAACATGCAAAAGACTGAGACATTTTTAACACTCTGGCTAATCTCGCAACAGGCATTCATCATTCCTAAATTACTCCCTCTTTGTAAGCACTTCGGCACAAGTTTGAGCAAAAAAGTTAAACTCGGAGATGATTATTTTGATAGCATTCGATATTGGTGCTATGTCGTGTGCGACAACTCATCTCATTCAACTTACTAACGGGCACAAATCCTTGACGCTGGGCTGCTTTTAACAATATCCTAATGATTAACCCACGAAGAATTTGCTCGACCAATTGCGTATTCGAACTCAGAAGAAGGACTGGTCACAGCGCTTTCACCATTGCAAAAAGTGAACCAAAATACTACAAAACACATGTAAAAAAAATAATTTCTTATTTAATCGTGTTCCGCGTAGATATTAATACTGCTTATTAACACTAAAGAGTTTCTTTACGACACTTAATTCGGATGTCAACTAGAAAAAGGTAGAAATAACATGCAACAATGCACTATTAATAAAATTCTTAGTTCTTAAATATTTTAAAAAGTAAATATGGGAAAGAGAATCGACATAGATGTAATAAAATACTTTTGAATGTCGTTCTTAAGGTATGTTTAAGTACATAAATACCTAGTACATAATTTTGTTTACATTTATTTTATTCAAACTTAGATGTTAAATAAACTTTAATATCAGAAGTAACACATTTGTGTTTTATTATGACGTCTTATATGTTATGGAGTATCCTATAATTTACCGTAGATAATATTATTAGATGCATATCTTGCAAAAAAATAATTTGACAATGCCTCCTTTTTACATCAGCATCTCCTGCCAGGCACGCGCCATTCACGCATGTTTGTAAGTCTAGTCCAATGAATTTCTCAGTATTTGCAGGAATGAACTTGAAAGCACGATAGTAATAGTCCACAAATTCCTGCAGTACTACAATGACACAAATATCATTCACCAACACTAACTCGAAACATAATATCATCACCCTATATTATCATCAATTAACACTTAGGTGAGTATTCTCAGGGGTAGCATTTGGCTTTGGCCCGCGTTACCCTATAAAAGCGGCAGATCACCCGAGAAACAAAAATGTAAACCAAATACTAATAATATCGAACAATTTCACGAATACGCTCGTCTTTCGTCCGCAATGTTACAGAATACGTCCACCGCAAAGCCTGCATACGCGGCAACTTTGTTTCGAATTTTCAGAACAGTTTTTATTTCTACTATTTTCTTGTGTTCATATTTACGTGTACTGGATGCTCGTGATATGTATTTGAATACTTTTTGCATTGTGTCTTTAACAATGTGAGGAATAAAAATTGCTCTTTAATCTTTGTTTTGGATTATTCCTTAATATAAAGGTACCGTGGTTACTGTTCATAGCGTGTCTAAAGGATAGACAGTATCAAATCTTTTATTTTTACAGACAATTTTCTGTGGTCACTGTGAGGATTTATTACAACGGGTATAATGAAACAGTTCTATTTAATTTAACGGGTTGATAATGTTAATTGATCCAACATAAATCCCACATACAATAAACAATAACATGATATAAATTCAACATTTGATGACATTTTAATTTGTTAGAAGCCTTCAGAAAATTCATCATTACACGCACGAAGATTCGGAATTTGAACAAAACGAGAATCAAATTAACAACGCCGTTGGCAAAGCATATGAAATCAAAATGAAAACGCGGTCGCTTTATTTGGTGCACGTACGCGAAGAAATTATAGTCAAATTAAAGAGGTCACACAGAGTACAGGTCCAACGTAATTTGGCTTTAGTGAAACATCGTTTTGATGACAAACCCCGATTCTTCCGTAGCAATGAGAATATGCTAATCTATAGATCAAACAAGTCACTAGCCGAAAAGTCATAACAGCAACAGAATGCTAATCCAAAAGCAGCACCAATATAAAAATCAGAAAGTCACCAAACACGTGTAGCATCAAAGTATCGCTTAAGCGCGCGATTTTCTGGTACTGCGAAAAAACACTCACGTAAGTCCATAGAGTCAAAATAGGTCGCAAAATCGCCGAACCAAGAAAACCATGCGGTAAAAAATTATGAAATACGAACCCGCGATGATGAGATCTAATATAGAGCTGATACAACCATGTAAGTACTTGTCTTTTTTGCATTGGAAAAACTTTTGGAAGACAGATGACGATCAGCGGTCGGAGTAGGAAACACGACACCGAGAAAATTAATACAAACGAGCAACGATAGTTTCACTACTTAAAGCGCGTCAGTATAAAAACATAGGCAAACTTACTTTTTTTCCATCCAATTGCTGACACTTTTTCAGCCTAATTTATAAATCTCTCTAATCACTGATGAATCAATTATTAACTTTTCTTTATTTATAAATACTAGTTAGCAGGTGATTAGTAGCGAAACGAAATACGAGGTGAAATTAAAATAGTCGACAAAAAAAAAGATTTTTTAGAGTAAAATACCATGAGAATATAATGGCATGGTCCATGTCTGTAGAGAAAGAATATTGAAAATCAAAAGTAATGAATTTAAAACAAAAATGGACGCGAGAGATCGCCGCCGCCGATCGCCTCCGCAAGGACACTGCGGTGTTCCGCCCAAGCTGTGCTGACCTCCACCGTATGCTCCACCATTGCGTTTCCTCCCGCCTAATGCGAAACAGGAACCTCCCGAAACAACAAGGTGGGGGCGCCGTGGTGCCTCTCAGAACTCAAAGTGGGGACTTATTGGACGTTAAATCACAACGAGTTTTGATTGGCTAACACTGCGTCAGAAGGCGTCACAACACGACACAACACAGTAATGTGAATCTGGCTTAAATCTTGCTCGAAAGGGGTTTGGGATAATTCGGTTAAGGAAAACTAGAGAAATTGCACACTTTGCGCATTTTTTACCGCTATAATTTGGACTTGTCTAAATTTATATTTCCAAGAATCCGAATGCAATAGAATGTTAGTTTAAGATTCATCATCATCATCTGCTGAGCTTTTCCCCAAATATGTTGCGGTCAGCTTCCAGTCTTACCGGATGCAGCTGAATACCAGTATTTTACATGAAACGACTACCTACCTGACCTCCACAACCCGTTACTGGGTAATACGATACCCTTGGTAAGACTGGTTTTCAGACTTTCGGGATTCTGATGACCCGGAACGACTATCAAAGATCCACGAATGACAGCCGGGACCAATGGCTTAACGTGCTTTCCGGGGCACGTAGGGTTCTTTGTATGCAGCGATGGTCACCCATCCACGGACCAACCACGGCAAGTGTAGCTTAACCTGATCGATCGACTCGTGCGTCTGTTATTACTTAGCCACAAGCCTCGATTATGTTCGCTAAAAGTAAGTTTTATACGACTTCTGTCAGTCCTTTGACTTCATCCAGTCGATGGACGATTTCGCTGCATCGGCCGCTCAGCCCGTGCCCTCGCTTCCTCGCGCCACCGATAAAGTGACGAGAGTACCTTCGCCTCTAGGTCCAAGGGCGGGGGTCCGGCCATTGTACAAGCCGCCTCGTAGGAGATCGTGCGATACCCCCTTATGACTCTGACGGCCATTGCTCTCTGTGGCTTTCGCAGAACAGAGATGCTAGCGGCCGTCAGGTCAGCCGCCCAGATCGGAGCCCCGTAAAGGGCCATCGATCGCACGATCCCCACGTAGAGCCGCCTACAAGCGGCGCTCGGGCCCCCCAGATTGGGAAGCAGCGTTGACAGCGCCCCAGCTGCGCCCAACAACTTGGGCGCCAGCCGCCGGAAGTGGGGTCTGAAATCCCACCGGCTGTCGATCACCAATCCCAGATATTTCATGGTGTGCTCGACAGCGATCCGGACCCCCTCAACCACAATGTGGGATCCGGCCTGTGGCGCCCGCCGGTGGCCATGAAACACCATGGCATCCAACTTGTTGAGGGCCACCTCCAGGCCTAGGCGCCGTATGCGGCTCACCACCTGTGAAACCGCAGCCGTCGCCAGCAATGCTGCCTCCCTGTACGAATCCCCCCGAGCCGTGACCAGCGTGTCGTCAGTGTAACACGTCAGGTCTACGCCCGGTGGGAATTTGCCCCTCAGCACCCAGTCGTACCCGATGTTCCACAGGAGCGGCCCTAAGACCGAACCCTGTGGAACACCGCACGGCACTTGGCGCTGGTTTCCGCCATCACGTCCCTTGTAGGTGACACACCTCTCCGCCAGATAAGCCCCAACGATGCGGCGGAGGTAGAGAGGCACCCGATGATAACGCAGTGCTTCCCGAATACAACTCCAGGGCAGGGTGTTGAAGGCGTTGGAGATGTCCAAGCACACCGCCTCCACCACCCCACCCCGGGACACCGTTTCCTCCGCCAGTAAACGAGGCACAAGACAACAACACAACAAACGAGGAACAACAAGAGTATGTAAGGATCATAGTAGGTGGCGTTCTGTAGTTTCTGCCTAATTCCATGGGATGAAGGCGTGAGTTTATGGTTGCGTGAGTAACTGAGTATGTATCGTAGCCCATCATAAAATTCCAAGAAATAATATAAAATATACTTCAACCTTTTTTGCCACAAACCATAAATGGTTCCAATAAGATAACATAAGACTCCAACATCCGCGTTACATCTTCCGAGCCTCATAAATTAGCTTCAGGAAGGGTCTCGTCTCAGGTCACTTCACATCCAAGGTAAACATATATAATTTGTATAGGCGGTCCTTATGTACAAAGTGGCCCTATAGGCGGACCGGACAAGCTTAATTATCCGTAAACGGTTCGACTGTGCGGGACGCATCGGGACGACTCCGGAGATCTGTTAAGACGTGTTGAAAATATTATGCGTTAACTTTGGAGTTGAGGAAATATTTTTGTTGGAAGAAGAATGTAGATCGAAATGAAGCGTTTAGTTCTTAAAAGTTTGAACAATATATTTACAAAGAAATGGGAAGGATAGGGGAAGAGAATATTTAAGAACAAAAAAGATTCTGGTGAGTAAGAAATGTGTCAACATCGCATGTCGATTATTGTTTTCTATTTTTACACAAGACTTGGCATTCCTTAGATCTAGAAAAAATGTGTCCACATGTTTTTTATTCCATCTACAGAGATTGTGTCTTCACTCAAACGATAACAACAAGATCTTCTGTTAAAAGCCTTGTCAGAAAACGTTAAGGCATTCTCACAGCACAGGGCATTTTAAGAGGCTAACATCTTAAACTATCTTTCACAAAGTTGACGTTCTTTAAAACTTTTAATTAAGTAACCAGTTTAAGTAGCAGCGAGATTACATCGTCGTAAAGTCAAGTTTGGGCAATTTATGAGTTCAGACCTCTTTGAAGTAGTAAAGTGTGTGTGAAATTGGTGAGGAGGTCCCTGATACGACTTACGATTATGTTCTTTTTCTTAATGATTTCCTATTTCCAACTTTTAGAGTTAACTTTTGGATTTCTTGTCTAGGTACCTATGTATATAACTTCTGCCAGCGCGCGGTGGTACCGCCTTAGGTCATAAATGCAAAAATTTCGTCATCAATTACCCCCAATTTAATTACCTTTACATTTACTTTAATTCAAAAATATCCGTGGTATAATCTCCCAGCTTCCGTTAACAAACTCCTGAAACGGCACAGTATGCTTTATTATCTATGGGGGAATTTTCCGAAGAGGCAGCGGAATCTAACAACAAACATTATAAGGCCTTCAAACGGGTCACACGAGAAAAATGTCGCGAGTACTTACGAATACGGACTTACTTAACAGACTTTTACTTAGCTCAGACCCATTAATAACTAGTCTTCGGAAACTTCCGCGTATTAAAAAGAGCGTTACATCGAGGCAGGTTTAAGATTTATTACGATTTAGGTTTAAATTGAAATCAGGTTGGTTGTTATAGTTATTTTAACTTAGTTGTGGTTATGATGACGTTTGTAAATAAATTGTTGTTTTAGTTTTCTTGCTTTTTGTTGTAAATAATATGTATTATATTTAAAAGAATACGTACTTAATGATAAACCCTTCATGAATAGTGTTTATATCATATTCAGATGTATTACCGAACGAGGAACAATAAATCTCAAATATTGACTATTTCAATTTATATACTACACGTAACATAAACCCTGTCCGATCCAATAAAGGCGTATTCCAGGTTTAACATACGAACTAAAAAATAATGTAAAAAAAATGAAACTACTCAATAAAAACCAAAACTTTTAGATTTTTTTATTTTTTATAAACCATGCGAAATTTAACACTAAATATGGTTAATTTTCATAAGTTGGCAACACTCCATCGGCCGGCGAAATCTTTTCATTGTTACCCATTTTTATTTCAAAAGACACTGGCCTGCACTAGCCGCGCTGTAGGCACTCTTTTAACGAGTCCTCGACCCTTTGATGTAGCCGAGTGGTTGCCTACTGTCACGCTACTTGTTTGTTGTTGCTAGTCTCGCACGTGGAGATAGCTTTCGATCGGATACCCGTACGTATCACGTGCCGCTATCGTATCGCGAACATGTCGTATTCCAATCAGGAATATTTTAATACGTTATTTTTTATGCTAAACAAATGGTTTTTAAAAGTGAGTATGATTCGAAAATCGAAGTAAGAGCTCGGATTGTGGAAGCTTTCGACTCACTCAAATCGTACACAAGCGCTGCGAAGAGTACGTGCAAAGGACAATGCCAAGATTAGGCTCGAAACATCAAGCGTCCCACAGGCTTTCTATAATAATGATAATTGATAATAAAAAACAGTAATAATTATACAATATAAATAAAATCTGTAGAAGCCCACCGTTGAAAACTCACTTTAAATAGTTATTCAATATTTCAACACATTTTATAATCTACGGTATCTACAATACGAAACTGCTCTTGCAAATCGATTGCAAAAATATCAATATATAACTATGTAAGTGCATTAATTATTTACTTATGTCACTTAAAATAATGTATTTGTTACTGTCAAAAAGTTTTATTTACTTCTCCCGCGTGATATCTCGAGCGACGAAGTGTTTCCGTGTTTTTTTGAGTTTTGTGTTGTTTATTGCTGTTTCCGGACTCCGATTTTCTACCAAATACGTAGTTGTATTTGACTTTTAAAACGGAACCCGAACCTGTATTATTCATTGCTAAAATCAGAAGTATTAAGTGGTCAACTTTACAGATGATTAACTTTTTTTTGTGTACTTCTAAAAGAAAACCAATTATACCATCTAATTCTATATTTATTTTCCTTTTTTATGACACATAGTTCATCTTTGTCGGTTCTGGCCTAGTTTTGTGGGAAACCTTGGTATTCTCCTTTAATAAAAGGGTGTCGAATGTGTAATAATGTTGGAGGTAGACATGTGGAACACGGTCGCCAAGGAATGCAACAAGTTTAAATAAACAACATGTTTAAATAAACTGATACCTACAGTCGGTACATTGCCAAAAGCACAACAGAATCAGGTCAGAAATCGGTGTCATAAAGCGTCTATGCCTACAATACAATATCAGCTGATACCTACGCGTAGGAATAACGTAGGTTTCTTTATCTTTGTCGCGTGCCGCCAAGGCACGCGACAAAGCACCGCCTCGCTCAGGCTTCTTTGACACGAAACTGTAGGTGAACTTTGTCGAGCGATCAGTGTTGCCTTTGGTATGATAATTTTTAATTATTTAAATTAATTATATTAATTGGGGGAAAATAATAATTTTGTATCCATTAAATGATTACGTATTTGTGTACGCAATACGATACCTAATAATACCTTTCAGGATCGGACAGGGATTTTGTTACATGCTGTATAAAGAGTACATATTGTACAGTTTATTGTACATTATGTATTAACTTATGTAAATTAATGTACATTTGTCTGAAGTATTTTTATTGTTTACCTTTCAGAAAAAATCAATAAAGTATTTATGACCGCGCTTGTAGGGGGCTTGTACCACCGTGCAGCGACTTCGTCCTCGTGATTTCTTTCTCCCCCGTCCCGTCGCATCACATCGCCCGCACTTCCCATTACTTCGTTATCGCCTATCGTTCTTTCTGCCTTTTCTATCCTTTTGCTCGGCTCCTAAGGCTCGTAGCACGATGTTAAACCTCTGACCTTCCTCAAGAATTGGACTTTTATGTTCAAACAAATAAACAAACTCATTAGATTTATTATATTAATATACTTATAGATGAATAAGTATTCGGCCAATTTTTTAGTTATAAGTTCTTTGGAATAAGATATTTTAAATAAACCGTATCCCTTTTCACCATGACCGGAAATAAAAAAAAAAGTGTTTGGTATGTTTGCATCGTTTGCATATTCAGCCTATTATATTCCTACTGTTGGGACACAGACCACCTCTCTGTGAGAAGGAGTGGGCCGTAATCCACCACGAGTGCCCGGTGCGGGTTGGTAGATGTTACATGTCTTCGAATTTTCGGTTCTAAGACATGCCGGTTTCATCGCGATGTTTTCCTTCACTGTTTTGAGAGCAGTGGTGAAGAAATAATTTACACAAAGTATAGCGCCTGTTAAGGTTCGAACCCACGACCTACAACTCGTAAGTCGCGGCCGATACTACTGGGCCACCATTGTATCGCATTCTCCATCGTATGATTTAATATTATGTGTATACCTATTTTCGCGATAATTGAAGCAATCAGTAAAATCCAACTTTATTACCCTTTTCCACCACATTAGGGGATGATTTTTGAAAAACCCTGTATTACGTAGGTACTTCTTATTTTTAGTTTTAAATATAACTAGTAGTAGCTTCGAGTTAATCCGACAGAGTCTTTACTTACTAAATTTGACGCACTTGTGGCAAGTGGGTTTCGTGGTAGAGATAGGGAATGAAACCAAATGTCACTTTACACATTTATTTAACGAGACACAGAATTCAGGGTAGTGAGTTTTAAGGTCTCTAGAGTACTGGTTCACTGGTCACTGTAGTTAGTAGAACGTTACTGCCCTGCGCTTGGCTACGCCGCAGCACGAGGTCCGGCGTGAGGTCACAGGGCAGGCAGCAGTGTTGTGGAGCGACCTCAGAGATCACTCGACATGGGCAGCACCACGCAGGGATGCACGGCCGCGTGTAGGCACGGTCCGCTAGGCAGGGACCTCAACACGTGGCGGGCGTGGGGTCTCGGCACCCACGAGCCACGTGGATGGCAGGTCAGGCGACGGTTGTGGCCGCGTGGGTAGTCCGCGTGACTGGCGTCTCTCCAGCGGTAGGGCGGAGGTAGCAATGACGTCAGTCAGCGGTAGGCAGGAGATTAACAGCGAAGCCTAATACTGGAACCCTGGAATCAGCGCGAGGCGGGTGCTTCCGTAAGCGTTGTGCCAGGACTGCAAACCTCGACGCTGCCGACCATCGCACTCACTACGGCCGGCAGCGACAGGTCACTGCCTACTTCAGAGATGAGGGCACGGCGCGGACCCTCCCAAGCGGCACACTCTGCCAGCGTATGCCACGCCGTGTCCTCCCGGCAGTCGACGCAGTGGTGACACCGGGCGTCCGGCTCCCTGTTTATGCGACACAGGTACTTCCCGAAGCAACCATGCCCCGAGAGCACCTGCGTCGCCCGAAACGACAGGGAGCCGTGCCTCCTCCCGAGCCAGAGGTCGAGCACTGGCCGGACCGCCTCGATGGTGACGAGGCCGGCGGTAGGACGTGAGAGCCTGTCCCGCCATTCCGCCACCAGGACCTCGCGAAGCTGCGACCGACGCTGCTCCATATGGCGCTGCATCGGTCGCTCGCCCCGCGCCCTCGCTTCTTCGCGCCACCGATAAAGTGACGCGAACACCTTCGCATCTAGGTCCCATGGCGGGGATCCGGTCAGTGCACAAGCCGCCTCGTAGGAGATCGTGCGATACCTCCTTATGACTTTGACGGCCATTGCTCTCTGCGGCTTTCGCAGAACAGAGATGCTAGCGGCCGTCAGATCAGCCGCCCAGATCGGAGCCCCGTAAAGGGCCATCGATCGCACGATCCCCACGTAGAACCGCCTACAAGCGGCGCTCGGGCCCCCCAGATTGGGAAGCAGCGGTGACAGCGCCCCAGCCGCGCCCAACAACTTGGGCGCCAGCCGCCGGAAGTAGTGTCCGATCCCAGATATTTCATGGTTTGCTCGACAGCGATCCGGACCCCCCCGACCACATTGTGTGATCCAGCCGGCGGCGCCCGCCGGGGGCCATGAAACACCATGGCCTCCGACTTGTTAATGGCCACCTCCAGGCCGAGGTGCCGTATGCGGCTCACCGTCAGTGAGACATCTTGACCTTACCCTAGACCAACTCGATAAACTTGAGCGGCTTTAAAATTGTTGTTTAAGGTTTATGTTTGGTTTTCTTTCGTGTCGCGCGACGAGCGGTGCCTCTGTGTTGTGCTGTGGCGACGCGCCTGTTTGTGTGAGCCTTAATAAATAAGCTTTGGATTATTTTGTTCTAAGTTATTAGGTTTAGTAAAGAGGAAGCATTTTCAAATCGAGCAACTTTTCGCCCGTCTGCGATAGGGTACCTCCGGCGTCCGCCCGCACCCCGTCACCGCACGGTCGCCCCGGAGACTGACTCATTTAAGGTTCGTTCACACGGTCCCGTCGTGCCTGTTTGTGCGAGCCTTTATCTCTTATGCGTACCTAACTGTCGCGATATCATATTCAGAGTCGGCGTGTATGAAATATTTGAATCATAAATATTTACACTAATTAAATTCGGTAAAGATAAAAGTAATTACTTACACTACACTATTTCTTCGTCTCCTTTTAAGTAAACTATCAAAATGTCCACCGCCTTGCTCGATGCACTTTATTGCACGCTTTCTTATGTTAAATTTTTGTTTATTTACTACAGTTTCACTTTTCACAATGCGAAAGGCGAGTTCAAATTTTTGTCTGAGGTCTTCTACACTCTTTGCCTCGTTAACGTAAACGAGCGATTTTATTCGACCCCACAAATAAAAGTCTAAAGGCGTTAGATAAGCCGATCTGGGAGGCCACTGTACTGGTCCTCCACGACCAATCCAACGGTGCCCGCAAGAACTGTAGGTATCTCCAGTTAACCTCATCAGAAAAACAGGGCCGAGTACGCGTGTACCTATGACGCCCGCCCACACGTTCACGGAGAACCTGTGCTGAAACGAATCAACACGGCATGCATGTGGATTCTCATGTCTCCACAAATGCTGGTTATGCTGGTTGTAAATGCCAACTCGCGTGAAGGTGATGTTTCGTCCGTCCAGATGATGTTTCCTTGCCAGTTCTCTAACAACCATCTACTAAATTCCAGACGTGGCAAGTAGTCGTTCGGCGTCAACTCCTGACAACGTCGCAGGTGATACGGGATTTCACCGTAAATTCACCATAAGTTCACCGTAAGTCGGCAAATTAATACATCTCGCTCTTTCACATTAATCTTTCATTTGCAGAAAAAGTGGTACAAATGTTCTAATATTTTGGCTTTTCTGAACAAACGAATGTGTAAAACGATCTACAAATTTGGTCGCGCAATTAAAAAAGTTTTATTTCTTCGAGATAAGATCTAAATTGCCTTAAATAACTTCTTTTTTTAACAGGACAAGCTTAAATGTAATAAAAAGCAATGTTTATGTGTGTAAGAAAGCTATGATCGAACTACAAATTCGGTTTTGCATTTAAATAAGACGTACTGCTTTGGAATAAGGTTTAAGTTTCCTTAAATTGACTATTTTATTACACGCGCTTTACACATAGGATAACTATGAGTGAATTGCAAATTCGGTCGTGCATTTGAAAAGGCTTCAAGGGTATTACCTTGCTACGACGCGGTGGTTCTAATTTCAATTGCAAAATGAAATCGGAACCATCGATCACTAATAAAGAACTAGATACACAATCAGCGACAAAAAGTGTTCTCACCAAACGGGCACCCATTTGAACATTCGGGTGCGCTTTTAATCTAGTAGCATTCGAACGCTCGAACGGTAAACATGCCTCATTGCTTGTTTAAAAACTGTTAAAATAACACATCTAGAACGCTAAAAAAGGATGGAGTTTCATATTTTCGGTAAGTTTTAATATTACCATTATATTATTTTTATTATATTATATTATATTATTTTAATGTTGTAAGCATGTGTATCAGATGAAAATTTTAACAATTATTTCAAGAAATCCACTTCGCCTACTCGATAACTAAAACACCACTACTACACACAATCCTAAAATATGGGGATCGGAAAACGAAAGCGGTCAGAAGCCTGCCTTCTCTTTCAATGCGACTACTAGTTGGTTTCAAGTCAGTGATCCAAACCAATTGTCACTTGTCATATTGGTTAAAAGGCCTTTGCCCAATTTTTCGTGGCATATCGTTCACTCCATGTCGTCTCAAACAGACTACAATTGGTTTCATATGTAAGTGGAGTAACGCAATACGAAAGTCGTAAAATCAAGCAGAGTGCGGTCTAAACGAAGACAATTACTCTCGATCATTTGCCGTAAATGTGTTAGGCTGCGGGTTCTAGTTTTCTCACAATCTACCTTATTCTTATTGTAGTCTCTAGATATAAATAGTTTTTGAGGTTAATAACGTTCTTAAATTTTACTATTTACTGACCCACGGTTCAACTTAGTGAGTCGTACCGTAAAGGGACAGTATTTTGAGTACAGTAGCTGTATTGGTTTATTTTAATAGGTTTATCTTCTAAAATAACTTGCGTAAAAAACAATCTCCCACTATTTAAAAAATAGTTCAAAACTGATTATTTCTGATTTGTTTAATTTAAAATTTGATATTATTACTTTTATACATTGGTGTATTTCTTATTTGTTTCAAAATTATGTATTATGTGGCGAAGCTTTTTCTTTTTTATTTCGCTACAATACAAGAATACTATACAAAATACAATATAAGATGGGTAAAAAAAATGGGTATATTTTTAATTTAACTCATCATCAACGTACCTATTAATCCTATCGAGCTAACAGTGTGATTGTAAGTCAAGGAAACACAACAAACTTTCAAACTTTGTTGTATTCATAAAGACTTTCTGAAAACGCGACTTTGACAACTCGTGGTTAATTTAGTCATTTTTATTCTAATTTAAATAAATTCAATACAGCAGCAATCCTTTTCTTTACATAATTCAACACCTATACAACTGCTACTAACATCGCAACACGTACATGTGCCAACTTGTTTCCTTGAATTTAATACGGAACAAGACGGCACGTGTCTTGAAACACAAATTACATGTGTTTGCAGACATATTTTATTTTGTGTCGCTTTCGAAACATATCAGGCGTCAAATCAATTTTTTTTCGAGATTTTAGTTTCTGGATTTTACATGTATTTTTGTGTTAAAATAAAATAAATGTTCTCGTCTGGTTAAATTACAAGTAAGAGGTATTATAATAGTTCGATATTTTACTAATATTTGTTACCAAAGTTCTGCGCTGGGAAAATCTTTATTTAAATTAATACTTGCATCAGAAACGCAATTACCTACGTTAAAGAGAGTATTTTTTGCGAAAAGGAACTGTCTACGTCAGCGGGTAGCCCGGTTTCGTGAGCGTAGCTCGCCTACGCAGCACTCGTAGCTCTGACGCTGACGTCAGCTGCATAGCTACATCTTAACAGTATTCTTATTGGAAATTTGTAGTATTTATGCTACAGTTGCATGTCATCGTACCAACTAAAAAAGTCACATCTTCTATCCACACAATCAGGTGTCCTAAAGGCTACCAAAGTATTGCAGAAAGATGATGTAAAATAATAGTACCTTATGATATACAAGTTTGCTATTTTGGTTATTAAACTCGAGGCGGTATTATTCGATAAGGGAGTCGAGTGTGTAATGATCAATGCACACGCGTTTCATACGATGTTTTTCAGCACACTTGTGATGGTAAAAAACACACCTTTTTTAACTTTTGTAGAAAATGGCGCTGGCTTTGTTTTTTCCGCGCGCCGCGCTAGCAATGCGAGGAAAAATAAAAGCACTGGTGAAACCGCAAAGCAGCTTATTTATCAAATATAATAAACACAAAATAATGTTTTGCGTAAGCAAATTAAGGTACGGTTCGTTCGATACGGTGAATATGTAGTTTAATGAAAGGTAGTGAGTGTTTATATAGTTTAATGAAATTAATATAGTTTTGATGATTGAATTACCTAAAGTAACCTAAGAAAGTTTATTTATTACAAAAATATTCATTGTCTTTAGACCAAAACTCTTTACGGTGATTTAAACAAAAAGTAATGTATAAAAACAATAGTGTGGTAATGTAAAGTAACAAACACGAGTGTATAATAACCTGAATTATTAACCTAAACAAGTTGCCATAAGAGTCACTTTACAAGAAAGTGTGTTGAATCAATATTTTATACGACGAATTGTTGAAGAAACTGTTGGTCACAGCCTCGCAGCCTCATGTTCTACAGACGCATATGAAAAATAAATAAATAACCAACCAACACTCGACGCAGAAGTAAATAAAACGCGCTCCCGCGCGAGATATTCGTTCGATACTGTTGATAAAGTCAGCGCTGCACACTTTTTGATTGCTCCACCATTCGAAAGGGCTGTAATTTGGCCGACTCCATTTATTTCCCCTTAATATCTGATCTCGCTCCCGTCTGATTGCAGCCTAGCAGTTTTTTAAACGTTTCAACAGGCGAGTTGAATAATTTTCACTGGCAGATGAAGCAGTAATTCAGTCTTTCCGAAGTGAAATGTAAAATTTCTTGTATACAGGGTGGGAAAATACGGTTGATGGATGGTAAGGACTTTAAATACTGTTGATAGTAAATAGTCAAAATAAAACAGAACTTTATTTTCAAGAAATTTAAAACTGCATTCAAAGACTTTTGAAAACATACATGCCTCCGTCGGAACTGAAACCGATAAATACTGCATTACTAACTTTCCTGTCTGTAATCTTGTATGATGGACCGTACTTATATTGTACAATAACTAATATTGTAAAATTTATAAATAATTACATTTAAATTATTTTAGTATGTACATCAGCAATATTATGGCAGCCAGCAATCGCGTGTTAATAATAAAGATCAAAATATGTCTAAGAAACTTTATCTACAATACAGTAATGCTGCCTTTGAGTAAAAGGCTTCAAAATATGTAAAGTGCTGACCATCTTTTTTCTACCCCTGTATATTCGAAGATTCATGCATACACTTTATGTTTTCAGCGCGAATGTAAATTGCACGCTCATTTACTGTGAATATTAGAATGAACGTGATAATAATATGTATTTATATCATACTCATTTTATAAACAGAGATGTTTTTTGTTTAATGTTTGCATACGATCCGTGTTTTTGTCAATGGTTATTGTTAGCAATGTAAGAGCATTAAATATTACTATTATTAATGTCGAGTGCCCCTTTTTAATACTCAAAGCTAAAGTTATTATATTATTACGACGAGTCGGCGGTCGGTTAGGCGTTTGACCTCAAGACCTCGCCTTGCAAGTTCACCGTTTTAATTTCTTTCGATATTAAGACAGAGTGCTATTCATTCAATAGTTCAACTCTAGCCACCATTAGTTTAGTCGTCCAAGTAAATGCTTTACCACTATTGATAACAGTTCCCAGGAAACTGAAAATTTACGAGGCCGATAGCCTCGAGAATTTATTTCGGATGGTTTGTATGTATACAGCGTGTAACGCAAACCCTGTCCGATCCTGAAGGGTATTATTTGGTATCGTAGTGCGTACACAAATACGTAATCATTTAATGGATACGAGATAATTATTTTTCCCCAATGAAAACAATTAATTTAGAAAATTAAAAATAATCATACCAAAGGCAACACTGATCGCTCGACAGGGTTCACCAGAGTTCACCTACAGTTTCGTGTCAAAGAAGCCGCCTGAGTGCGGCGATCCTTTGTCGCGTGCCGCCAAAGAAACGTAGGACTAAAGAAATCTACGTTTTGCCTACGCGTAGGTATCAGCTGATATTTTATTGTAGGCTTACGCACAATGACCCCGATTTCTGACCTTCTGTTTATCAAGAAACAATTATTATTGAGTTAATGTGATGTGCTTTTGGCAATGTACCCACTGTAGGTATCAGTTTATTAAAACATTTACTTGTTACATACCTCTATCTATCTAGAACATTAGTACACATTCGACACTTTTTTATTAAATTTGCACGTACTCTTCGCAGCGCACATGTGTACGATTTGAGTGACGCGAAAGCTTCCACAATCCGAGCTGTTACTTCGATTTTCGAATCACACATTCACTCACAAATAAAAATTAATATATTCAAATATTCCTGATTGGTATACGACATTGTTCGCGATACGATAGCGGCACGTGATACGTACGGACATCCGATCGCAAGCTATTTCCACGTGAGACTGGCGAAGTGTCCAAACAAGTAGCGACCAGTCGGCTACATCAAAGGATCGAGGACTCATTATGACGCGGGCGGTGTCCTTTGAAATAAAATAGGCAAAAAATAAAAGATTTCGCCGGCCGGTGGAGTGTTGTCAACTTATGAAAATTTACCATATTTAGTGTTACATTTCGCATGGTAACTAAAAATAAAAAAATCAATAGCTTTTGGTTTTACGTATGTTAAACCAGGAATACGCCTTTTTTGGATCGGACAGGGTTTTTGTTACATATTGTACTTACTAGCTGTTTGTGCATCGCCCGGCGTCGCCCGGGGTGAATTTCATATTAAAAAAAGCATCCAAATTTCCGACTTTCCCTGTGGCTGGAAACATTGTTAGAGTTTTTATATTCCCACCAAGAAGTGTGAAGAAATGAAATGTCAGTGATTTGCTTAGGTAATTTCTACTGAAGATATTGGCTGAGACATTGAATGAGAGCTTATATCACCAGTGAGGCGTTAGTAGGAGCCAGTATCATAGTATGATAATGCTACCAAAACCAAAAATGACAGTAATGGTTAGTTAAAACTTTACGTAACGTTCATACCTTACAAAAACTTTTGTATTTTTTAAATCTTGTAATTTTGTGGGCCCGTTATGGGTACAAGGTTAACACCAAAAGGAAATTCTGTACTAAGGATTTCAATAATACGTTTATTATCATTTTATTTATTTAATGGATTGTGTATTTTACTATTCTATGCCTTGCGTGCGATCACATGTGAGGCCTCAGCTCTTCACTAAGATTCAGTAGCAAGTCTTTGCTGAGTCGATATCTTGTGTGAACTGCACATAATCCATGTCGAACTCATTTAATTGGTAACGAAGTCGTCTCCTTTTGTTCCTTGATACACACGTTTGCCGAGAAGAATCACGTTACTCAAACAGTTCATACTCGTAATCGTGACACATGATAACATTTTCATATTAACATATTCGTTCAGAATTAGGCCAGGGTGTCACGTGACCGCTGACTGGCTTGTTTGGCAAGTTCATTTGAAATGGCAAGGCAGTTCTGTTTACACCGTAAACTGCCTGGAAATGAGAGTTCATAATAGGGCCCCTTTGTCCTGATAATTACAAACACAACCAAATAGAATTAACCAAATAGTTGCATCCGCTTTGAGGTGATGCGCGGACGAACTTTTGTAGCAATAATTGCCAAAATCAAATATGGTTTTTTATTTATATAGATTGTGATATACTTAGGTACATAATAAATAGGTAATAAAGAAATCTCGATTTTTTCTGAAGTAGTAAAAACCGTGCGAAGCAGTGGCTAGTTTCTAGTCCTTTGGTCATATACTTTTCAGCTGGGAAACAGTATAGGATGCGAAATTGAAGTAGAAAAATAAACAGGTTAAACATAGAATATTGACTAATTCCGAAACAAGCAGACATTGTAGTTACATGACGTGCAAGTGACATTCAACCTTGAGTGACATAGAAATTACTCAAATATACAATATACAACAAAATGATTCTTATTTAACATCACCATCGACGAAAACATCGCACACCTTGCCACGGTGTTTGTAGCCCTTGGCACCGTGTCACGTTTGCTACCCCTGCATAAATTCGTCACCCCGTCGGTAACAATGACAAATAACTGCGGACGTGAGTGCTATAGGTGCAAAGAGCACTCATATGGGAGAAAGTAAAATGTGACAAAAATTATGTTTTTTTTTCTTCAAAATTAGTGGGCCTGAATCCTTGTACAGTAAGCGTTCAAAAGTGCATTGGCACGTTAAGAGTCGTACTGCTGTGAACTCACGGTACGACTGTATGTGTTTAAACGACACACACCACAAAGATCGCAGTTTTGCGCGGCACACATTGACGTATCGTCGCGTAGTCGCATCGCACTACACGAAACATAAATATATTTCCGTCGCTTTCGTTAGACACAGCCACATGCATGATCACGCGTCATGTGCGTGACCTGGTTTATTGCATTGCTAAAATTCGAGCTATCGAATATGGGCTTGTATAAGTAGGTGCCAAGCTTTGGACTGAGAAGCAGCCGGCTTAGATTCCGAACTCATAAGATACAACGCAGTTTCTTGCTTTTTATTTATTTGGTTTACAATTATATTAACTTTAAAAAAACTGGCTGCTTTTTATTTGTGTTGATATTGCAATAAAAAGAATTAGAAAGGTAAAGGTTTTATTTAGAATAAAAATAATACGTTACAAGTGATAAAAAACATTTTCATACATTATAATATTTGACATAAGGACAACAAACTGCTCCGATTATTTATAATAACTACTTCAGCCTAATAAGATGTGTAATACTCTGTCAAGAAAATGATAAGCATTTTGTGTTATTTTGACGCGTAAAATGTTTTTTTTATAAAGTAGATTTTAGATAAGAAGATTTAGAGTTTCGATCATGAATTTCCAAAATAAGTGATTTTAATGTCATGTAATTCATGTCATTTTGTTGACATTTAGTATTTCACATATTATTTAGCTTTAGTGAATATATGTTTTATATTTAGGTTATAGCTTCAGTATTCATTTTCTTTAAGAAAAGAAGATTGAAACTAAACCTCAAAGAACCCACTTCCCATATATTTGAAAACCTGATAATGAAAGTTTATGTATACTTATATGATATAGTAGAAACACTACCTGTGAGTTGAGAAAATAATGACATACGGTCATTTTTACAATTGAAACGCTACGAAGTCAAAAAAATATTAATGTTACTTTTTAGGTTAGTATTTGCCGTAATAAACAAATAAATGTGCTTGAACGAATTATTTAACACTCGAAGTTTAGTCTAAAATAGTAAAACTTGCATAATAATACATATCTATGTTCTAAAACGACTTTTTTACTTTGTGAGTTCCTAAAAACCAGCTGCCCTTATGTCGAGCAAATAATGTCAAACGTCAAAAAATACGTTTCAATAATCCTAACTCAATCACATATTGCATGATTCATAAATTTAATGATTTATTTATTTTTAATTAATCTGTAATAAACATTGACTAAAAAAGAAATACTTACTGCGTAAATTAAACGTACAATAAAAGTACAATTAAGCAGTTAGTACTTTGGGATGGGCTGCAGACATCGAGTCTATGTTTATACTGCAGAAAAGAGGCATCAGAGCCGATCTCCAGTCCGCCGTAGACACCTTTACAGCTTGCTTGACAGCAGCGCTGACAGCACATCTTTTGAGCTATTTTTTTATTTTCGGGAATAAAAAGAAGTCATGGTGCTAGGTCAAGGCTGTAAGGAGGGTGACCCAGGAGTTTGACCGGCGTGCTGTCGAGGAAGTCCCCCGATTTGAGCGCGGTGTGCGAAGGCGCGTTGTCGTGGTAGAGCAGTAGCCCGCGGAGCCCTGTGTTTGGTCGCTTGTTGCTCTCAACAGAGAAAACTTCTGCTAAGCATTTGGTAGTATACTATTCTGCGTTGATGCTTCTTTGGTTCCGTAAAGGAATTGACACCAAGTGGCTAGTCAAATTAAAAAAGCTCGCGATCAAAATCTTTCCCCCGCTTCTAGATCGCTTCACTTTGGTAGGCGTTGATTCGTTTTAAAACAACCAAACCGTTGACAGGCACTTCGTTTCTTGATGTAATGATAAATACAAAACTCATCACCTGTAATGATTACGACATCATTACAGGTGATGAGTTTTGGTCATTACAGGTGACATGACGAGACGAGCCTGCTTCAAATGTGTTTATCATATCACCGCACCATTCCGCCCGGGCCTGCTTCTAAGCATCGATAAGGTGGTGCGGCACCCAGCTTGAAACTATCCTTAACACGCACAGATACATGTGAGAATTTAAGTCGTCAAAGGGCGACCACTTCACATCCCCCAAAGTTAGTCGACCGCGCTTGAATTCGTTATACCAACGATATACGTTTGCCTTAGAAGGGCCTTCATCCATGAATGCCATTTGAAGTCTATCGTACGATTCGTCCGGTTTCAGGCGACACTTGAAATCGTAAAAAATCATAGCGTGACAATGTTCCCGGCGCAAATCCAATTTTTTTTATGAGACACGATAATTTAAATTAGCTCGCAAACCATGTGGAGGAAAATTTTAAATTCGGATCGTACCTAATTTTACTAACAAATAATCATTTATACAAAATAGAGTATATCTGGCCAGTCCCTCATACATTAAAACTTGTTTCGCATTACTTTCTGAGTGGCCTGGTATTATGAAATGGGCGTTGTAAAGAAAGTATCCAAATTAAATGTAATTATGGCTCACTATTTTGGCTATAATAGCTTCTACATAAAAAGTCCGCGACAGCATTATCTACCGATATAGTATGCTGTCGCGGACTTTTATTTAGAGCTGTTTAAAAACAAAAATCCAACGTCCACGTAAATCTCGCCCTTCGCGTAAGTCTAACGGATTGGGCAGTGCACGCCAAGATACCTCTCAGAGGGCAGGAATTCTTCAGACTTACTTGATACCTATCATTACATTATGAACAAATCAAACAATAACTTAACATTGTGTTATTCAGATGTATAAGCTATATTACGGTAAAGTTTCATCAAAATCCGTGAAGCAGTTTTTGCGTGAAAGAGTAACATCCATCTATCCGCACAAACCTACGCGTTTGTAATATTATTAGTAGGACTACCTTGCCATATAATCTAGTCCTAGTTGAAAAATAAATCTTTACTATGTATTACCGTAAAAGAAAACTGAATTTATTTTCATTATAGTATTATTATCGGCCAAAAAATCGCATACAGAATAACAATGTCCTTCAGAAGGCACGTTACGTCGACGTGGTCGAAGGTGACGGGTGGAAGTTTGTACAACTCCTTTGCCACAAACGTCGGCACGTCGTCCGGGTCGGCCTCCTTGAACAACGTAATATCTTGCAGGCTTCTCTTAATCCCGTCACGCCAGTGGGACACGCAGCCCCTCTTTTTTTTTTGGGTGGGAAGTCATCAAACACTTTTCCCGCTCTTCCTGTCAGACTTTTACTGACTAAAACCCATCCGTGTTCCTTCAGTTGCCTGTGCCAGGGCCACGGTTACTCTTTCGAATTTCCCGCGACCCTGAGGCGTCGGCCCTATCGGACCCCGTCACTTTCTGCTGACATCTCTTTGAGGCGCGCGTGGAACAAGACTCGCCTTCGACCCGAGCCTAGTCCTTACCGGACGGCAAGCTACGCATTGCTCGCCGTCCGCAAGCTCGCACCTACGGTGGCCGGGAATCTGCAGGCAACTCCCCACCTCCAGGGCGTCTCCTGCGACGACTAGGGGCGTGAGGGTGCAAGGCTCTCTCCCTCACGCGCTCCGCCTCCTCCTTCGCTAGCATTACTGCTTCGCAGAAGGAGGTGGTGGCTTTCCATTCCCTCTCGCTCCGTACCATGGCCTGGACCAGGGCCGGACGCAAGAGATCGCCGCCGCTGATCGCCTCCGCGAGGATACGGCGATGCTCTAACCAAGCTGGGCAGACCTCCACCGTATGCTCCACCGCCTTATGCGAAACAGGTACCTCTCGAAACAACCGTGTCCGGTGAGGACCTGTGTCAGGCGGAAGGTGAGGACGCCGTGGTGCCTCTCCAATCACTCCTCAAACAGCGGACTTATCGCTGCTATTGTGGCGTGCCCAGCACTGGGTTGCGACAATCGCACCCTCCATGTCGCCATGAGATCCCGCCGGAGCTCTGTCAGCTGTGCCGTGATTTCTCGCGACAGAGGAGTTACACCCCGGCATATTGCCTCCTCACGCCACTCCTATACGTGCGCGAGACCTCAGGGCTCCTCCACGTAGCGCCGCCCAAGCCCCTCACCCCGACCCGCTGCAAGCGTCTGCAGCCCTGGCGAAGACTCTACAAAAGGATTTCGCTAGCGTTACCGTGAGTGCCCCTGGCGCTCCAAGTATGAAGCCTATGCCGGAAAAGGCGCAGATTAGGGCTGATGATGAGGGTTTCGTGACGGTTCAAAGGAGGAAGCGCCGATCGCGAACGAATAAGAACCGCTGCGGCAAAGCTCCAAAGATGCCCGAAGTCAGCTTGCGCACCCCAACACATCAGTGTACATCTCCCGCCTACACTACACTACTAAGGCCGAAGACATCGTGGTGTACGTGCGCCAGAAGATGAGGTACACGCCGATGGTGCAGTTACTGGAGTCGCACAGCAACGTCAACTTCAAGACGTTCGTCGTGCGCATACCGAATTGGTATCTGCCCGTCGTCATGGAAGAAGACATTTGGCCGAGGGACATAGTCGCTTCCGCGGACAAGTACCACAGGACAGCACAAGAACAATCTAGGAAGTGCTACTAACATAGTATAAAGCTATATTTATTACCAAAATCTTATCACGCCGGTATCACGCCGGCAACAATGGTCCATAGACCTAGCTAGCAATAAATGTTTTATTATTATTATAAATATATAAAGGTACCTACTCGTTTTACTTTAAAACCAAACGTCTTTTCGACCACTTTAAGTTAAGAATAGTCAGTGATGTTTTTAGTTTAGTCTACTGCAAGTTCTGCAAAATCAAGGCAACTAGTTTTAAAGGACGGTGTCGGAGCGAGCGTCCATTAAATTCTATCAATTTAACGCTTGCTCGCAAAGGGAGTCGGGGCGATTTGTCTTCCAGTAAAGTGCTGTAAATAGGTATGTACCTTTAAAGTCACGTGTAGAAAGATGCTGTTGTTAACAGTGAGCAAGTTACTCGAGAAGTATCGAATGAAGAAATGAGATAGTTAATGAGAAAATGTCTGCAACTTACGCTGCACATCTGCTTTACCCGAGAGGCTATTTCCGTATTTTTAAAACCATAATAATTAATCTTTATAAGTATATGATCTGTATAATTGATTCTACTGCTATCGAATCCGGCTTTTACTTGGACGTTTTTTTGTAAATGAAAGACATTTCCTCAAAATATGACATGCAAAATAGACCCAATATCTTAGTTATATGCCTTTGTTGTTTTTAACGACAACCACTGTTATAGAAATAACACAGGTAAAAAGAATCGCAATTTTATACGACTACATTACTAAAGGAGCGAAAAAATATTTTAAATAATCTCACCATTTTCGGAGGAGCACCTGATGCCTTCATTCACTAACATTTTAGTTTCTTTCATACAATTTACTGCCCCGGTATCACGGCGAAGCGAAGCAGGCGGAAAACTAAATTTAATACTTCACTTTCAAGAAAAATACTGCAAGTGTTGGTCGAGTTATAAAAATCTGGAGCATTTTTAACCGAAATGAAACGTCTCGCTGGTGACTAGGTGTAAATTGGTTTCGGTTGAAAAAGATTAATTTTGAAATAATTATGCTTTTGGTTTTTGTCGGTTAGATATAAGAGTATAGTTTATAGCAAAGGTATATACGGGGTATCGCTAATGACTGTATTAATTAAATAGGTGCGGTACTTATGTTGAAATTCAAGGACATACAACAACAACAAAAAACCAGCTATTGTTTATTGCTCATCTTCACAGAAAAGAAATGCCTCGTTTATCAAAACGCAGGCAGCCGTGTTTCAACTCGCCTCTGCTCTGTTTCAGTGATCGCCAATATGATTCATCATTTCAGCCAAAAGACGTCCACTGCTGGACATTGGCCTCCCCCAAGCACCGCCAATTCGACCGGTTCTGTACATTCTGCACCCAGCGAATTGCTTCGGCTTTCACAAAATCATTGGTTCACCTTGTGGGAGACCTTTCAACGCTACGTCTTACGGTACGCAGTCACCACTCCGGAACTTAGCGACACCATCTGAAGGCAAAGAGCTGTCGCAGTGGGCAGGGCACATTGCTCGCAAAACTGTTATATTAGGTAAAAGTATTAAAACCAAGATAAAACTTTGATTGATAATAGTCGACAGGAGACAGCCAAAGATTGCATAGACCACATTGTTCATTTAAATGGAATCTTATCAGCGAACAAATACAAATCATTTACTCCAGTTCATTTGAACTCTTTTTAACGCAAAACACGTTTGCAACACTTGAAATTACATTTCACATAACGATACCATTTAGTAGGTAACCTAGTATTCAATGTAAACTCTGCACCGGTAGCAAGTTTTAATTGAATCGATGAACTTGTAGCGATATATAGCTGATTCCAATTGATCCAGACCCGAAAGTTTGCTGAATATTCGTTGAAATCTCGTGAAAGAACTAGTTTAAACGGCTAAACGAAAGTTAAATCAGCTGATTGAATGTTCGCTGCAGCTTGCTATTTTTGTATCGGTAAATTGTTGTTCGGAATAGATATTAAACTGTTGAGATAGAAAAACAGGTGTAAAACATTTATTTAACGCAACAAAAACACAACACACCTGAGCACATGATATAGCACAATTTTAGAAATACATCGCACCATTTGATGAGATAAGTCAACAATAAAAAGAAAGTAAAGGTAAAGATCAACTATCCTACGATATAAGCATTAAGTTCGAATGAATAATGGCCATTCCAATGTGCGGTGAGTATTAAGCCTCATGGGCAAATACATAATTATAAATTTAATTTAACGCAATCGTTGCTAGATAAGCAATTCAAATCATTTGGATTTGAATTGCTTATCTACCAAGAAACAAACGCTATGCAAGTTCAAATTAAATTGAAAAAATACACACAACTTGTTAGTGAAATATTTTAAATAAATATTATTAATATTTCGTTTATTCCTTTAGATTCATACCTAATACATTTTTAAATATTTCTTCAAATGTATTAAATAAGTATCAAAACATTTTCAAATTATAAAATAGTAGCCCACCGTTATCGGAAACAAGGTCCAAGCTACCGGCCGGTGGTCAGGGTTTCAGAGAGAGAAACCTCCTGACAATGCGACCCGTGTCCAGAAGTACCACTTTCTGAAACAAACCATCGATCCAGCTGCCCAACAAGAGCCTAGTCAGGTGTTAGTCGAGGCTCTCGGCTTTTAAACCATTTGCTATCACGACTATCAGTATAATGATAGCAGAGTCTTTACTACGCATGTCATCAACCTCGTGTGCTTAGTCAAGATACTTGATTTTTGTATCTTTTTCAGCATTCACGAGATTCTCGTCATGAGGTTCAGTGATATCAACAACCATTGCACGGCGCTCTCGTCGATCTACCCCCACAATATCAGGCTTATTGGCTACAATAGTCCCGTCAGTGATGATAGATCAATCCCAGTACAATGTGACATGATCATTCTCGAAAACTGAGTCGGGCACGTACCTATAGTATGGCTCTTCCAATTCCACAAGGCTTTACTGCAAGGCAAGTCGCTGGTGGATAATCCTAGCCACTTGTTTGTGTCTGTGCAAGAACTCGCCGTTAGCAAGACGAGAACAACCGGAAACGTCGTATGTATGATAGATTCACCGGGACGGTGGCATGTTCGACAGATGTCAATCGTACATTCCTGTTAGCACATTTTTTTTTAATACAAAAATAAACGTTTGGGCGCGATCATAGAAGAACCATTGAACATAAATAATACACCTTTTCGGAATAATTTCAAAGTAAAAATCGCAGTGCCTCAGACTGACGACGGGGAATTCCGTCGGATTAATTCAGAAGTCACAAGAACTCTTAGAAATTAATCTAAGTTACTGGCTTCACAGAAGTGATAATTTTGTACCGGGTGCGTAATAAAAGAATTAATGGGTCTTGGAAGATATATTAATAACTATGCATATGTTTAGAAAGTTATATATATTAGATAATAAGTCATTTGGTGTGAGGATGAGATTTTAAATTTTCTGTATTCACAAACAAGAAGACTATTTTTTAAATAAATCCATACCATGAAAATTTTAGGGAAGTTCATTGAAACATTACCCCAAAACTTTACGTAACTAATTGCTTAGTTTTAACTCAAACATTTGGAACAATTAACGTACGAGCAGGAAACTTCATCTTGACTAAAATTAAGACTTTCCTTTTAACAGTCGATTAACATGCAAATTGCATATCAATTTTAGCAAAATGGACGTCCTTTAAAAGTTAATGAAAAGGCTCAAAGGATCGTTTCACGGTGTATTACAAGTACTTGAAGAGTGATTAACTAAGGTTTTAAAATATATTGGAGAGGTTTACTAGGGTCGTCTACGCCGTAATCTTGCACATTGAATTTAAGTTTTAGGTTTATCGATACATAGTAGTATTGCAGAAAGCCCTGTAAGTAGTAAATAAAGTAAGGATTACTCTTAAATCTGCTAAGCTAACCACTTCTTAGTTAAGCATTGATATCAATGTTTAACGTATTAAGTAAGTAATTGGTAGTTTCAGTCATTATCTTCGATATGACGTTATCGACCGTCAAATATGGCTCGTAATAAAAAACGTATGTACGCATAATAGAGAAGAACGCAAATTGGCGAATAAAAAGCATTGTATACCTGCATTTTATAATTAAAAGAACTATGCTATTGGGTACAAAATAGACTGACATTTTCGCTTCATAGTTCCATTGTAACAAGACAAGTTGCTCGCCAAACCCTGAAAAGTATAAAGCTTTTTGAAATACAGGAATAATCCTACGCTAGCAAGCCAGCAGTACGTTGATACACAAAGAAATTGTATGCTTTTCAGCGGTAGTGCAAACATACGGTAAGAATGTCCTATTCACAATGAATTTTTTTTTGTAAACATTCTGAATTCATCCAATAATACAGTCCGTATGAGGACTGAGATAGCTTCCTAGAATTTCGTTTTGACAAGTCTTATTCGAAGAATGCAAACGGAAACGGAACCTGCCCGCCAGTCGTTACTTTGCCACTGAAGCTAAAAAAATAATCTTTTGCTTAATTGAGAAATAGGACCTTTTAGCAAAGATGTTTTAAGATTACTGTCCGTTCGGAACCTGCCTTTTGTATTTATTGTCTTCGATCTCAGCTTTTTGAGTACCAGAACTTTTGCGTTTTTTTGAGCTGAAGCTATGGTCAGCTTGAACGTTGATGGAATGGGAGAACCATCATTCGCCTGTTGTACGGGGGATGACCAAGACCTAGACGAGCAAGCAAAAAAAAAACCTTGCTTTTTCAAACCGCACTGTCAATTTTGAATTTGTTACTGTGTAGTGTTATTAAAAAGAATTAGTGAAGTGTTATTAAAGAGTTTTGTTACTAGTTTAATGTACATATGTTTTCTAGACGACAGTCCTAATTTATTGATGTTATGGGCTGATGTCGGCACGGTCTCACACTACCGTGTATCGATAGTGTGTGACGCTTCCCAGCTAGATGGAGCGACGATCTTAAAATAGTGGCTGGTGACTGGATACATAAGGAAATCGAAGGACACGGTGTTGTAATGAAGTTTGGGAAAGGCATTTGTACAGCAATGGACTAAGATAGGCTGCGTTGATTGAATTATATGTAGAAGTATCTAGAATTCAATCTGGGCCCGAACAGCACAGATAAGATCCTCATACAAACGAGAAACTGTATATCTTTCCTTTTGAACTCTTATTTAGTTCCACTTGAGTACCTACAGTGACTACTTAAACGTTGAGTAACAATATTTACTTAAACAATTGTTCATTACATTCTACATTTGCGGCGAGATAGTTTATTTGCATCGTCGTCCAGTCTGGATCAACAAAGTCTTAACCGCAGTTTACGATGTAGCCCCGACATGGTTCACGGCTGTTTTATCTTGCGTTTGCTAATAAACCACTGCAGCACTGTTGGTATCAGACATCTGGGGCGCGCTTTACCTTGTTACAGCTAATCTAGAATAAATTGAAAAAACTATTGCATAGAAAGAAAGAAAGAAAAAAAAGAAATAACCAGATATCGGATATAATTAGTGTTGAACTATGTATCATAACCTGAACTCGTCTACGAAACACTAATTAACCGTGAGCTACAAATTGTAGAAATTCACGGGCTGCTGCAAACGTTCACTTGTGTAAAATTTGGTGATTGTAGTATTATTTGCCCTCTAGTATTGTCGATTTGTTGCTAAAATAATACTTATTACACACTGATCTTCAAAACTTAATACCATACTTTTAAAATTCCTTTTTTCCTTCAAAAAAAAACGTTTCTTAACAAATTTCATCAACTTTCTTTGAAATTATACAACAATTATAAGCATCTTTACGTCTTATTTACATTTGAACAACTGGCCACCTCGTATCACCCTCAGGGCCCTAAAACTTGGGCACGCCACAATAGCGGCGGTAAATCCCCTCTTTGAGGAGTAGTTGGAGAGGCGCCAAGGCATGCTCACGTTCCGCCTGACACAGGTCCTCACCGGACACGGTTGTTTCGGGAGGTTCCTGTTTCGCTTAAGGCGGGAGGAAACGCCCGGGTGTCACCATTGTGTAGATCGCCCGGAGGACACGGTGGAACATACGGTGGAGGTCTGCCTAGCTTGGGCGCAGCACCGCAGTGTCCTCGCGGAGGCGATCGACGGCGGCGATCTCTCGCGTCCGGCCCTGGTCCAGGCCATGGTACGGAGCGAGAGAAAAGAAAGCCGTCACCTCTTTCTGCGAAGCAGTAATGCTCGCGAAGGAGGAGGCGGAGCGCGTGAGGGAGAGAGCCTTGCGCCCTCACGCCCCTAATAGCCGCAGGAGATACCCTGGGCGTCGGGAATCACAAGCAGATTCCCGGCCACCGTAGTCGCGGCGGCTTGCGGACGGCGAGCAGCTCGCCGTTCGGTAAGAACCAGGCCCGGGTCGACGGCGCGTCGTGTTCCATGCGCGCCTCAAAGAGATGTCAGCACAAAATGAGTCAGATAGGGCCGACCCCTCAGAGTCGCGGGAAATTCAAAATAGAGAACCGTGGCCCTGGCACAGGCAACTGAAGGAACACGGGTGGGTTTGTGTCAGTAAAACGCTTCAACCAGAGCGGGAGAAGTCATTTGATGATTTCCCACCCAAAAAAATAAAATAAAGGGATAGACGAAATCGTTTAAAGATAATTTTTACTATAAATTTGGGCTGGTCAACAGATGGCTGTTGACCAGCTCATGCATTTTAAGCAAGTGCAGTGTGAATCCCATAGCAGAGGGTTTGATGTATCTATGTTAAAGAATATATTTATAAAGTATTCTTTAGTAAAGCTTCAAAGAAATCCCAAAAATACAAACACAAAGAGAACCTCAAAGCCAAACGTCTCAACTAATAAAATGGACCCAAAATATAATAAATTCCGTATCTTTTGACTACTGTTTATACAATAGACCGGTAACGCGGGTATCGGGCAGGATGGACAACACACTAACCGCAGGGCCCACAACACAATAACCCATTTTGAATCTCTCAAAGCCAGTGAAGAGTCTGCGATCACCTGCTGCTGTCTCTATGATGAGATGGTTGGTAACGAGTCGGGACCCACATGTGTTGAGCCAATTGTTACATTTGACTTAAATGATGACATTACCACTAAAACCAAATTGTTTACTAGTCATATTAAGATAAAAAAATATTAAAGTTAATAGACTGATTGGAAAATATCAGAAATCTTTGAAATGTCATAATGTTAACAAAATAAACACAAAACTTATTCATAAAAATCTAAATTTATTACAAGAATTAAAGAAGTGTAGTGAATTAGACTTATGTAATATTATGTATGACACTGATACTCAGTACCTTCAGGATGAGTTGTTTGTTAGGGAATATGCTCTAAAGGATATCTTTAGTAAATATGAGGCTTCTCAACAAGACCTGAGTAAACGCATGCAGGAGGCCAATGAGTTGCCAGACCTGGTCAAGTTCAATGCAGAGAGGTATGAGTTTCTGACAAATAACCTCTCTTTCAGCTGTGCCTGCTCCCAGGCACCCCAGCCTCAACTTATTACACCCACACCCACAGTGACTCAGTCAGTAGGTAGCTGTATTAATAATGACAAAAATTGTATGAATAATATGATTAATACTAAATACATATTTCTGACGAATTCGGTCAAGGTTTTGGTAGTATATTTAATCAGTGTTCGCCACATTATGTTATTAATAATTGTTTACCCGGTGCCAGTATTAACCAATTATTATGTAATATTAGACTGATAAAAATAAACCCTAGTTCAACTATTATATTATTACATGGGGATAGTTTAAATTCTTCGCCCTCGCGTGCTTTTGATTTAATGAGGGCGAATATTTCTGCCTGCCCGATTGAATTTAACTTTAAGCATATTAACCCCTTAACAGTAATAAAATCTTTTAAGCAAATCAAGATCAAATTGACCGAAGATCTTTGGGGAATGTCTATTAAAGTCTGTACCTCCATAATTGAAACTATAGCACCTTACTTAGCCTTAATATTTAATTTGTGTGTGGATCAAGGAGTCTTCCCGGATCTAATGAAATACAGTAAGGTAATACCACTTTTCAAATCCGGGGACAGTAAAGACACTAATAATTATAGACCTGTGTCCGTGTTGCCGGTTTTCAGCAAGGTTTTTGAAAAGATAATGCTTAGTCAGATGCTCAATCATTTTAATACTAATAAAATCCTTCACGAGCAACAGTATGGTTTCACCAAAGGGCGTTGTACGACCGACGCTGGTGTTACCTTATTAAAACATATTTTTAACGCGTGGGAAGATGCTCAAGACGCCATAGGAATCTTTTGTGACCTCTCCAAGGCATTTGATTGCGTCGATCACGAAACCCTGCTTTTGAAACTTGAGCATTACGGACTTGGAAAACTTGCGCTTAGTTTAATAAAATCTTATTTAAATGATAGACAACAGCAAGTTCAAATAAATGGTGTCAATTCACTTGGTTTAAAGGTAAAAATGGGTGTTCCACAAGGCTCGATATTGGGTCCTTTCCTCTTTTTAGTATATATTAATGACCTACTCCATTTATTAATAAATCAACCACAAATGGTGTTATTTGCTGACGATACTTCCTTAATTTTTAAGGTAGATAGACGTGCTTCAAATTTTGACGACGTAAATAACGCCCTACTGCTGGTCCAAAATTGGTTCACGGCTAATAATTTAGTACTAAATGGAAATAAAACTAAGTGTATAAGATTTTCTTTACCAAACGTCAAGAGTAGTGATTGTGAGATAGTATTGAATCAAGAGAAGCTAGAATTCGTCGATAAAACGGTTTTCTTGGGGATCACGCTCGACTCAAGGCTACAATGGGGTCCTCATTTAACATCTCTAGCAGGACGGCTAAGTTCAGCAGCTTACGCTGTCAGAAAAATCCGTCAATTTACTGATGTAGATACCGCGAGGCTGGTCTATTTTAGTTACTTTCATAGTATCATGTCTTACGGTATTTTGCTTTGGGGACGGGCTGCAGACATCGAGTCTATTTTTATTCTGCAGAAAAGAGCCATCAGAGCCATATATAATCTCCGCAGGCGCGATTCTCTAAGGGAATTGTTTAAGGATATTAACATCATGACTGTACCTTGTCAATACATCTATGAAAACATCATGTACGTAAGAAAAAATTTACATCTTTACAGTAAAAGAGGTGAAAGACATAATTATAGTACTAGAAATCGGGACCTATTAGTTCAACCAGGTTTCAGACTGGCTAAAGTAGACTCATCTTTCATGGGGTACTGTCTAAAATGTTATAATAAAATACCTCCCCACATACTTCAACTGAATGAGACAAAATTCAAATCCTTTGTCAAACGCACACTATTCAGGCAGGCATATTATAGGTTGGAGGACTACATAACTGATAAAAATGCCTGGCTTAATGCCGGTCCTGCTCCACACCACAACTAATTAATTGACATTCGAATCACTGTTGAAGCTGCTGAAGATAGTAAGAATTTATTTGCATTATATAAACTCAATCTCCTTTTTATTATATAGATGCATTGCACAGATGTGAGTACTTTGTACTATAGAGCTACCATTTACCGGGTAATGTCATAGATTGACTTGAATGTGCCTTGGCGGCTGATAGTATGTCATGCTCACTCAAATGTCTCGCTGACGGTGGCGCGTGTGTCGGATCATTTAGCTCCCTTCAAAATGGTTGAGCTGAATGGTGCTGATCCATGCGTCATGTTCGTGAACGGGCGCCGTCGGTTGGGACTGGTCATCTCTTAGCTGCCAGGGCTTATTTTAATAAATTATTAGCTGGATTGTTTTTAATTATGTTTTGATGCACTCTGGACGCTTTTAACGTGTACGGTTTTTTGTACATCGTTCTCACTTATAGTGAACAACATTAATCGATGTAACTAAGATATATGTAAAAACATTATTATTTAAAAGAGTGTCCATGGAGTTTCTTGCCCGTTCTTCTCCATAGGTACCTACTACGCTTTGGAATGGGCAACTAGCTTCATATTTCTGACTGACCGACTCCTTGACAATTCAAAAGTGCCTGTAAATGGTTTAATTGAAATAAATGATTTGAGTTTGAGTTTGAGTTTGAGTTTAAATGTAAGAAAAAAGGACATAATTGAATGTGTCTATTTGATGTTACATCTCAATGAGACTAATAATTGTAAATTTATTTTCTGGGCCTTGCCTTAATCTTAATATTTGTCTGATGAGCAAAATAGGCACATTTATAATTTAAATATTTTAATTTATAATAGGACTTGCCGTTATAGTGACATTATTTTATATTTTGATAGTAATCAATTTATTACTGATTACAAACTGACAAATTATACACCACCTAGATGTAGGCGACAAATTGCTAATCTTTTAACATACAATATACAAAGTGACAAGGGCATGTAGTGTACCGTCGATTTCAGTTAGTAGTGGTACTAATACTACTTTTGATACGCCTTGTAGTTTAAACTATTAGGTGCGACAACGGGTGAGCCGCATGTTGAATGTTGTACTATCGACGACTTTTTCGCATGACCCCCATTAGGGCGATTTTGGTGTGCACGGGCCAGTGGCTACCCCCACCTGCATTGTTTTCGTCCACCAATAGCGCTTCGACGCACATTATAAAAAAAGGTTCTGAACAAGTTACCAAAAAACTGTAAACATTAAGCTATTAAGATTGTTATTTTTGCCTTCCCAAGTTTTCGACGGAAGTAGGACTGACGCGCCATAGAATTTTTTTGATTGAGATGACTAGTCATGTTGTACAGTTGTGTTGTAAGGGCGTAACTGAAATATTTAGGTAACCCTAAGCATGGAAATAAATGTTTTAGACTGTGCTGAAACTATACTAGAAGCATAAGGTGAAGTTTTCATAATATTGAATATGAATGGTCAAACTAAAACAATTAACGTTTAAAAAAACGGTCACCCTTCATTCATTGGTCAAACAGAAAAAGGGCGGGATAACCTACGATTTCAACGTGCAGCCGAAAATGTTTTGAGAAGGGTCATGCGTGGCTGTCCTTGATAGTACATCAAAATATGCAGGATCTGTCCTGCAAAGAGTTACAGTTAAGTTTATTTAGTGGAGGAGAACTATGATGTTCACGTGATATGTTTGACTGAACACTGGTTGAAGGAACATGAAGTAGTGTTTATCGATGATGATAATTTTACCGTACAAAGTGCATTTGTGAGAAATAGTGCTATTCGCGGTGGTTCTGTAGTTCTTGTTTCAAACAAGTTGAAATGTAAACAACGATTATATTAAGTTAATCTTTCAATCGAACGACCACTATTGAGTGGTCTTGTGTTGAACTAGAGCAATTCGTTATAATCTGCGTTTATCGACCCCCATCTCAAAATCAACTAACAAGAGTATAACTTTATGTGGAGATTTTAATCTTAATATTTTATATGTTACTCTATTAAGTATTAGACTTCTCACTCTGTTTAGGTCTTACAATTTGATTAACTTGTTTTTTGAACCAACTAGGATCACGACATCTTCGTCAACTTGTCTTGATAATATGTTTAGTAATTGTGATGTCAAAAATAAATTTGTGTTAAGTGACTTAACGTCCGACCACTGTGGTTTATTAGCTAGCTTCCCCATGACATTACATAAAAAAACCGTATAAACTTGAATGCAGGCCTTATACAGCTAGTCGTTGTAACAAGTTTAAAAATTATATACCTCATAGAATTACACCATCGTTAGTAGAACACGAGAATCCTAATGAAATTAACGGAGCCCTTTTTGATGTTATGCAAAAACAATACCAGTCTATTTTCAAGACCAAAACCATTAACATTAATGGCACCTCCGTTGGCTTCAACCAATGGGCTACTCCAGGTATTTATAAAAGTAGAGCGAGACTATACGAGTTACAATGGTTTGAAAAAATACAGGTTTGATACTCCTTTCCTAGAGTTTGTAAAAAATATTCAAAGTTATTTAAAAAGATTTGTGTGTGGCAAGCGGGTTTCGTATTAGGTTAGGAAATGAAAACCATATTCACTTTACACATTTTTATTAGGTGTGAGACACAGAAATCAGGTCTCTAAGCACCTGTTCACTGGTCACTATCGTAGAAAGAAAAGAACGTTACTGCCCTGGGCTTGGCTACACCGCAGCACGTGGTCCGGCGTGAGGTCACAGGGCAGGCAGCAGGGTAGAGGAGCGACCCCAGAGGTCACCAGGCGTGGGCAGCACCACGCAGGTATGAACGACTGCGTGTAGGCACGTGGCATGCTCAGGCAGGGCCTCAACACGTGGCGGGCGTGGGGTCACGGGCACCCACGAACCACGTGGATGGCAGGTTTAGGTGGCGGTAGCGGCCGCGTGGGAAGTCCACGTGACAGGCGTCTCTCCAGCGGTAGGGCAGAGGCAGCAATGACGTCTGACAGCGGTAGGCAGGACGTGTTTACCAAGACTGGAACCCTAGAATCAACGCGAGGCGGGTGCTCCCGTAAGCGTTGTGCCAGACCACTGCAAGCCTCCGTCGATGTGTGCGTCTCCCAGCCGTAAGCTCAAAGCAAGGTGGATGGAAGAAGACTCACCCATCGTGGCGGCTTATAATTCGTGGTTATGCCGCGCACATGCCGCGGGCATTCTCGGAGGTCCCTCGCCACGTGGCCAGGCGATTTAAGCGAACAGCTAGGCGCAGCGCGGCGAGACAAGTAGGATGCGAGAAGCACGCGCACGCATTCACAGCGAGGTGCAGTAATGGTGACAGGTGATGTGGCAGAAGCCACTATAGGAACATAGCTTTCTCGACACTCATAGTGAGGCTACCGAGAACAATTACAATAGTTGCCAGACTGCGCAGACAGTGATACATAAAGAATGCGATCTGTCAGGAAACAAATAAGGCAGCTGACGTAGCTGAGGCATTTAATGAGTTTTTTGCCAACATACCTTTCTACGACTTGCTCCTTAAATTCATCCCCGTCTAAAGCTGAGGACCTTTTGAATTTAGCTTCGAACATGTAACGCCTAATGATGTTATTAACGTCTTTAACACTCTTAAGTCTAAAAACACTCGTGATTACTGGGACATCTCCATTAAACTTTTAAGTAATATAATACCCCCTATCTAGCAGTTACTTTTAATAAATGTGTTGATTTAGGAACTTTTCCTGACCTCATGAAGAGAAGTAGTCATACCATTATTTAAATCTGGTCATAAAAATAACATTGGCAATTTTGGACCTATTTCTATCGTACCAGCATTTAGCAAAATATTTGAAAAGTTAATACTTAATCAGTTGCTAAGACATTTTAATTTAAATAGCCTACTTCATAATGAACATTGGCTTTATAAAATTGGCTACCAGTTCAGTTAGGTTTACCTCAAGCCTCAGTACTGGGTTCATTCTTGTTCTTAGTGTATATCAAAGACTTGCCATTCTATTTAAATGATAACAGTGACGTTGAACTGTTTGCAGATGATACCTCTCTTATTTTTAAAGTAGACAGGAATAGACAAGATTTTGACAACGTAAACACTCTCATTGGTTACGGATTGGTTTACGTCAAATAACCTAGTTCTCAATGCCAAGAAATCGAAATGTGTGAAGTTCGCCTAGAAATCTAGGACCAAACATCGTCTTATAAAGAGCTGCTTGAAACTGTGAACTCGGCGGTTTTTCTGGGCATAACAGTTGATGCCAAACTTCAGTGGGGCCCACATATATCAAACCTAGCGGGGAGGCTCAGTTCAGCCGCCTACAGTTGATACAGCTCGGTTAGTCTAATTTAGTTATTTCCACAGCGTTATGTCCTACGGTATTCTGCTGTGGGGCAAAGCCGCTGATTTTCAAAATATATTCGTCCTTCAAAAACGAGTTGTCCGAGCAATTTGTCAGCTAGGAGCCAGAATTTCTCTTAGAGATTTTTTAAAATATATTCTCACGGTGGCATCTCATTTCATCTTCGCCAACATCTTATATATTAGGCAAAATATACACTTATACACTAAAAACAGTGGTTTTCACAATGTTAACTCCAGAAGTAAGGACAAACTACGTGCTCGCTTTCGCCGGCTTCATAAGGTTCATAACTCATTTGTTGGGCTTGGTATAACCTTTTATTACTAGTTACCATCTTCTTTATTAGATTTACCTTTTAATGCGTTTAAGGCTCAAGTTAAATCCAACCTTTGTTCAAAGGCATATTATTGCATTAACGACTACTTAAACGATAAGAACAGTTGGTCGCTGTGATTAAATCAAGACAATGTTCGTGTTCTTTCTCCAGAATCAGCTTACCTACTGACAGGGTATATGAGTTCACATAATTATTTTTTTATTTGACGGTATAAGTCAATTATTTTGTTATCTTCGTTTATTATTGACATGATCTACTCATTACAATGTTTTTTTAATGAGCTGTATTGCAATATGTAGTTAGCTAGCGACCTTGACAATTGATAATATTATTCTTGCCTGAGCAACCGGCAGCAAGTTCGTCATACTCCCTTAGATGTCACTGCTTGCGGTAGCGTCGGGGGTCGGGTTTCCTCATTCCCTCAAATATGGCGAGGGGGGTAATAGCTGATCTTTGCGTTATGCTCGTGAACGGATGCTGCTTGTGGTAACAGGTCGTCCTGCTGTCTATGGTTTTATTATTGTTACAGTAATTATTCTGTAAATTTATTTTACTTTGATGGTCCTAGTTTATCATTTATTTATTTTATTTGTTTGTACATTATCCAGTATTGCATATGTAAGCACCCATGCCATTTAGGCCTGGAGGCTTTTATTTATGTATTAAGTTTTATTTACATTTAATTTTTTGGTATTTGCGTGGCTAGCTGACGTATTGCAATTAATTTATTTTAATGTTCTGGGAATTACTTACAATTATATAAAATCCTAGGGAGTTTGTTGCGCCAGGGCGGGCGTTTTGGGGGACTGTCTTATGTAATTTTGACGTTCGAAAAGTTCAGATTCTCAGCCTAATTTGAATAAATGACTTTTGATTTTGATTTTGGACAACAGTCCGCACTGATTTATGATTGGGTATTTCGATCGACGATCGTATGTTTATATCTCTACTGGCTTATTGCAATGTAAGCGTTGGAGCCAGAGGCTTGGAAAGTAATATCAAGTACAAAGAGAGAGATATTTTTCACCAACGCATGGCAAATTATTAGTTCCCATCTATCTAAAAAGATGTTTTTTTATTTGTAGAGATATTAGTAATTTTAATGTTTCGTTATAATAACACGGCGTTCCAAAGCACAGATGACTGCGGTTGCTCAAAAAGCTGCAAATTTGAAATGAGACTGCCGGTCACGTATGCCGCATGCGAAATGACCTGTGGGCCAAAATGAACACTATATGGAGTCAGCTCACAAGCGTCGCTGCAGACCCCGAAGAAGATGGCGGGACAAGCTAGACAAAAAAATACGAGCTGTGGTCCATATTAACCCTGGATCGCAAGTACTGGAGTCTCTGCCCAGCAGGAGGATGATAAGCTAACAGTAAGTCATTACATTATTCGAAACTATATTATTATCATCGGTACTCTGGAATTCCGAATCCTGAAATTATAATCAAGCCTTTCGTTTTTGTATTTATAAGATCAAGATGTCCATACGATCTTAAAATTTTTAATCAGTAGAATCGACTACACTAACTCTGTAGATACTTTTTCTTCTACTTAAAGCAACAATAAACTAAATTACTTACTTTACGAGCTCAGTTTCATTTGATAACATTGTCGGTTCAAATTAAAGTAGGGTTAACAGTACAGGACGACCGCACTTATTGCGGTCTGTGTTCATTTTCGTAGTGGTCGATTCACCATCTGTTATTACTTTCATGTTGGCTGTACTACTTTATATCGCATGAATAGGTACGATGCCAAGTGCTTTTCTTGTTGTTTTTATGGTGAAGTTAAGGTTTAGGGGTTTGCGATTTAATTCATACGATTATGCCGAAATATGAATAAAGTACCTGCCGATATTTGTGGAATTGATTTAGTTTGATATGGAATTCAATATGTATCTACATTAGGCAATGTGTATGGACTTATTAATATGGGCCATTTATTAATACGATTAAATACACTGGATAAACTTCTTGCCTCGTGTCACTGCCTCGTTGGTCTAGTGATCGCAAGAGCTACTGCTGAGCATGAGGTCCTAGGTTCGATTCCCAGGTCGGGCAGTGTGTTATTGGGTTTTTCTATCTAGAATTTCTCAGTAGCAGCCCGGAGTCGGGATTTGTGCCCGGTTGATGGCAAAAGGCTCGCCCCCTATTACATGGGACTTAAGCATAACTGGCGAAATGTGGGTGTGCTACAGGTACACCTCTGCCTAACCCTTCTGGGATAACAAGCGTGATGTTATGTTACGTAATGTTAAACTTCTTATATTTTAAATTAACTAAAAAACTATTGAAATAAAAATAAAACATCTATTAATAAAATAAACAAGGCACCGAAAAACTCCTCCATATCGCTGTCGACTAGTAATGTACTCAAGAGACTGGCGGCATTGCCACGTTGTTTGACAATGATTGCCACGTTGTTTGCTCTGGAAAAGGTAGAAGGCAGTCCTTGGGACACGGGAAGTGGCTGAATGATATAGTATATTTACATACTTAATCATTCAGACATGTGAATAGAACCAATTAAGTATTCAGGTATTAAGCCTAAAGCAATATAAGTCAGTTTAAAATCACTCGTTAACACGTCAGTGTGTACAAAGTAATCAAAGAAAACAATTAATCTGAATCACCTGGAACCTAAAACTTTCTACAATAGCTTTCAACTTAAACGTTATGAGAAAATCTGAGCGTGTAAATATCACAAAACCCTCGCGACTCGCAACCAATCAGTCGTGAGAGATCACTCTATTTCCTCAAAGTGCATCCATTTACCGTCGTAATACGTTCACGCTCGTCCCGTATTACCCGTATGTCATAATAGAGCTCTGAAATGATGGGGCAAATTTCTTAAGAGCGCAAAAAACGACGATACATCGCGATCAATTTATTTTACGTCGATTCGGAGATTTACCCCTAAACGCTACTGATGATCAAAGGTGGCTTTTGCAACCGACGTAAATGGATAATGTGAAATATTGATGTTGCTATTTATTACTAATTATAAGACTACGAGAAAGAGTGTAATTTGCAGAATTTAAGGTTGGTTAAAATTATGGTGAAATAATCTTTGTTTCTATCATGGTTAATTCCTTTGTACGGACCAACGTTTACAGACAAACACTATTTATCTGCGTAAACAACCATCTTCTCTTTTGCCGTATGATATTCAGAATAATTTATACAAAACTGTAGCATCAGCCGGTATCAATATTATATATGTGATCCAATAACCTGTGAGAGAGTGGGCTATTTCCCGCGTTTCCATTTAAAGGGCAAATAGATTATTACACTCGATGTGTAAAACATAACACCTATCTTAGGTATGAACTTTTCTATTAAAAAATAATGCAGATGTGCTTACGTTTTTAACTTGGCTCGATTCACGCAAACTCACAATTTAAATTCTTATCTGCAATTGATCCTCGATTATATAAACCTGTACTTTATTGTTTACAACATTTTTTTTAAACAGTTGCGTCAATCCACAAAAAAAAGAGTTGTTGGTTAATAATACTTCCGTAGTAAACATACAGAATTTATTATAATGGAATATTTGAAGAATAAAGTGGCAGTTGTTACCGGTGCCGCACATGGAATAGGTCCTCAAATAGCCGAAGATTTTGCGGAAATCGGAATGATTGTTCCTGGTTTCAAACCCACTCAAGAAAGACTCGATGAAATGCATTTGAAGGAATCGTAACAGCTTATGGAGGAGTGGATGTACTGATAAATAATGCGGCTATAGGCAAGGAAGGTTTAATGTGCATAGGAGTTATAGAAGATCTGAAGGGGATCAGACATTAATACTTATGTATTAATAACTGGCACACGACATACAATTTAGTCTATGGTAAAAAAAAAGATTCAGCGTTATAATTATTAATATAAAGAGTATTTGTGCATATTTCCTGGGATCGTACGCACAAGTATATTTAAAACAGCTGAAATTAATTTCCTAAATGAAGATAGGCGTCCGCATTTGACAACAAAGGATGTTTCTAATGTCGTTCTTATGATTTTTGCAGCTCCTCGTGGTATTCAAGTTAATGAAGTTATTTTTCATGCAGTGAATGAAATCCACTAATCGAGTTATTTGATATGATTCAAAACATGACAATTTTATTTGAGTTTCTTAAAATAATTGTTTTGCCAGTAGTATGGTATAATTTCACAGTAAGGAATTCTATAGGCTGCATCTGTGATCAGACAATGAAGATTATTAAAACAAAGTTTCTTGTTTTCTTTATTTAACTGCCAAAATACCGATCACATATCAAGATTTCAGGAATTGAATTTGAATGATTTTATTTGTAAGGCCAGTTTTGTTGGTGGTCGCCGGAGCTGGCGGCTTTACGCGAGGCGTGCGTGGCTGCGCGACACCTGTACACCAGGCACCGCAGGCTTCGTATCCGCTCTCCGGATACGGAAGCCATTCAGGCGGAGCTGTACGAGGGGTACAGAGTGGCGAAGACCGCCCTCCGAGCGGTGATCATGCGGGCCAGGGTACTGACCCGCGAGTATTCGCTGGAGACTCTGAACAGGGACCCGTGGGGACGCCCCTTCAAAATCGTGCGGGATAAACTCCGCTCACTGACGCAGTGTGGCTGACCCCAGCTCGTGGAGGACGTGGTGAGCACTTTGTTCCCTTTGCGGGGTGAGAAGACTCCGCCTTCTGCGGTGCCGGATGCGGACCACACCGCCGACGACGACGATGATGCTTCGGAGGTGACCGAGGTAGAGCTGAGAGTGGTGGTACATAGGCTTAGTGCCAAAAATACCGCCCCAGGACCCAACGGCTTACCTGGAAAAGCTTGGGTTCTGGCCATGGAGGCTCTCGGGCCTCGACTAAGGGGGCTCCTAAGTGCATGCTTGGAGGGGGGCGAGTTCCCACTTCGCTGGAAGACGGGGAAAATGGTCCTCGAAGAAGCCGGGGCGCCCTGCGGACTCTCCGTCCGCTTACCGGCCCATCGTGCTGCTGCTCGACGAGGTGGGCAAGCTCTTTGAAAGAGTTATTGCAAACCACCTTGTCGGGCGGCTGGTGCGGGTGGGGCCGGATTTGGCGGAGAGCCAGTTTTGGTTTCCGCAGGGGGCGCTCTCGTCCTCGACAGCGGTGGAACTTCTTGGAGCAATGCCAACGTTTGGATCCCAGACTGGAGCGGGCTGGGGCTGCCTTGAGGCGGCTCCTGCCCAATCAAGGGGGTCCAAATGCCTCATGCCGGAGGCTCCACGCGGGGTTCGTGCAGTCCATGGCCCTTTACAGGGCACCGGTGTGGGCGCGTTCTTTGAGGAGCCAACCAGCCCGCCGGTTGAAAGGGTCATGGCCATCCGGCTGGTCCCGAGATACCGCACGGTCTCCTGCGAGACGGCGAGCCGTCTTGCCTGACTGCCATGGGATCTGGAGGCGTACGTGTGGGAGTGGCGCGAGGACATAAAACGCCGGGGTGTAACTTCGCTGCCGCGAGAAATCACAGTACAGCGGACACAGCTCCGGCGGGATCTGTGTGATCCGTGAGGGAGAGAGCCTTGCGCCCTCACGCCCCCACTTGTCGCCGCAGAAAACGCCCGGGGCGTCGGGAGTCGCCTGCAGATTCCCGGCCACCGTAGGCGTGGGCTTGCGTAGCAATGAGTAGCTCGCCGTCCGCAAGGGTCGACGGCGCATCGTATTCCACGCGCGCATCAAAGAGATGTCAGCACAAAATGACGGGGTCCGATAGGGCCGAAGCCTCAGGGTCTCGGGAAATTCGAAAATGATAACCGTGGCCCTGGCACAGGCAACTGAAGGAACACGGGTGGGTTTTAGTCAGTAAAAAACTGAAACGCCCTCCCACTCCACTTAGAGCGGGAGAAGTCATTTGATGATTTCCCAAACAAAAAAAAAACAAAAAATCGTATGTCAATATTTACTTACTGAAAACTGTGGTTATAGTTTAACATAACATATGTAACATCACGCCTCTACTTCCCGAAGTATGAAAGTTAACTCTTATGTTTTTGTTCGATAGTTCTAATAGTCAAATCCAATAACACTTTACTAAACCTGGGGAGCGAATACAGGACCCAACACACATCAATTGCACTTCCAGCCATTCCAGCAGTAAGGCACTCTTTGATAGACTCTAGATCTAGTAATACTTTTTGGGCGGTAAAATAAATAAAAACACTTTCATATTATTCTGACTAGTAACATAATACTTATAAATCCAGAGGATAACATTTCAATGTTCTTTTCATCGCACATTAAACTCTCGTTAAGTTATCGAAACCACCAATCTGCTTAAGGCGCATTTATTACCAGTGATAACATATTAAATGTCCCACTTACAGAGGAAACTTATGTTTTATAAAGAATGGTAAAAATATTCGCAGAGGTATTTGAAGTCTGGACTTTGGTTATAATACTACAGAGATTTTTATACCTAAATCATGAAGTGTTGGGTTAACAAAGTAGCGGTTATCACAGATTGTGGGGATGAAGTTGGTTTCGCTATTATGGAACAGTTAGCTAAAATTGGGATGATTGTTATCGGTTTTAATAAAAATGAAGAGATATTAGAAAAAGTGACTGTAATGCTTAACCCAGTTGTTAAAAGTAAAATTTCGGGAAAAATTGTGTTGTGCAAATGTGACATATCGAATACAAAGCAATTGGCAGCTGCTTTTGAAAAAATCAAGGATACTTACGAAGGAGTTGATGTACTGATTAATAACGCTCAGTGCAAAATCGATTGTTTGGTTAACACTGGAGAACCAAAAGATTTTAAGGAAGTTATTGACGTAAATATTAATGCTTTGGTTGCTTGCACAAGGCTGGCAGCTGGATCAATGTTAGACAGGAAAACAAGAGGGCATATCATATGCATGAACGACTTATGTTCTTACCAGATACCAACGAATTCAAAGAAAACTGTGTACATAGCTGCTAAAGCGGCTATCACTTCCGTAAATGAAATTCTGAGACATGAATTTCGTTTCTTGAAAGCTAATATAAAAGTGACTAATATAGCATGTGGTAAGACTGAAGGTTGTACAGGATCAGCTACTTATGCTCCGGTACTTCAGGTTAAAGATATAGCCAAGCTAGTGAAACTGATATTGAACACACCTGAACAACTTCAAGTGCACGAGGTTTTGTTGGAATCTGTGGTTGAATAATCGAATCGTACAGTAAATCAATACACTAGCTCATATTATAATATTAGCTAGTGTATTTGTAATCATTTCTATTTGTGGTATTTTTAATATATATTCTCATAATTCTAAAATTCTTTAACCTTACTTCAGTTTTTTTTATTTTTATTAATAGAGTTTATTGTTTGTATTGTTAAAGTTTATATGTTTAAGTATTAGCTGTAAGTTGATTTATCAATTTATTTGGCGATGGTTGCAAACCACTATTATATTGGGGTCATCCCGTAAATGTAGTGTGTGTAAGTTTAAATAAATATGGCTTAGTTATCGAGTAGAACGTTGTATAGTCTCTACTGACACTTAAGTGGAGTGGGCGGATATATAAGCAATATTATTAACCTAGTTATGATATGACGTCAAAATATTACTCGATTATCTGTGACCTAGAAAAACGAATAGCGCATTCTTATGTTAAGTTTGTAATGTACTTTAGAATACATATCACGAATAATTATGAGCAACAAATACGAACTAAGCATGTCAAATTTTGAAAACAGCGGGAAAACCTCAAATACCAAGACTTGAAACTAAAGGCCAAAGAAGTACAAAACTACTCGTATGTTCTAATATTTTGAGAAAAGCATGACCTCATGGGTTACCTTGATAATTTCCAGAAGACAACTCAAGAAAACTGAGCCAAACCAACGATGATAGATAATGTTAGCTGACATAGTAAAAACCGAAATTTATCTGACGGATTAATTAAAATATATTGACGACACTAAACCCCTTGTCCCAAAAATATATGTCCTCAACGAATGAAATGGCACATCACAGGATTGCGTTAAACAAAAAAGGGGGCGTTATTATCAGCACGGAGTCAAAAGACGACATCGAAAAACTTAGGAAATCATCTCTAAATTTAGTTCCGGCCTGAAGTGTAAGAGCCCTATAGGAGAAGACAGAATTGTAATTATAGGAGTACCGAACGTTTTAAGTGATCAAGAAGTGTACGATTGCATCTATGAGCAGAATGTAGCCGACTAACTACCTAATGTGCACCATGACTATGGCGCCTCTAAATTTAAGTCACAAGTCGAGTAAATAGAGGGACCTACGTGCAATTTTATTCTTGAAGTTACTGCTCGCATGAGTAAGACTAGTAAACCAAAATAGAGTGTTTAGTAATTGGACATCCTGCCCAGCCGAGACTTCATACTTGTGACCAGGTGCTTTAAATCTCATCAGTGTGGACATGCTGCAAGACTTGTCGGGAGGCTGCCTATACATGTGGATATTGAGGAGAACAAGGTCCACCAACCAGTCGATATAAAGAAAATAGCAGGAAACTAGAAACATAAGTTCTTTAGATTATAACGAGGTCGCTTAAAGTGTCGACGTTTATTTCTAAGCGCGTTTTACTTTATTTCATACTAGCACTTCGCTCGCGACTTCGTCCGCGTGGTTTTCGAAAAAAAAAGTTGGCTATGTTCATCAGACATAATTTCGGCCTCTTATGGTAAAACATTTTTTCAACACGGTCCAGTAGTTTCGGAACCTATTCAATACAAACACAATCAATTATTTCATCTTGTTTGGTGTTTGGTGCATTGTGTGCCAAATTGAAATGGTCGACTGAAGGGATCATCTGCTAGCCTTTCAGACCCCTTAACACTCCTCATGCCCTATGGATTTTTTATCGACTTTTTATTCGTTTTACTAAAAAAATACCCAAATTTTACATTCAAATACAAATATAAAAAAATATATAAGGTGTAGACTCTGAATTTGATTTTTATTTCGATATGTATTGTTTAAGAGTACTTTTAAATACAAAATTAGTGACAGTAGTCACCTAGTTTTTTTTTATTCACTCGCAAAGGTAAAACTTAAATTAAAGCTGTACATGTAACAGCTGTTTATACGGCTCCAAAAGCGATCTTCCAACTCCCTCATTAATTCTCCAGTCTATCCTCTTGCTAATGATGTGCCAAATTCCATAAAAATCTTTTAACAACTTTGTGAATTCGCTAGAACTGTGAATCGAGTCACCTAAGGCTAATATTCAAAATCATGATTAAAAAATATATTTTTGCTTACATGATACCTGACAAACCTATAAATCCGTTATCTCATTCTTATGAGGTAAAATCTGTCTCGTATCTCTATGTTTTCGTGGGATTTACTTGAATTAAAAAACCAAATTGCATTTTTTACATTTATTTCATCAGCAGCATCAGCATCAGCCTATTTTAGTCCACTGCTGGACATAGGCCTCCCCTAATGAGCACCATAGCGCCCTGTCTTCAGTTTGACGCATCCAGCATCTGCCTGCAGTCTTTCACAGATCGTCATCCCATTTATTTCATAATTGTTACAAATCCTGCTCAAATTATTGGCCTCTGTTGCGAATGCAGGCTCGACATCTGTTTCGTATTTCGACAGTTGTTGTACGAAGTCGTATTTCCTCATAGTATAGACTGGAGAATTAAAGAGGGAGTTCGAAGATCCCGGTAGCTTTTGTTTTTTTTTTGTAGCTAGATAAACAGCAGTACAGCTTTAATTTAAGTTTTACCTTTGCGAGTGAATAAAAAAAACTAGGTGACTAATGACACTAATTTTGTATTTAAAAGTACTCTTAAACAATGCACATCGAAATAAAATTTAAATTCGGAGTCTACGCCTCATAATTTTTTAAAATTTGTATTTGAATGTACAATTTGGGTCTTTTTTTAGTAAAACAATAAAAAGTCGATAAAAAATCAACAGGGCATGAGGGGTGTTAAGGGGTCTGAAAGGCTAGCAGATGACCCCTTCAGTCGACCATTTCAATTTGGCACACGATGCACCAAACACCCTGTATAGGGTGACTGGTAATTAGTGAACGATACTTAAACACATGATTGTACTCATCATAACAAACAACTTTCCCAAAGAAACTATTTTTTTATTACTTAGCGGATGACCCCAATAACCCCAATAGAATACTGAGTAAGTACCTATGAATGAAATGCACCGACCCCAGCAGTGTTTGACCGGACTCGATTAATCGAATGAACCCCAAGATTTGCACTAGCCCCTGAATGCTTCATGGTGCTACAAAGACCATTGCATATCAAGGAATGAACCGGGGGGTGCTTTAATGGTAGGGTGGACGTGCCCTTAGGATAGGAAGGAGTGTGAGAGCCAATCGAGTAATGCACCCTAAAATTAGCATTGGACTAGTGGAGAGACGGGTAATCTTTGTCTATTGGATATCTTTTAACGACGTCGCAGCCGGTCTCTGCTATGCTGTGTTGTTTCAATATCTTCGTCTGAGGTCTCGCTTCTATCCGTTTCAGGTTTCTTGTATATTTCGCAAGCAGCCTTTTTGATCTTATCTCGTTCTTCAGCCGTGTCCATACAGAAGTTGATTTCATTGTCGAAGTAAGTCATGTCCTGTTTGAGGTTATCATTCCAAGTGTAAATAGGTCGGCCGACTTATTTGGATTTGGCCTTGTACTGCATTGCAGCATGTAGTAGGTGTGATTTTCGTCGTCTGTGGACATGTGCGAGATAACACAACCTGTGGTTCTTGATGCGTTTGGTTACGGGTTATCCTTTTAAAATGTCATGCATTTTCTTTTGTCTTGGTTTATTCTTAGCGTGGTTAATCAGGTTGGCTTTAGTGAGTGCCGATACTTTCAGACTGTGTATCATACATGGTACGATCACCATTTGAAACATGAGTCTGGCTAATTTCTAGCCCATCTTTGAGTTTATTATAAATGGTATTAGTGATTTCGCGTCACAATTTACATTTGCATAACTATATTTATTTAAGACTACAACCAAATGACGATTCCAAAGGGCTTATTATGTTCAAATAATTTCACTACAACATACCTTCTGCATTCCTACAAAGCACGTCACGTCACCCTCACTATTTTTGCAGTACTTTTGAACTTAACACTTGACACTGGGACCGACTATTTGTGCGGCTATAAAACCTTTTTGTTTACCCTCGGGCCGTCTACCTGAAGCACATTTTTGTAAGCTTATTGCGACAAAATACAAGTTTTTAGAAAGAATGCTATCATTTTCATGATATGACGAATCAGCTATTAAACAACAATCTCTCTTCCCGCCCTTTACACGTTAGAACACACGTTTACAAGGTACAATTCTGACGCGGCAATAAGGATGTCTTCTCCTCCCCAGAAAGCCTCGTTGAAGGTTTACATCTACTTGGATCATTTGTTAGCCGTATTTCCTGGGAATAAATGCTACAATTGTTAACATATGATAGGTTAGTGTCTAGGTCAAAGTCATGAGTTCTTGTATGAAATCTAAATCGGCAGCGTTCGTTTTGTTTTAAGTTATAAACATCCTACAAAAACCCTTCACCAGAATGTCTCTTGAAATAAGAACCGCCAAACCTCATGTTCACGACCCTGCTGACCCGCTAGGCCCAATCACAATTAGATTAAAGCTGAAAATCAAAACTCAGACCGATTGGCTTATTTAGCCTTTTGGCCTTAACAAAAACAGTTAAGCTGGACAATGAGACTTGATCACAACAGGTCCAAGCTTTCCTCACTTTTAGGCTCTTTACGCAAGTTGTTCATTGCCTTCGAGCTTGTTATCGATGCTCGTAGGAGCCTTAAATGATAAATAATTTATTTTCTGTAAATAGATTTGTACAAACACTTTTACACGTCAATCATATTTTAAAAACTAGGTGAGATCGGCGTTTCCTATTTGACTACTCTGAGCAGAAACGCCGAAAAAAACTCACAGGTCACAGTCTCTTTTAAAGTCCAGACATAATCTTGGTCAGGTCATGTGAAGACCATGTGGATTGATGTCTGAAATGGTCTTTTGAGGAAAGAACCACACAGAATGAGTGGACCTGTCCAGTCAGTGCACGCATTTGTCAGTTGTCATGCAGCTCAACACAGAACTAAAGGAGCTAAACGATTCGACGAACATTACCAAAGAAAGGACATTTGGATGGGCCGCATAAATTACTCAAACTGCCAGACCATGATTAAAACTAGTAATTTAAAAAAAATGCATTAAAAAACAACAAATCCACAATGTCTTCACATTCACAATAATTAAAATAGTGTTATCATTTACAAAGTAAATGTCATTGCATCTATCAATGTCAAAGTGTAAATAAAATATGAAAATAATCTTGGTCATATCATATGAGGACCATGTAGACTGGTGGCTGAAATGGTATTTTGAGGAAAGAACCACACGGATTTGAGTGGACCTGTCCAGTTAGTGCACGCATTTGTCAATCATCGTGCACCTCAACTCAGAACTAAGGAGCTCAACGATTCGACGAACAATTCAAAAGAAAGGACATTTGGGGAGGCCGCGTAAAGTACTCAAACAGCCAGACCTTCATTAAAAGAAAAAAAAAATTATTACCCACATGGTCCTCACATTCACAAAAATTAAAACAATATTATACTTTATACAGTTAATATATACATGTCATTGTTTAGATAAAAAGATACTTATATAGAAAAAAACATTAAAAGAAAAAAAGGAAAATAGCAAATTAAACATCAACTATGTCTGTGTAAACTTATTGGAGCAGCTCAATCCCAAGCCTTCTTGTCCTCAATATAGTCCTTGACAGTGTAATAGGCTTTCTGGCATAATTTCCGCTTTATAAAAGATTTAAATTTATTAAGGCTTAGTTCTTCAATGTGGCTAGGAAGTTTATTATAAAAACGTATACATTGACATTTAAACGAGCCACCTATTTTCTTGGGCCTGGTAGTGGAAACAACAAATTTGTGTTTGTTCCTAGTTATGGATATCATTGTATTTTTTAAACAGATTAATATTTTTATGTGCATATAAAAGATTTTCATAAATATAATTTATAAATTGAACGAATTGCCCTTTTTTGTAAAACAAAAATTGTTTGAATTTCGGCGGCATTTACACACAAAAGAATACCGTACGACATCACACAATAACTAAAGTCAACTAAACGCGCTGTCTCTAAATCAGTTAAATTACGATTTTTTCTAACGGCGTATGCTGCAGAGCTTAGTTTTTTTTGACAATTTATGTTTTATTAAGCTTGGCATCCAAAGTTATGCCTTAGAATACTGTGGAGTTTTCGGGTTTCAACTCTTCACCCTTTAAAAGAACACTAGTTTCTACTTGTCTAACATGAGGTATCGTAAACTTAATACATTTAGTTTTTTTTCTCGTTAAGAAGTAGGTTATTAACATTAAACCAGTTAACTACCTTAGCGAGTGCTTATTTACATTGACAGTAACCAGCTACTGACGTTTCAGTTTAAATAAAAGTGAAGTGTCGTCTGAGTAGGTGTGTATTGGGGTACCTGGATCAAGAGATCCAGGTACCCCAATACACAATTCGAAATGATTGTTGTAGTCAAAATCCTCTTTTTAAAATGAAGGTTGTAATTCAGAATCCTCTATTCAAAATGAGTGTTGTATTCAAAATCCTCTTTTCAAAATGAGTGTTGTATTCAGAATCCTCTATTCAGAATGAGTGTTGTATTCAAAATCCTCTTTTCAAAATGAGTGTTGTATTCATAATCCTGTATTCAAAATGAGTGTTGTATTCAAAATCCTCTTTGCAAAATGAGTGTTGTATTCAGAATCTTCTATTCAAAATGAGTGTTATTTCCAGAGTCCTCTATTCAAAATGAGTGTTGTATTCAGAATCTTCTATTCATAATGACTGCTGATATTCAAAACAAAATATCCTTGCGAGGTGAAGTAAACTGCGTTATTTATTACTTAATCAACATTCTATTTTCATTTAGGTATGTTTGATGCAGTGGCGTGTAGGTATTTATATCGATGTGGTCTCTCAGAAAATACTGAATACCTATATCGTTTAAAATCGCAGCTAGAATCAGTTGTTAGGCATGAGTGCTTGTTAACATAACATTTTGCCATTCCCGTAAAGGAAACGGATCGCATTCTTTTCTACCCATCTTGTGCCTCACAGCTATTAAGCTTAAATTATTATTTTACGTCAGAAATCAGTATGATAGTATTACGATTAAACCAATATACCACATGCCAAATGTTTACATATGATAAATATATAGGTTTCCATATTGAGTACCGACATGAATAATAAGAAGTAACTACATTCGTAAAAAAATGTGAGTGTTATAGGGGAACTCACATTTAATATATAATGAAGTTTTAACTAATTTTTCCTAGGTAATTAAGTTCAATATAATTTGACTCTTGGTGTATGCAAAGTTGTATGTTTGCTTAATGTAACTATGTGTATGATGTGTAGGTAGGTGACTTTTTAGCAGAAGCGATGAAAATAAAACAACTGAAATGGAATTGCTGGTTTATTCACATCTTTTATGCAATTTGTTTACAATATCCATAACACATTTATAGATATTATCATTAAATACATTCCCCACAACATGTTGGACACAGATATTGGCACTACAATCACACGGCGAATTTGTGAATTCTTCGGCGTCAATAACTTGTATTCGTATTATTTTACTGAGATGACCCGTTGTTGGTTTCTGTTTGTATGAATATTCAACTTCATTTCGTCGTCTTTTATTATTATGTCGTTTATTTATTTTTATGCTACATTTTTAAATATTTTTATAAAACAATTTTAAAAAAAAATAAGTGGTCCGCCGGTAGCGGTAGCAGGGTCCAAGCTATCGGTGGTTAGGACTCCAGAGACAGGAACCTCCTCACAATGCGAGCCGTATCGAGGAGTACTGCCTTCTGAATCAGGCCCTTGATCCAACCGCCTAACGAAAGCCTCGAGAGATGTTGGTCGAGGCTTTTTGCCATTAGGCCATTGGCCGATACGACAATCGGCACAATGACAGCCGAGCTCACATTCCACATGTCAACAACCTCGTGTGCTAAGTCGAAATATTAAAATTTGTTTCTCATTCTCAGATTTCACGAGGTTCTTGTCATGCGGAATGGTAACATCGATAATCATTGTGCGGCGCGCTAATCGATCTATTACTACTATGTCAGGCTTATTAGCGATAATAGTCCTGTCAGTAATGATAGACCGATCCCAGTACAACGTGACAAGGTCATTTTCGAGAACTGGGTCGGGCACATACTTGTAATACGGTACCTCAGAATCCACAAGTTTATATTTCAAAGCAAGTTGCTGGTGAACAATCCTGGCTACTTGGTTATGCCTGTTGTGGTATTTTGTTACACCAAAAACACATCTTATCTATTTATGTATTTAACACCTGAGGAGCTGTTGTGCACAGCAATTCTTTCTATGATTCAGTAGGTACTAAAGTCTTTATGAAAATTGTATGACACTCATTTAACTTACATTTGTTTATCCGATATTGTTGTATTGCTGAAAAGCAAACCTTTAGCTACCTCTGTCTATTTTCCACATCCATTTATCTCATTTCATGTGTTCTCATATTATTTTCCTTTTATTGAATGTTGTGACATTTTGTATCTAACATTGTCATCTGTCAGTTTTTCTTTTTCTATGGTATAGAGCTAAGAGGTCGTCTATTTTATTGTAAAGGTATCGTAAAACTAGAAATGTGGTATTTTGTTACACCAAAAACACATCTTATCTATTTATGTATTTAACACCTGAGGAGCTGTTGTGCACAGCAATTCTTTCTATGATTCAGTAGGTACTAAAGTCTTTATGAAAATTGTATGACACTCATTTAACTTACATTTGTTTATCCGATATTGTTGTATTGCTAAAAAGCAAACCTTTAGCTACCTCTGTCTATTTTCCACATCCATTTATCTCATTTCATGTGATCTCATATTATTTTCCTTTTATTGAATGTTGTGACATTTTGTATCTAACATTGTCATCTGTCAGTTTTTCTTTTTCTATGGTATAGAGCTAAGAGGTCGTCTATTTTATTGTAAAGGTATCGTAAAACTAGAAATGTGGTATTTTGTTACACCAAAAACACATCTTATCTATTTATGTATTTAACACCTGAGGAGCTGTTGTGCACAGCAATTCTTTCTATGATTCAGTAGGTACTAAAGTCTTTATGAAAATCGTATGACACTCATTTAACTTACATTTGTTTATCCGATATTGTTGTATTGCTGAAAAGCAAACCTTTAGCTACCTCTGTCTATTTTCCACATCCATTTATCTCATTTCATGTGATCTCATATTATTTTTCCTTTTATTGAATGTTGTGACATTTTGTATCTGACATTGTCATCTGTCAGTTTTTATTTTTCTATGGTATAGAGCTAAGAGGTCGTCTATTTTATTGTAAAGGTATATTTATAGTTCCTGGCCGATAACCAATTAAGAAGTATTTGGATTGAAAACTAAAAAAGTCACTTCTAGAACGATCGGCCAGAGGCTGTATAAACCATCCGATACTTTTCACCAGGTTCTTTTGATAAATAATTACGAAGTTATGAAATCTAAAAATAACATTAACTTGTAACCACGTTTGGCCAGTCGGCGTTACGTTACACTGTGCAAGTACTCGCCGTTAGCCAGACGAGAACAACCAGTGATAATATGTCTGATGGACTCACCTGGACGGTGGCATGCCCGACACACGTCAACCGTCCCGTCTTTCATAATATGTCTCCGGTAGTTATTCGTCAAGATAACTTCGTACATAGTTGCGCAGACGAAACCTTCAGTTTCCCCGAAAAGGTCACCAAAACGTAGCCAGGATACGGACGCTAAGAAATCTACACCAGGCTCATGAAGAGCCCGATAGAAGCACCTTGCTTTGCCATACCGCCTTGCGGTCATCGGTAGTAAAAACTACAGGTTTGTGCCAGTTCTCTTTAGCCATGGAGAGCGGGGTAAGCCCCTTGTCCACTGCGACCACATCACGGTGCATACCCTATTCGGCTTTAAAAAAATATTACCTGAGACTGCACACCTCGCGGTTGTGGAGGGTCTACGCATTTAAAAAGCTTCGACCCCCGCACTTTCGCGGGATGTACAGTCTCATCACCGATGAACGTGGGTGATGCATCCAGTTTGCGGTCAGAAGTGTACGGACCCGCTATCCAGGGCGTCAAGTTCGGTTTGGGTCCATTTGAGTATGCCGAAAGAGTACACCAAAATCGGCATGACCCAACCGTTGAAGGCGCGCACCTTGTTTCCGCCCGAAAGAAGACTAATTAATACTTTCTTCAGGCGGCCAAAGAAGCGCTCCTTCAACGATTAGCATAGCATAGCATAAGCATAGCATAATCAGCCTATTATGTTCCCACTGCTGGGACACAGGCCTCCTCTCTGTGAGAGGGACGATTGCTTCATGTTAATAACGTTGATGCCTAACGCTTCCGACATACCCAAATACTTGTAGCTTTCGGATGAAGAGAGGGATCTAAGGTGTGTGGAATCCGAAAGTTGAATACCTTCGGATTCCATAATCTCACCTCGCTTAACATGCATGATTGCACATTTGTCCACATCAAATTCCATCCTGATGGCACTACTGAATGTTTCAGTAACCTTCAGTAGCTCCATCAGTTGCAATTTGTTGGGGGCAAAGATTTTCTAGTCATCCATGCACAGAAGGTGAGATATGACCTCACCACCTCTCTTCAACCGATAGCCTAGACCTGAATCCTCCAGCAGTGTGCTTAGAGGATTCAGAGCCAAGCAGAACCAAAGTGGACTCAAACTGTCGCCCTGAAATATTCCCCGTTTAATCCAGACAGGCTCGTCATTCCCCTGGATCTGTTGACACCCCGGATAGTGAAGGACCGTCCTCCATTGCCCCATACAGGAACTAAGGAAGGTGCGTAGAGTTGCATCTATCTTGTACAACTCCAGCACCCTCACATGCCATGTATGTGGCACCGAGTCGTAGGCCTTCTTATAATCTATCCAGCATGTCGACAGATCCTTGCGGGAGCGACGAACCTGTTGGCTAATGGCCATGTCGATGAGGAGTAGCTCCTTAGTATCTCGGGACCCGTTCCTACATCCATTTTGAGAGGCAGACATAATCGAGTTACTGTCAATGTGTATTTTAATTTTCACTCTCAAAAGGGATGTCAGAAGTTTATAGACCGTCGACAAACACGTGATCGGTCTATAATTCTTGGGTTCCGTGGGACTACCTGACTTATGGAGCAGGTGGGTAACGCCTGTTGATAGAAACTGCGGTAGCGACCCAGACTCTAAGGCTGACTGGAACTGAGATTCCAGGCTAGTATGCGAACTAATTAGCAATTTAAACCAAAAGTTGTGCAATCCATCCGGTCCTGGCGATTTCCAATTCGATAACGGACGGACTGCTCTGGCAACGTCTGATGGCGTAATTAGGACTGATTCCATTTCTGGTATAGTTTCACACACTCGCTCGACATCCTGCATCCAGCCAGCCTCAGTGTGACAGACGGGTACTGACCAGATGCTGCGCCAGAATGCACTTATGGCGGCATCATCTGGGTGGCACACGTCTGTCAAATTTTGTTCAGGTCGCTCCCAAGCTCTATATACCCACCTTTCATCGCTCTGGAACATGCGATTCTGCGTGTATCGATCAACCCGCCGCTTATACCGCCGAATACGGCTCGCCCATGCACAAACTTTCTGCTTCAGGAAGTCGATGCGCTCTGTGACACGGAACATGTATTCTCGAGGGCTTATTTCAGTCCCCGAAAATGCCCGCCTTACAAAGCGCATCACTCGTGGTCTTGTATTGCCCTCTCTGAAACAGTATAGTTTGCCTATGAGTACCCAGGCCCCACCGATACGACGCTCGATCCTGCGTTGACAGGCTGGTACGGATGGTTTTGGTCGAGCAGCTCCGTCACAATTTGGAAACTTGACGTTAGCTACACGACATGCCGCAACAGCCGCGTGTATCAACGAGATCCTCACTGCTCTCGAACACATTCTTAAGTTGCGAGTCCAGGGCACTCACCAGCGCCCTATTTTTTTTGGTGCATAAGTAGGCGTGGTAATCGCGGTCTAAGTTCGGCCGGAGTGGATCTATAGTCGCGAAACGCATCCTCCAGTGCGCTCCTTAATCGGTCGTTGCAGTGGCTACTTACTGTGGTAACCCTATCATCTTCTTCTTCAACACCATGATTGGACCGCGGTAGATCAATGGTTGACGCTTGTACCGCGGTTTGTGCCGGAGTCGAGACGATAAGGTTGCTCAGTATCTCTTAGCGCAGCCTATCAAGTGCGGCATCGTCCAACCTATGATTGCGTTGAATTACCCGCACCTGATCCGACAGTCGTTGGGCAGAGACGCTGACGGTTGGTTCAAGTTCCTGAAAGAGAGACAGCATCCTATCACGGTACGCAGTGAGGTGAGTTCCCCCCTCTGTAGACCCATAATATGCGCGCATGACGTTCTCGTTGACGAACAGGTGTTGGCGACATCGGCGGGGGAAAATACTCGTCGCTCGAGCTCGACGCAACTACCGCGGCCGGTGTCGTCACAGCACTCAAGGTGGGGCTGGATACCGGCGGCGGCGAGGCGGAGCTGGGCAAAGAGTCCGGAGGTGGTGGGCGTGCTTGACGTGCGGCTGATCTCGTCAACATTTTATTATCTTCGGTTTCACATTCTGGTTAATTGTTGTTTTACCGGAGGTGACATCTGTCATGTCACCTCCGATTCGGTAGTTTTTGGTTTAATTACATATTGATGTAGTTTGGTGTCTTTTTGAATATTTTGTGGTTTTGCAGGTTTCAGGTTACTTTAGAATAAAAATGTCTTGTTATAATGGGTCAAAAAATAACTATTAACAATTAAAATTACGTAGATGAGAAAACGAGACGTTTTGTTGACACGGTGTTGCCAGATCTTATTATTATTATTGTCTTTTTGAATCTCTTGTGGTTTTGCAGGTTTCAGGTTTACTTTAAAATAAAAATGTCTTGTTATAATGGGTCAAAAAAACTATTAACAATTAAAATTACGTAGATGTGAAAACGAGACGTTTTGTTGACACGGTGTTGCCAGATCTTATTATTATTATTATATTATCTTTATTATTATGTCGTTTATTTATTTTTATCCTTATTCTAATACATTTTTAAATATTTTTATAAAACAACTTAAAAAAAAAAACATTTAAAAATATAAAAAATAGTGGTCCGCCGGTAGCGGGAGCAGGGTCCAAGCTACTGGTGGTTAGGGCTCCAGAGACAGGAACCTCCTCACAATGCGAGCCGTATCGAGGAGTACTGCCTTCTGAATCAGGCCCTTGATCCAACCGCCTAACGAAAGCTTCGAGAGATGTTGGTCGAGGCTTTTTGCCATCAGGCCATTGGCCGATACGACAATCGGCACAATGACAGCCGAGCTCACATTCCACATGTCAACAACCTCGTGTGCTAAGTCGAGATATTTAATTTGTTTCTCTTTCTCAGCTTTCACGAGGTTCTCGTCATGTGGAATGGTAACATCGATAATCATTGTGCGGCGCGCTAATCGATCTATCACTACTATGTCAGGCTTATTAGCGATAATAGTCCTGTCAGTAATGATAGACCGATCCTAGTACAACGTGACAAGGTAATTTTCGAGAACTGGGTCGGGTACATACTTGTAATACGGTACCTCAGAATCTACAAGTTTGTATTGCAAAGCAAGTTGCTGGTGAATAATCCTGGCTACTTGGTCATGCCTGTGCAAGTACTCGCCGTTAGCCAGACGAGAGCAACCAGAGATAATATGTCTGATGGACTCACCTGGACGGTGGCATGCCCGACACACGTCAACCGTCCCGTCCTTCATAATATGTCTCCGGTAGTTATTCGTCAAGATAACTTCGTCCATAATTGCACAGACGAAACCTTCAGTTTCCCCGAAAAGGTCACCAAAACGTAGCCAGGATACGGACGCTAGGAAATCTACACCAGGCTCATGAAGAGCCCGATAGAAGCGCCCGTGAAGCTCCTTGCTTTGCCATACCGCCTTACGGTCATCGGTAGTAAGTACTACAGGTTTGTGCCAGTTCTCTTTAGCCATGGAGAGCGGGGTAAGCCCCTTGTCCACTGCGACCACATCACGGTGCATACCCAATTCGGCTTTTAAAAAATATTCCCTGAGACTGCACACCTTGCGGTTGTGGAGGGTTTTCGCATTTAAAAAGCCTCGACCCCCGCACTTTCGCGGGATGTACAGTCTCATCACCGATGATCGTGGGTGATGCATCCGGTTTGCGGTCAGAAGTGTACGGACCCGCCTATCCAGGGCGTCAAGTTCGGTTTGGGTCCATTTGAGTATGCCGGTCCTGGCGATTTCCAATTCGATAACGGACGGACTGCTCTGGCAACGTCTGATGGCGTAATTAGGACTGTTTCCATTTCTGGTATAGTTTCACACACTGGCTCGACATCCTGCATCCAGTCAGCATCAGTGTGACAGACGGGTACTGACCAGATGCTGCGCCAGAATGCACTTGTGGCGGCATCATCTGGGCGGCACACGTCTGTCAAATTTTGTTCAGGTCGCTCCCAAGCTCTATATACCCACCTTTCATCGCTCTGGAACATGCGATTCTGCGTGTATCGATCAACCCGCCGCTTATACCGACGAATACGGCTCGCCCATGCACAAACTTTCTGCTTCAGGAAGTCGATGCGCTCTGTGACAAGGGACATGTATTCTCGAGGGTTTATTTCAGTCCCCGCAAATGCCCGCCTCACAAAGCGCATCACTCGTGGTCTTGTATTGCCCTCCCTGAAACAGTATAGTTTGCCTATGAGTACCCTGGCTCCATCGATACGACGCTCGATCCTGCATTGCCAGGCTGGTACGGATGGTTTTGGTCGAGCAGCTCCGTCACAGTTTGGAAACTTGACGTTAGCTAAACGACATGCCGCAACAGCCGCGCAATACAGGATCGAGTGTGTATCAACGAGATCCTCGCTGTGCTCGAACACATTCTTAAGTTGCGAGTCCAGGGCACACACCAGCGCCCTATTTTTTTTGTGCATAGGTAGGCGTGGTAATCGCGGTCTAAGTTCGGTCGGAGTGGATCTATACTCGCGAAACGCATCCTCCAGTGCGCTCCGCAATCGGTCGTTGCATTGGCTACTTACTGTGGTAACCCTATCATCTTCTTCTTCAACACCATGATTGGACCGCGGTAGATCAATGGTTGACGCTTGTACCGCGGTTTGTGCCGGAGTCGAGACGATATGGTTGCTCAGTATCTCTGAGCGCAGCCTATCAAGTGCGGCATCGTCCAACCTATGATTGCGTTGGATGACCCGCACCTGATCCGACAGTCGTTGGGCCGAGACGCTGACGGTTGGTTCTAGTTCCTGAAAAAGAGACAGCATCCTATCGCGGTACGCAGTGAGGTGAGTTCCCCCCTCTGTAGACCCATAATATGCGCGCATGACGTTCTCGTTCATAGACTGAGTCCATCTCATGCGCTGCACACAACCACCGGCAGCGGGGACCCGTCTCGGGGCCGGATGGCCCCTAAGTCCCAAGCTCTTCGGTGGCCGGCCTCTCCCCTGCCGACGAACAGGTGTTGGCGACGTCGGCGGGGAAAAATACTCGTCGCTCGAGCTCGACGCAACTACCGCGGCCGGTGTCGTCACAGCACTCACGGTGGAGCTGGAATCCGGCGGCGGCGAGGCGGAGCTGAGCGAAGAGTCCGGAGGTGGTAGGCGTGCTCGTCTGGAAGCTGACCTCGTCAATATTTTTTCATCTTCTGTTTCATATTTTGGCTCATAATGTTTTACGATGTTGAGATGACATCTGTCATGTCACCTCCGATGCGGTAGTTTTTGATTTAATTTCATTATGTTGTAGTTTCGACGTCTTTTTTGAATTTTCTATAGTTTTCGGGGTTTTAGGTTTACTCCAAAATAAAAATGTCTTGATATATTAGGTGAAATAACTTTTAACAATTAAAATTACTTATATGAGAATACGAGACGTTTTGTTGACACGGTGTTGCCAGCTTGTCAATTATTATTATTGTTACTGTTGTTACTATTGCTGCATGGTGGCGTGTCTTCAAATTGGAATGGTTGAAATGGTCTTTCTCTCTCCAAATTGTTGACCACTTTTTGACGTAGGGTTTGTTCAGCAGGAATAGGTGAGTATGAAGAATTAGTGGGGAAATTATCGCTGGATATCTGGTACAAAGAATTACATATTATTAATTAAATAAGACTAGAATTACAAGTTGATGAAGATAACGAACTATCCTAGAATAGATCCTGTAAATTTTGAAAATTCAATTATAATATGCATTACTTATTAATATTTTAATTAAGTAATAATTTAAAATACTTTTTGATAGTAATATTTACTTACCGACATCGCAGAGCAGTTATGACCACTTGAATGGTTTTTTTGCTATCTTGGCTGGTTTATATAGGTACTAGTATCCATTATTTTTTTGTCATTAAGGTTCAATTTAATTTCGTTTTATGTATGTAATGAAATTCAAAACTTCAGGCTCTCTATATGGCTAGGAATTTGTGACACGTGTACAAATATGCACTACATTCTATAGACGAGCGTTATAACCGCAGCGTTTGTCCCTGTATCACAATCAATATTAAAATAGAACTTTTAATTAATTATAAAAGTACGTTTTCATTTAATCTCTACAGAGTGGCTTATGAGACACAATTGATATTCTAGGTATTGTTAGCGGCATCCGCGTTGACAAAAAAATTAAGCGTTTAAAACTCTGCGGTTAGAACGCTCGTATACAGATTTTGGTCGATGTATAAATGCTGTGCTTGCAATCTCTATGATGAACTTAATTTTGCATTTATGCATTTTTACATATTTGGTTATGCGTGACGCGTTTTTTCACCTATATAAACGGGTTGAGGGCTACAGTTCGCTACCAAAACATCAGCGGAAGGACTCGGTGCTCCTCATTTTCTACAGGAACATAAGTACATCGAGCAAAACTCAGCAGACTTTGAAATGTAAGTAATTTATTATCTTTTCAATCAGTTCTCTGATGAATAATTTCATCTATTCACTCAATTTATCTATTTAACCGTTTCATTTATTCATCGATTTAATCATTTCATCCATTTACTAATTTCATTTATTCATCAAATTATTTATAATCATAATCATAATCATAATCATAATCATATTTTATTTGTGTAACATAGGTAGTGAATACAGTTCTTAAATTAAAGTTCATAGGTCGCTATGTTATGCCAAGAGGCGTACAAATATGGTTGCATGCTATCAACTTAAACTAAAAACAATAAGGAAAAATGTCTACAGTCAATGCATTAAAATTAATAATCATAAATGATGTAAAATTAGTCACAATATTCATTCAAAAATTGTTTCCGCAGTCAAATAAATAACTAAGTCTACATTAATTTATCATTCAGAAATTCATCAGTCGTATAATAACATTTTTCAATTAATAACAGTTTTAATTTTTTTTTGAATTGTGTAATATTCAAATTTTTCATGACATCTGGTAATTTATTGTAAATGCGCGGTGCCATGCCTAAAACACTCTTTCTCACTAAGGCAGTGTTACAGCGCTGATTACATAAAGAATTTAAGTATTGGCTACGAATGGCGACATCCCGTAACGTTGACACTTTTTCGAATAACCTCATGTTTGTTTTGACGAAAACACTAATTTCAAAAATAAATAATGAGGGTAAGGTAAGTATTTTGAGCGATTTAAAGAATGGTACACAGCTATCATCAATTTTCAGACCACACATTGATCTTATGCATCTTTTTTGTGCCTTAAAAATAATGTCTTTATCGGTAGAGTTGCCCCAAAAAATAATGCCATATCGCAAAATTGAGGCTACTAAGCCGTGATATGCAACTAGTAGCGCATCCATATTTATTTTTCTCGCAATTTGAAAAAGTGCGTATGCTGATTTATTAATTTTCTTACTTAGATCCTCTATATGGGCCTTCCAGTTAAGTTGGTTATCAAGGAATAAACCTAAGAATTTTGCTACTTTAACTTTTTCAATGTCACAGTTACTATGTCTGATATTAACTTTTGGTACCTCAGTTCTTTGGTGAAAGTGCATTATTTTTGTTTTCTTTAAGTTTATAACTAAGTTATTTTTATTTAGCCAATTAATTATGTCCGATAGTGTATTATTTATGTCATCTTGATAAATATTGCGATCAATACATTTCACTATGGCAGTACTGTCGTCTGCAAACATCACCATTTGATGTTGAGTCACCTTAGGCAGATTATTTATATAGATTAAGAAAAGAGGTGGCCCTAGGACGCTACCCTGTGGGACACCAAACTTTACTAATCTATAACGAGATAAAAAACTCTTTTCAAGTTTTGTCTTATCACATATTCTTGCAACCTCTGTACATTGCATTCTGTTGGAGAGGTAGGATTCGAGTAGTTTTAAAATGTTACCTCTGATACCATAGCCACACAGTTTGTCTAATAAGACGTCGTGATTTACATAATCGAAGGCTTTGGTCATATCTGTGTAAATAGCACAAATAGGAGCCTTTTGGTCAACTGCTAACAAAATGCTACGTAAAAAATCAAAAATAGCCATGTTGATCGTGGTATTCTTTCTAAAGCCGTTTTGTTCCTTGCATAATAAGTCAAATTTATTGAGATAGCAATACAAGGACTTATTATTATATTATAGTTCTTCATATCGGTTTTGTTATCTTTTTTATGAAGTGGTTTAATAATAACTTTCTTCAAGTCTTCCGGATAAACTCCGTCAGCAATGCTAAGGTTCATAATGTGCGCTAATACGGGTGATATAAGTCCATTTACAAATTTTATCACCTTTGTTGACATACCATCGAATCCTACAGTACTTGTATTTTTAAGTGATCTTATAGCTGAAACCATGTCGGTAGTTAGAACAGGCTGCATAAACATGGATTTTCCTGTCAAATTGTCGAGTTTTTTTTCGAATTCCATATCAGTTTTTATATTATTCTCAATTTCATCTATAAAATAATTATTAAATGCATTTGCTATGTCAGTAGGTTTTGAAAAGGTCAGGTCACATTTATTAATCGTCATTATTTGTTCTCTAGGAGAGTTATTTTTAGGTTTATTGACTAATTGCCATGTAGCTTTCGACTTATTCTGCGAGTTTCTTATAAAGTAATCATTTTGAGCTTTTTGTGTTAGTCTGATAATTTTCTTATATTGTAAAGAGTACTTTAAAAAAATAGTTTTATTTGTTTGTACAGGATTTAGTCTGTATGTCCACAGTAATTTTCTCTGTTTTTTACTACAGCGTTTTATGCCGCGCGATACCCATTTGACATTTTTATTAGTATGAATAGTTATTATGTTATCAGGGAAGCAAAGTTTATAGAATAGGGAGAACATTTCATAGAATATTTTGTAAGCTTTATTAGCATCATTACTTTCATATACATCCTTAAAAGTTAAACTTCGAATGCATTCTCGGAATTTTTTGAGGTTCTCTGTGGAGTAGTCTTTTCGTACCATTTTCCAGAATTTTAAGCGACATGTTCTATTTATGGGAACCCTGAGTATCTGTGACGTGTGATCAGAAAGGATGAGATCTTTAATTTCAGCTTTGCATCCTCTTCGTATGTTATGCGCGAAATTATCGATACACGTGTTACTGGTGAGCCTGGTAGGTTGCTTTATTTCTAATGTCAGGTTGTAACTCAGTAGAAAATTCTCAAGTTCCAAGGTGGTCCTATTCCTTTTTAACGTATCAATATTTAAATCGCCGCATAAAACAATTTTTTTTTTCTATTTAACAAACATAACTTACTCAAAACAATGCCAAGCCTATCATAAAATGTCAAATAATTGTATTTAGGAATTCTATATAAACAAATTACAATAATAGAATGAGTTGTCAATTCGATTCCACAAATTTCAAAAACGCCTGACACAGAATGCTTAGCAATATCTGGTATTTCTTTATATTGATGCCCAGTTCTAACAAGAATACATGCCCCTCCGCGATTTGTTTTGCGACAAAAAAAAGCGGCGGGATGGAAACCAGGAAGGCACAATAAACTTTCATGGCCAGATGCAATAAAATGTTCACTTACACAGAGGACGTCTATAATAGTTCCTTGATTTTCAAGGTTTTTAAATTGAATAGTCAATAAGTCTGATTTGTTCAGCAAACCGGCAATATTTTGGTGCAGAATATTGAGAGTATTATAGAAAAAACAGCGAGTTTCGTCCGTCTGTACTAGTCGCAGATGCTGTCATAGACTTATTCGAGTTGTGATTATAATGCATTTTGTCATTTATGTCAAGTCCACTTATGTCACACTCAGTATTGACATTTTGAATATAAATTATCATACTATAAATATCATTAAAAATAGATTTCATTCCGGAGGAATTTATCATGCCTGTGCGTCTATTAAACATGGTATCATCATATCTTAAATTCTTGTTACTATCTAGAAAATAAGCATGTCCATGAGTAGCTGTGTCCAGATATAACAAGTTATTGAAAGTTTCCACTCTGGAGTTATATAAGTAATTACCAGTGAAGAATTTGTACGTTGGTGTGCATATAATTATGTTTGTATTTGTGATTTCTTGTAAAACTTGTCTTATTAATAAAATACTGTCATAATATTTACATGTGACTTGGAAGTCTTCGCCACCTATCAGTATTATGCAGTAGTCCAGCATGGTGAAGTTTGCCAGTTTTTCTTTGATACCTCTTAGGAGAGCTTGGATATTTCGATGAGGTGTGATGTAGTGGCAAAGTCCACATTTATCCATAGTTTCCTCTGCAATGTCAAGCAATTTATTCTTGTTATCGGTGCTTATGATACAAATTTTGCTAAGTTTTAAATTACTGTTGTCTGAATCTTTAAGAATTTGTGTACTAGTAATGTTTTTTTCGGCTTTGCTGTCTTGATGTATAGTAGTATTGCCAATATGTAAATCTGTTTGTGTTTGTTTGCATACGTTTTCCGTTCTTAGTTGTTTATTACTACAGGATGTCGATGTTTGTTGTTTTAATTTTGCTGGCGTATGAACCGTGAGGTTACTGGTTTGTGTCTCCTTATTCAAAGTTTGTATCCGGCATGTAGATTTGTTTTCAAAATATTTTTTTATTGGGGTTGAAGTTAGGCTACTCACTTGTAGTTTCGGGTTTGAAACCTTTCGTTTAGAACCTGGAGTAGCACACTTGGCTTCTCCTGCACCAACCTTCTTATATAATTCTATAACACGATTACATATAACTAGATCTGACTTAAGACTTTTATTCTCACAGAGCAAGTTGTCAACTTCCTGATTCGCGCTTTGCAACTTTATCCTTAGATCGGTTATCTCTTCCTGAAGCGTTGCAATGGTTTCGTCGTCTGGGAGCGAAGTTTCTGGCATACTCATAACTGTAGCATCGAAAAGTGATGTTTCTGAGAACGAGGTAGACTGGATTTGTTTTTTTCTCAGCGTTATATTTTCATCCCCCATGATGTTAGTTTTACGTATAAATACTAAATTATTCCTACGTTGGTAACACTAATAGTAGGTTTGGCCCTCTGGCGGCGAGTAGCGTAGTTCTTTTAGTTCGACCAGTTAGCACTTGTGGCCGCTATGTCGCTAGTTGTCGTACAATCTTTAGGGTCCAAAGTCCATTTTTTTAAATATCTTTTCTAAACGGTATTAATTATTTAATGATTTTTAGTTTTAGTCACTTGGGTTAATAAAACTGCCACTCAAGTAATTATTTATACCAAATGTTTGAGTTTTGACGTTGCTACGTTACTTTGAAGCACCAATTTATTGTGTTTATCTCGTTTATCACTGGTTTTAGTTTTCGAATTACACAAGTGTCATATTTGATATTTCACTGGGTCAAAATTGTCACAAACAATATCACTATCGCAAAATACTTATTACACTTTGTTGCGCCACTTATTACACTATTTAGATTCTTATTTAATAATCGATTAATCTATTTTGTTCAAATAATTAATCTACCTTTTCTTAACGTTTAATCTATTCTCTCAATTAAAGCAATAAAATGTAATCATGTACTGAACTGTGCCTTCCGCAATGTTTTTCATTGTTGTCTAATTCTTAAATAAAACTAATAAATATATATATTGTTGCAGGTCGAAACAAACAGCTACCCAACTTTTCTCTTCCGATGATGAAGCCGAGCATCAGCAGCATCAGCTGTTGAAAAAACCGAAGGACTCTAGAGCGTCATCTTCGTTACTGACTGGCAAGAGGTTGGCGGAGGAAGATTAGTTGAACAGCGAGATTAAGAAGAAGAAGAAGAATAAGACCACAATCAAGCCCATCAGCACCAGCACGAGAGCCACATTGCACGATCTATTCGGGACCGACAGCGACGATGAGCAGGAAGTGGAGACCGTTGGAACCACCATGGGTAACAAAATAGCACCATTGCATTCGTATTACACCCGTAGAGTAGGGTATAAGTAAACGGACACATGAAAGCAAAAAAGGCAATTTTTTTGTAGAAGTAAAGATCTATGATCACAGTGAGGTAGAGCGTATATCGCCTATATATCGATGGAGGCACGCAATCATTAGTGTTAAAAATCGTACTAATGATGACACGCCAGCATCGAAGCATTTAAAAGATTTTATTAAAGAAACTCATAAGGAGTTCAAGCACTGTATCATAGATTATGTCAGTAGTTATTTTTAGTATTTATATATTTCCCCCTCAATTATGAAATTTTACTTACTCACTTACTTATTGTTAATCATTATAATAATCAATTTCCTAATTGCTTTAATTTTAGTATTTAATATTATATTAATATTGTAGTTATAGGTATATAAAATATTAATAGGGGTGATAAATCATAATATAATGAAATGTACCCTAACTATAATTTTATCTTTTTGTTTTATTTACAGTACAAACCCCGTCAACTCACCAAATGCAATATACAAATAATCTAGAATATAAAGAATGTAAAACATGTTTAATGAAATTACTGATGAATGAATTCAAATATCATTTGAGAACCAATATTCACAAGTCCAATAGTTTATTGCAAAGCAAATTTGAAAATATTTATATAATTGCAAGTGCTTTCAAAAACAGAATCATAACATATCGTTTAAATCCTGCACAAGATGCTGAATACCACACACCGGAGGCATTCTTGTGTCAGAATAAAAATGATATCCTGAAACTTATACATACATCTTTAATGAAAAATAGTTGTCTCAAGATTAATTTGAATTGTTTGCCTACTTTGTCTTACCAAAAACGAGTGAGCAACAACTTAAGTCATTCAATACGAAATATGAAATTATTTGTAATAACACAGATATTGATGAATTGTATTCGAAAGTGATTGAACCTTTAAAATGTAAAATGTCTGAATTTGAGCACAAAGACTCTGGATGGTCTTACCATTCTGTAAGTCAACTAGAAATCAATGTGAATAAATATTGCCCAATGAGAGGTGGTACATATTTAGATTTACCAACAAAAATTAAGAATTCTTAAAGTTGTATTAATATACAAAATAATGAAAATCATTGCTTTTTATGGAGCGTGGTAGCTGCTTTGTTGCCTGCTAAGATTAACGTAAGCAGGACTCATTTGTACCCGCACTATAGTTCTGTATTAAATATTGATGGAATGTCTTTTCCTGTCTCATATCAAGATATAAAACTATTTGAAATAAACAACAACATAAGTATTAATATTTATGGAGTAAATGATAAGACCAAAAACGTGACTGGTCCTCTATATTTAAACAATAACAGAAAATCTGTACATGTAAATTTGCTATATTTAGAAAGAAAAGGATTAAGTCATTACTGTCTTATTAAAAATCTGATACTATTAGTAAGACGTAAGTGACATGTCATAAAGGTATTTTTTTACTATGAGAATCATATTTACCATTCTATAGCAGTGAAAATAAATATAGATCTCAAATCTGTTCAAAAGTTTTATCAATTTTACCGGGAAAGAATAGTAAACTCGGTTTTAAGAATTTTGAAAGGAAACAAAAAATAAATTATGTAATTTATGCAGATTTTGAAAGCCTATTGCAGAGTTGTTTCGAAACAAAATCTGAAAAAACACATAATTTCAAAAAACATTGGCCCTCATGTTTTGGATACTATATATGTTGTTCACACGATCCAAGCCAAAATAAAAATGTTAGATATAGGGGTCCTGACTGTGTTGAAGTATTTGTTACTAGATTACGAGTAATAGAAGATGTCAAGAAAATAATATGAAAATTATCGATAACAAAACCAATACCTTTAACTTACTTTTTAACTTACCAATACTTTAATCAATACCTTTAACAAAATAAGAGCAAATCAGTTATACGAGTAATACTGCTAGTATTTGTCATATTTGCGATCAGTTATTATTTCATGATAAGGCGCGTGACCACGATCATGTGACAGGAAAGTATGGAGGACCTGCACATGTTCAATGTAACTTAATGTTTAGAGGATGTCCATTCATACCAGTATTTTTTCATAATTTATCGAATTACGACTCCCATCTCTTTATACAAGAATTAGTGAGACATGAAGGTGATATAAAAATTATACCTAAGACTAAGGAAAAGTATTTAACTATTACCAAATATATAGATAACGAGAATGGAGGCCATTCTATTCAAATAAAATTCATAGATTCGTTTAAATTTTTAAGCTCTAGTCTAGATGCAATAAGTAAAAGTTTATCAGATAATGACTTTATTCATTTATCAGCAGAATTCAATGATGAAAATTTAAATTTATTAAAAACGAAAGGTTTTTATCCTTACGATTATATTAACACATGGGACAAGTACGAAGAAACAACACTCCCTCGAAAAAAAATACTTTTATAACACTTTTAAAATGGAACACATTAGCGATAAAGAATATGAACACGCGAAAACTGTGTGGAATGCATTTAATATCAATAGTACAGGCGAGTATACTGATTTATATTTAAAATGTGATGTTTTATTACTGTGTGATATATTTGAATTTTTTTGTGAAATAAGCTTATAATAAATTATAAGTTAGACCCTGGGTACTGTGTAACGGCACCAAGTTTAAGCTGGGATGCTATGTTGCTATACACGCGTGTTGAGCTAGACTTGATTGATGACTTAGAAATATATCAAATGTTAGAAAAGGGCATCCGTGGTGAGCTGGCTCAATGCTCACTACGTCATGCAAAAGCAAATAATACTTATCTAACAGAATACAATGATCTAGAACCGTCTAGCTATTTGATTTATCTCGATTGCAACAATTTGTACGGATATGCAATGACAATGTGGCTTCCCTGGTACCTCATAAACGGCATCACTATGTAAATTTCTAATAACTGCTCCCAAATAATGGTGTAAAATTTTTATTTTTTTATTATTAGATATGGACTTTTACATAGCTCTGACATAATATTTTCATTATTTGACATTATATACCTACAATTTATAATTATTTTTTGATTTTACTTTATTAGATTATTTTATATTTCGTAAATGTGAGAACGTCGTAGGCCCTGTGGATTGTAAATTTATAGACAATTGTCTATTTGTTTAACATATGGTACTTGTTGACAGGCCTACACTGTCCTCCCATACCTGTTAACACTGTAATTGGTAAACATTGTAAAAGACATATTTTTAAAAGAGTAACCATGGAGTTTCTTGCCGGCTCTTCTCCATGGGAAACGACCAATTGGAACCGTGCACCTAGAATCTGACGTTTCATAAGTGCCCATGTAGGTCTATGTGAAATAAAATATTTTGAATTGAAATATTTTGATTTGAAACAATAAAAATCCCAATGTCAGAATTTAGACTTTTAAATCAGAAGGAAATAAGCTGTTTCGATATAATGAGTGTACCTGTTGATAGCGGATATGGATTCATTTTAGAAGTAGATCTCGAATATCCTGAATCAGTACATGATTTTCATAGTGATTTACCTTTTGCTCCAGAGAAATTCACACCCCCTGGAGGAAAGACAGCTAAACTCATAGCTAATTTATATGATAAATTTTACTATGTAATTCATTATATTCACTTAAAGCAGTGTTTAAAATCCGGGCTAGTTATAAAAAAAAATCACCGAGTTCTTACTTTCCGACAAGAAGAATATTTAAAAAAATGTATTGATTTAAATAATAACCTGCGGCAAGCATCTACAACTGCATTTGAGAAAGACTTTTTCGAGCATTTAAAAAAATTAATTTTTGGTAAAACGTTAAAAAACAAACGTAAACAGGTAGACATTAAACTAGCTACAAATGGACAAAGAAAATGTGACAAATAAACAACTCTGTTCTGAAAAACTAATTTGTAAACCTAATTTAAAATACGTATCGATATTTTCAGAAAACTTTGTAGCTGTACAACTAAAACCCGAAAGAATTGTTTTAGACAGACCGGTTAGGTTTTACTGTTTTAGAATATGCTAAGTTACACCTTTATCAATATCATTACGTACTAAGTTTGTAAGTTATAACTGTAAGTCGTTAACGAGGTCAATCGTGTGTATACAAAACCTCTGTAAGTCTGTGGATGTCATTGCGCTGCAGGAAACCTGGTTGTTGCCGCATGAGTTGTCAATACTTGGTAGTTTGGATGATAACTTTGGTTATTCTGGGAAATCTGCGGTGGATACATCAGCGGGTGTATTGAAGGGAAGGCCATATGGTGGGGTGGCTCTTTTATGGAGAAAATCGGTATTTACATCTGTTTCTGTAATACCTTGTATGAGTGATCGTATCGCGGCTGTCAAGGTGACATGCGCCGATCGCACGTTGTTATTGTTTAGTGTGTACATGCTGACTAATTGTATCGATAACTTAAATGAATTCTGTGAGTGCCTCAGTGAAATTGCTGCTATTATTGAAAGTGCGAATTTGGAGCATGTATTTATGCTCGGAGATTTTAATGCGCACCCTGGTGAATTATTTAGTCGGGAACTATTAAGTTTTTGTAATGAACAGAGTTGGCGCTGTGCTGATTTCATTAAATTCGGTATAGACTCTAATACTTTTACGTTTGTCAGTGATGTCTGCGGGAGCAGACGCTGGCTTGACCATTGCTTGGTGTCTGAAGCAGCGTGGAAAACACTAGAGAAGGTTGAAGTTTATCATGATGATTACTGGTCTGACCATTTTCCACTTGCCATTCAAGTTAACCTTGGAATGGTTAGGTCAATGAAACCATCACCTACACTTGGGAATAAGGTAGTTGACAAGGCTATATGGGGTGAAAGAGATGCAGCACAAATAGACTGTTACTATAGGTTATGTATGGTGAAACTTAAAAATGTAGACTTCCCATCTGAACTCGGAAACTGTTGTGATCATTTTTGTCATAATAAGGAGCATAGTAAAATAATTGATTCACTGTACTTTGAAATTATGACGTGGCTTCGGGAGGCGGCAGAGGGTAGCTCTAGTTTGTTAAGAGATGGGAGAGGACGGCGTACAGTGATTGGGTGGAACAGGTATGTCAGAGGCGCTCACGGGAACGCAAGAAGAGCCTTTCTTGACTGGTTGTGGCATGGTAGACCTCAAACGGGGCAGCAGTTTGTCGAAATGAGAGAGACAAGAAAAGTTTTTAAACAAAAGTTAAAGTTTTGTCAGAATAATGAGGAACAAATCATGATGAATATTTTGGCAACAGAACATAAGAGCAAGCATTTTCAAAAATTTTGGAAATCCACACAAAGATTGAGCCCAAAACCTGCGGCTCCAGTAAGCGTTAATGGCATGACTGAGCCTGAGGAGATTGCGAACATGTTTAGGAGGCAATTTGAGGTAACTTCACGGTTACAGTCGGAGGAACGAGGTTATGCCACTGAGAGTAGATTGTTAGATGTTCCGATTGGTATCTCATCGAAAGAGATACGGAACATCATACAGTCGATGACCAGGGGAAAATCTCCGGGTCATGATAGCCTCAGCATAGAACATTTTCAATATGCTGGTCCGCATCTCCCAAGAGTCCTGTCTATGTTGTATAATCTTTGTGTGAGGCACTCGTATCTACCGGCTGATTTGATGAAGACGATAGTTGTGACCATTGTGAAGAACAAGACCGGGGATGTCTCAGACAAAGATAATTATAGGCCAATATCGTTGGCCACTGTAACAGCAAAGGTTCTTGACGGTGTGCTTGAGCGGAGGGTAACTGCTCAGCTCAATTTACATGATGCACAATTCGGTTTTAGAGCTGGGCTGTCCACGGAAACTGCTATACTGACTCTTAAGTACACGGTCAGGTACTACACTGATAGAAACACACCTGTGTATGCTGCTTTCTTGGACTTCTCCAAGGCATTTGACCTGGTTGATTATAATATTTTGTGGTCGAAATTACAGAAACAAGGTCTTCCTAATGAGCTCATTAAGCTCTTAGACTATTGGTATGACCATCAAATCAACCAGGTCAGATGGTCGGGTGCTTTGTCTGAGGCGTATGGTTTGGAGTGTGGGGTGAGACAGGGAGGTTTGACTTCTCCGGCGCTCTTCAGTCTATACGTCAATAAGTTGATTGAGGAGCTCAGCGGCACTGGTATCGGATGCTCTATTGATGGCAAAGTTATAAATAGTATAAGTTATGCAGATGATATGGTGCTGCTGAGTCCCTCGATTGATGGACTCAGACGGATGCTTGAGATTTGTGAGAGATACGCCACGTCTCATGGTTTAACATATAATGTGAAGAAGAGTGAGCTTGTGGTGTTTCGGGTAGGTACCAAAAAGCCTAGAACAGTTCCTCCGGTGTTTCTGTATGGTGTACCACTTATAAGAGTGTCGCATTTTAGGTACCTTGGCCACATAGTAAATGAGGGCTTGCATGATGACTGTGACATAGAAAGGGAGCGAAGAGCGTTGTCGATACGATGTAATATGCTGGCCCGTAGGTTTACACGATGTACCAGGGAAGTGAAACTCACTTTGTTCAAGGCATTTTGCCAGTCATTCTACACGTGCAGCTTGTGGGTTAGACATACGCAGAGGGCCTACAACGTTCTTCGTGTACAGTACAACAACGCCTTTAGGGTGCTGTTGGGGCTCCCGCGGTTCTGTAGCGCATCGGGCATGTTTGCTGATGCAGACACAGATAGTTTTCAAGCCATTATGCGAAAAAGAACAGCATCCCTGATGCGAAGGATTCGGGGGAGCACCAACAGCATTTTAAAGGTGATAGTGGATAAGCCTGATTGCCCGTTCGTGGGGCACTGGACCCGTATGCACAGCTGCAGGTCTGGTGCAGCGGGAAGTGTAGATATGTACAGGTTTATGAATTAGTTTTATGTGTATTTTATTTTACTTGTACTAACATAGTTTTATAAGTTATACTAACATCAATATGAATCACGTGTGTTCGAAATAAATAAATAATAATTATACTATTAAAACAAATATAAGAATAATGTCAGGCTATGTTACACAGATACCGCCAGTCTTCTTTATTTATTTTACACAGAAGAAATTTACCATGATATAAAATAGAATATAAAAAAATTGATACAAGTAATTTTGATTTAGATAACCCATATTTAATACCTCGGGTAAATGCCAAAATACCTGGTCTATTCAAAGATGAACTAGGTGGAGACGTGATCAACGAATTTATTGGTTTGAGAGAAAAGCTTTACTGTTTATCGGCCTCTAAAACTGAAAAAAAAGCGAAAGGTATTTCAAACTCTGTTACTAACAGGCTAGAGATGATGCATTACAATAAATCATTATTTGATGATGAAAGTATATCATGTTAGATGAAAATGATTAAATCAATCAAGCATGTTTTGTATTCGCAACAAGTAAATAAACTAGTGATGAATAGAAATGACGATAAAAGATATATACATACTTCCAAATCAGATCGAACAATTACCTTGGGGTCACATTATGCAGGTTAATATTAAAGAACAATTGATAAAATCAGTCGATAGTATAAAAAAAAAATTAAAACAATACAAAATGAAGAAGAAAAAGCACATTTAAAATTTAAAAAGGTCATCAAACCAAAAACAGATCCACTAAAAATATTGATTAAAGCGAATGATAAAATGAATCCAAATTTAGACACTTCAAGAGATGAAACGCTTAGAAGATTCAGCTCATCAACAGATTATGCTGCAGATTATGAAAGTTTTAAATAATGTATTAAATTAGATTCAAATGATGATTCTGAGTGTTATAAAGACGTTCTTACAAGAAATCCTTTTAAAGATTCTGATGATACACTAATTTAATTAAATAAATAAGATATGATGGAAATCTATGATAACATGAATGTCCCATTTGGGATACGTAGTGAAGATAAAAAACTGATGATGGGGAATAGCAAGGTTTCGTTTTCAATTGCAAATAAGAGCAGTAATTCACCCAAAACCAATATAGTCACTATTGATAAAAGGCCCTATGAATTAACACCCGGAAAGGAACTTTTGGTACGCAGTAAACATGACCTTAGTTTGGTTACCGAACTAGATAAAATTGTCTATTAAGATATGCTACATAATACGCACGCACACAAAAGGGACTTTCATCCTGATTGTCAGATAAAAGGTGATAAAAGTTTAAAATGTCGCCAAATTATTAAACTTTTGTTTTCGCAAAATAGTTATGTTTAAGATGAAGGACAGATTATGAGAACAAAAAGACGTGGTTTTTTGCGTAAATAAAAAAAAAAAGTTATACTGATTATGTATACTGGGATGACCCTAATGAACTAATTGAAAGGTTGAAACTTTTAATTGCCTCAAAAAATGCTGGTAATACTAATCATGACAATGACATTCTTTCAATGATAGAAGAGTTAAAAAGAAGCTAGAAAAGATGTTATAAAAGACAAAAAGCTTTGAAATGCTCTCAGTTATCAAAGTATTTTACAACATGAATGAACATAAACATATTAATTGTGTTCGTACAAATAAAACATCAGCCATAACTGAAAGTAAGAGTAGACTGTGTTGAGATAAAAAATACAATAAAAGAAACTGAATCGGGTAAAAATATTACTGAAGAGCATATCGAAAATCTTAAAGTTAATATTTGCATGCAAATAGAGGAACTGACTTTACAGATTTCAATTTTAAATGAAAGAATAAGAAATCTTGAAAAAACTATTGCATTGAAAGAAATTGCAGGAAAATTCGATAAGCATTATGAGCAAAGTAGATGTCATAAATGAAATTCATAAATATGCTAGAGTTAACTTTCCAAGAAGACAGGTCATACTTAAAGATATTGACGAGCTCTGGCAAGCAGATTTAATGGACATGCAAGCAATTTCAAAAGTGAATGGTAGTTACAAATATATACTAGCAATCATAGATAGTTTTTTCAAAATATGCTTGGACAATTCCCTTAAAACAAAAAAATAAGAAACAGGTGTCACAAGTATTTGAAAGTCTACTGGTTAAAGGACGTGTCCCAAAAAAATTGCAAACTGATCTGGGAAAAGAGTTTTATAATGAGAAATTCAATTCTACTAAAACAGCCTCTATTGTAGAAAGATTAATCAGACATTAAAAAATAAATTATACAAAGATTTTAGTCTTAACGGTAGTTACAAGTGGACGAATGGAACGCTCAACAAAATTGGAAATGAATACAATAATACTACTCATAGAACTGTGGGGCAACCTCCTGCTTCTGTAAATCATAACAATAAAACAAATATAATGCAAAGATATATTCAAATGGCTAAACGTAAGAAAAGCGACAAGTGTAGAAAGCTTAGTGTTGGTGATTTTGTAAGAATAAGTAAATACAAAGGATGTTTTGATAAAGGCTATTACCCTAATTGGTCAACAGAAATATTTAAGATAAAAACAATACAAGAAACTAATCCGTTATCTTACTTGTTAGAAGATGCTAGATGTCGACCAATTCTAGGTGCGTTTTAAGCTCAAGAACTTCAAAAAACCAACCATCCTGATTTATATTTAGTTGAAAAAGTATTGAAAAGAAAAGGGAATCAAGTATATGTAAAGTGGCTAGGACTTCCTACTAGCGAGAACAGCTGGATAGATAAAACAAATGTATTTTAGTGGGCCAAACAAAAATTTGTTCAAAAAAGAAAAACAAAGGAATAGCAATGAAAACAATACGAGGTATTCCAGACAACAAAAAAACAGTTTCATCAGCATTAAACAAAAACATCAATTAAGTAAAAACAGGAGCTGGTTTAAAGAAAACTCTTAGAAAGATTGTTACCCATACTAAAAAGCATATTACAAAATTTAAACCATCATGTAAGAAAGCATTGATGGAGTTAGCATACGCAGCAGCAAAAGATTTTGTATCAGATACACCAATTCAATTACCTAGGATTATACCAGTACCAAAAACTGGAGATGTCCTTGTAACGTAAACAGAAGTAGTTATAAAAGTTTATATCCTGATACACTACTCACATTCTTAGATTGCATGTGACGATAATCACTACTCGCATGGTTAACAGTAATTGAGCTAAATTTAATAGTAGTAATACTACCTATTTTGTTTATACATAGAAAGAACATGCTAGTTTTTAACTACTAAAGATCCAGCAGGAAAAATAATTAAAAAAGATGTTGATTTCATAAACGGGTTGTTTATGAAATCAACATCTTTTTTAATTATTTTTCCTGCTTAAAATCTTAAATATTTTTCAAGATATTAGATACGAAATAAATGGTGTTGAAATCAATCGCGTTAAAAATGCTGGTATCACAACAACTTTAAAATCTTAAAAATGAAAACTTTAAAATGTCTCCATGAATGAAGGTGAAAGTAAAGCTGCAGCAATTTGGGGATGGAACTTAAATGGTACCAAAATAGGAAAAGGACATTTTAGCGTTATTGTACCACTGAATAGAATATTAGGATTTGCAGAAGATTATAACAAAATAATAATTAATTGTAAACATGAACTAATTTTACAAAGAAGCAGCTCGTCATTGAACAGTGTGCTTATGGAGAAAAATGATATCCTAGAAATAGATATACAAAAAATACAATGGCGTGTGCCGCATATCAAAGTCTCTGATCGTAACAAATTATCATTGCTTAAAAGTTTGGAGAGTGACCGCTCCATACAGTTAGCGTTTAGAAATTGGGATTTGTATGAATATCCGCTATTACCAAAAACAACAAAGCATTCATGGTCGATAAAGACCACTTCACAATTAGAGAAACAAAGGTTTGTTTTATTTGGTTTGCAAACTAACCGAAAAACTAATAAAACTAAAAGTTTTTCCTTGTTCGATCATTGTAATGTAAGTAATATTAAGCTGTTTTTAAATTCGCAATATTATCCATACGACTAACTTAATATCAAATTTGATGAAAACAAATACAGTATATTATACGAAATGTATGCTAACTTTCGTCAGTCGTATTACAACTTGAGCATAGATCCGTTGCTTAGCTTAAATCAATTTAAAGAAATTGCTCCACTTTTTGTGATTGATTGTTCGAGACAAAACGAAACGCTTAAAACTGGACTGGTCGATGTGCGATTAGAAATCGAATGTTCAGAAGATATTCCTGATAATACATCTGCGTATTGTTTAATAATAACACACTTTTCGAATACAAACCTTTGAGTAATATTGTCAGAAAATTATCATGAATGTTATTGTGGATGTCCAAGGGTTTAAGAATGAAGAAAACCAATTTATTCCAAAAGAAATAGCAATGATGTATGAAGGACGGATACAAGTACTGTTGATAAAACCACCTCGAGCATTTTATGACTTAACGAAAAAAGAACGGTTACAAGTATCTTGGATTGAAAAAAACAGAGGAATACATTGGAATGAAGGTTTTGTGCCATATTTTAGCTATAAAGCTAACCTTGCAATTTAAAAAAAAAATAAGACTATATTTACAAAAGGTAACGAAAAAGTGTAATGGTTAAGAGATATATTCGAAACGGATAATGTACATAATTTAGAAAATAAGCAGTGTCCAAGTCTAGTATCGTTGTATAATAAATATTCTACTTCACCTGATATTATAAGTTGTATCAATCATACGAATTTATGTGTTGTTAAATAAGTGGTGTGTTGAAAATAACGTTGTTTAAAAATAAGTAGCAATATAAATATTGAGATAACCAACATTTTAGTTTTTATTTTTAGCACCTGTCTTCGTTATATTATAAGTGTTTAAATATAAAACAGAGGCAACGGCTCGCCGAACACATGAAACAGTATGTTCATTCTTGTATGAACAGCACATAATATTTATTGAAACGAATGTTGTTTGTGAGTTCACCCCATACACACACATATATATTGATTGCATATACCACGTATCATGATACCGTGTACTGATCAAGACTTCTATTTATAAAAGAAACAAGCACTTATTCAAAATAACTACAAGTCTCATTTCACCAACTCGAATAAACAATAACATTCACTCAGAATAAAGAATTCCGAGTACAACATTGGTTTTGAATCTCTGAATGAATAGAGGATTCTGAATACATCACTCAATTTTAATACAACACTCATTTTGAAAAGAGGATTTTGAATACAACACTCATTTTGAATTGTGTATTGGGGTACCTACACCTACTCGTCTGCAAACAACACTATATCATGATTATCCTTTATGAGGCAAGGCAAGTCATTAATATATATAAGAAACAAAAATGGGCAAAGAATTGAGCCCTGGGGGATTCTTACTACAGATCCAGGTGATCTTTTTCATTTAACATCTACTCTTTGAATCCTATCACTTAAGTAAGAAGTAAGAAATGATTTGCTATAAATTATATAGCAAATAATTTAAGGCTCCTACGAGTAATAATTAATATAATATCTAAGCTAAGTGAGATCTTTGTACTTGAATGGATTGATCTCACCAAATTCGAAGCTCAGGATCCTTTAGCAGGCAAGCAGTTCCTCGCATGTATGTAGGTGTACAGTTCCAAATTAAATTTCGCTAAATTGAATTTCGCGACACAGGGCACACACGCAGTTTCTTAAACACTTATCACTTTGTTGTCCGAAACTGGGCGCAGGGTTGACGCACGTGTCGCGCACGTTTTTTTTTCGGAACACAGCCGAGACAACCGCTCGCTACGATGGCTCACAACCGTACGTACTCAGTATTCTATTGGATTAGAATACTGAGTACGTACTTAATAAATAAAATAATACACCATTATCTGTGATTTTATAAAGTGACTCATCCTTTACAAACACAATTAATCAATCCACTTTTACCATGCATTTTTCTCTTTATTAATTTTACCGACCGCATTAAACACTCGCGCACAATCAGCCGTGAGGCGCATGACCCCGTCCGGTCATATGTTCATGTAGGCACTACCACGGTAATAATATCATACAGTATTGTAACTCGGCCGTATCTTTAAAATAAATGCCTACAGCCGCGCGGTACGTAAACATGTGATAGGGCTGCCCGCCTCCAGCATTTTAATTGCATTTGCCTACTTTGTGTTTCGATTCAGTTTTTTGATTGTAAATATACTTTTGTATAAACAAATAAAATACTTTGTGAATTTAATAGTGTTCAATAAAAATGCGTGATGTTTTTTGATTGTTAGATTTAGTTAAAAAACCATGTTTATGTTTGAATAACAAATCGGTCTTATAAATTTGCGACCGATAAATATTTGCGCCTCGACTGAGACGTACGAAATGCTTTATTATTAAATTTTAAAGTATAAAAAATGCGCATTCTTATATAAAGCTTATTTAAAAATTGTTTTGGGAAACATGGACTCCAATCCTTACAAACAACAACACCTTCCTACTCAACTAAAATGCAAAAAACAGCTCACAAGTAATTTTAATAACTTTTTATCTCAGCGAATGAACGTCTCTATAAATTAGGTACCTACAACTCGCAACAACTCAAAAGAAAAATTCTCTGGTCACCAATGCGAAGCTGAACAGCTGGCTACGAATGTTTTAAAATCACAACCCTCTCAAACATCTAAATATCCTGTGAATATTTCATGAGTCTAGCTATTGTTGTTGTTATTTTTTTTTTTTTAAATGTTAAAGTCGCGTAGTTTGTCGCCGTGGGTGGTCTGTCAATGACGCATGTTCGTTTTTTAGTGAACTTAAGTGTTTTTGTGTTTAAATTGACTGTGAGTGGATTGATATTTACTTGTGAATAGTTATTTCATTGTTGTGGATAGTTATTTGAGCGAAAAATCATAAAAAAAAGTTTTTGTGTGCACAAATGTTTTACGTAAACAAACTACCTACTACCTTTAGTTTCGTGAGATAAAAGGCAATACTTGTCCATTAAAAAGACACACTTTATGTACCTACCCACTAGTAAGTAAAATTATTTTATAGTTTAGTATAAAAGTTATCTCTGGATGCGTTATTGATGGATTCATGCAACCATAAACTGTATAATATATCATACTCGTCATATTAAATATGTACTTGAACTTAGTTTTAGTAAAACAATCGCGCGGTTATTGTTAAAAAAACAACACACCGCCCGTTCGTCGTTCGTGTCTGAATCTGAATGCCACGCGCGTGCCTTGAGCGAGGCGCGTAGGCATTACTCGCGCTTCGTCCGTTTGTATGAAGTTGGAATCCTGTATGATATTATTACCGTGGCACTACCATACAACGCGCGACAAAAAAAAGTTGTTTCTTTGGGAAAGTTCTTTGTTATGATGAGTACAATCATGTGTTTAAGTATCTGTCACTAATTACCAGTCACCCTGTATAGATTCGTAACTTTAAAGTATAACGTCCTTTAGGTACTAGATAGAAGACATAAAAGTAACTTGAGTTTTCACAATTCGCATTACAAATAACTATGAAATACTAACATTTGATTGACACGGCAAACTCTGTATACTGTAAACTCTGTACAATTGCTGAGTTTCAAAAATAAAGATAACACATGGTTGCAAATTATTTCATAGTTGCCTAAAATGATGCAGAAAAGTTGTTGAGTAAGCACAACTATTTTAATTTGAAAATAAAACATAATTTTTAAATCAGATAATTTATTTACTAGGTATTTCTTTAAGAGTTTTGGATAATTATTATGTATACCTTGAGTGAGGTACCTGACATAAAAGGATTATTCTTAGTTAAGCCAGTAAATCTGATGATTATACGTGGGATACTCAGAATGTTTTGCGAATATAAAAATAAATGTTCCACGTAAATATATTTTTTTAAATCCTTTCAATGTAGAGTACATTGAAAAGATTTTAAACTACTAGCAAAGTATGCGTTAATACAAAGTTTCATGCGTATGCACCAGTTTTCGAAACACTTTTTCCAGTTCGCCGTAGACACCTCGTTTACAGCCTGCTCGAACGGTGACAGCGCATCGTCCGGCGACGAAAATTGTATCCCTTTGATCAGATTTTTATTTTCGGAATTAAAAAGAAGTCACACGGTGCTAGGTCAGGGCTGTAAGGATGGTGACAAGTCCTTCGTTTTGAGCGCAGTGTGCGAAGGCGCGTTGTGTTGGTGGAGCAGTAGCCCACGGACCCCTGTGTTTGGCCGATCGTTGCTCACAACAGAGAAAACTTCTGCCAAGCGTTTGTAAGTATACCATTCAGCGATGATGCTTGTTTGGGTCCGTAAAGTAATTGACATGAAATAGCCAGTCAAATTGAATAAGCTCGCGATCTAAATCTTCCCCCTGCTTCTAGAGCGCTACACTTTGGTAGGCGTTGAAACACCCAAACCTTCGACAGGCGCTTCGTTTGTGGATCGTATTGATAAATCCAAGACTCATCACCTGTATTGATGACGTAAACACGCCGAGACGAGCATGCTTCAAATTTGTTTATCATATCACGGCACCATTCTACCCGGGTCTGATTCAGATCATCGGTGAGGTTGTGTGGCACCCAGCGTGAAACTATCCTCTTCACGCGAAGATGCACTTGTAGAATTTCGTGAAGGCTTCCCGATGCAACCTGTAGTATGTACTGAATCTCTTGATACGTAAGTAGCCTATTGTCTTGGATTAAATTTTTCACTGCTGGCACGTTTGCTTCCATAACAGCCGTCAAAGAGCGACCTTTTTTTCTTCATCCCCCAAAGTTAGTCAACCGCGCTTGAATTCGTTAAACCAACGATACACGGTTGCCTTAGAAGAGCCTTCATCCATGAATGCCATTTTAAGTCTATCGTATGATTCGTCCGATTTCAGGTGTATGGATCTGGTACCTACTACTTCTGGAATATTTTATTGCTGCTTCACAACTTTTATGTACAAGGCAGAAAACTTATATAGATTATAACTTATATAGGTAACTTCTGCCATTTAGCTGTATTGTCTGATCGCGTATACTATATGTTCGCGAGACGGGGTTTATTTTAACAGATTAGATTATCACACATAAGCCTCATCTCACGGGTAAAACAAAGCACATCACGGAATGAAATGAGGTTGCCGAGTCAGTGATAATTTAAAATGAGTGAATGGTAATGCTTTATCCGTTTAATTAAGATAATGCGTGCTTGCTTTTGCTACCTTTGGTTGGATACGCTCCGCGAATCTTTTTGTATTCACTCCGTTAGCATGAACGAGGTTGCCTGAATGGATGGTGAACCAAAGAGTCGACTACTAGCTACTACTTTCGTTAGTAACAAACATTTCTTAGCTGGGTCTGGCAGAATTCTTTCACAACTAGATTTTTAATAACCTTCGTCCAGAAAGATACAAATTTAACTTAAAATCGTATATCCAGTCTGATAATATCGTGTAGCGTGCGTGCGTGTGTCGTGTCGTGTGTGTGTGTATTTTGTTGAACATTTATCTAGTTATTATGTGTATGTGTTTTATTTTAATCTTAGCGTTTGCTGCACCGGTTGACGTCGTTCAACGCCGGCTGTCGCTGAAAACCAGCGCTTGGGTTCTGTCTCGCATAGGGTCGTAGCATAAAGCTGAGCGATGGCCGTTTTGCGTGGATGTGACGCATATTTTCCCCCATCTTGTTCTTTTTGGTGTTTGTTCTCGATCACTGCGTCATGTTTACCGCAAATAAACGTTTTTGCTTTCTTTATTTAGGTATTTAAGAAAACACTTTATTACCCTCCCTATGTCACAACCGGAAAAAAGAAGGAAAATTCATATAATTTAAAGAATCGAATTTCTCTATTAACATTTTATAATTAACAATAGTATGGCCTTAAACTAGAGGTGTACCAGGCCACTCAGAATGTATTGCGAAAAAAAGTTTTTATGTATGAGAGACTGGCCAGATATAGTCTATTTTGAAAATATGATTTTTTGTAAGTAAAAATAGGTTTGTTCCAACATCAAAATTTTCCTCCGCATGGTTTCCGAGAATTTAAATTATCCTGTCTCATAAAAATATATCTGTGCCGATTTTTTACGATTTCATTTGTCGCCTGTGTCTGTACTATTTATTTAATTTTAATCCGTTGTGTTGGCACGACCTGCACTATAAATGCGCAAGATATGGTAAAAACATTGTAAATTGTTTTTAACAACCCAATACGTTTTGCATGTGATTTATTTGGTGTGCCACAAACTTATCTAACTCGTTGGCTGAAAGTGGAACTAACGAAACTACTATGAAGTGTGTCATTTTATGTTTACTGATAGTGCCGCCACCACCGGGATAGATGGGCTAGTGAGGCTTTCGGTCTTTCTTGGAGAATCGAGAGAAATATAGATATAAACATTTAGTTGTTTTTATTGCGTACTTTCTTAACATTAAGGTCTACACTACAAGCTACTTACTATTATATTTCTCTTAATCCTATCCTGTCTTGGTCCTGTGTATTAGGATCACTTCGTAATTACGATTTTATATTAGTTTATTTAATGGGAAATTTACTAGACCAACAAAGACAAAGGTTCTGCAGGATAAAACTGTTTAATTTATCAAATATCTGTGACAAATATAATCGAGGCAAATTCTGTAATCTGTAGATTCTGTTTTTAAGAATGTATCTTCATGTGTCAAAGTATAAAATATATTTTAATTTTTTTATATTATTAAAGGACAATACCCATCTTGTTAGGGTAGTTGAGTTTCAGTCAAAAATGGTTGTGTCAGGACGATTTTTACTTTATAATTTAGAGAAAACATTGTTTTTTCATAATTAGAAAACAATTTTAACTTCTTCTTTTAGGGTATCGAGTTTTTATTTTGAACACTAAATGCTGAAGGGTACCTACTCTTTATATGGAAATATATATCTCAGTTTAGGCACAGCAGAAGCCAAATACATAAAATAATCAGAAATGTTTAGCTAAGTATAAGATATGTATAATAATAGGATAATGGTAAGAAAAATGAATTTGTTTTAACAGATGCACTATTGATTAACTCACAGGATATACACACGGTCATAGTTTCATCATTAGTGGATAAATATACTATAAATGTCATAAGGAAGGCCTATTGGCCTTTGGCAACACCCATTCAATATGAACTCGTTATATGAACACAAAATCGTTTCGGAACTGAAGTAAATGAAACGAAATGACGAAACGAACCGACAGACGCTTGATGTGACTGATTGATTTGACATTGACGTGACAGATAGATCGTACTTTAAGTAATGTTGCCTGATTTAAAATTAATTTATGTTTGTTCAAAATCGATTGGGCTATTTGTTTTAATACTTCATAACACAACGCATAAAGCGTTTAGCGTTTAGTATTAATTTTTGGATCAACTATTCGACTTTTTCATACCTTTTTACTAAATTGTTTTTTTATTAGATGCGTCGCTAACCACCTTTTTTATAATTTCAACTATCCGTCAGGCCATAAAGTGAAATCCTAGTGCTGGGCCACCGGGGCATTACGGTTTATGCGGTTAAACGCGTTAATGTTCATTACAGTTCAGGACTTTGGAGTTCTGTTCTTATTATTATTAAACTAATCTAAAATTAATCAAACATGTATCACTAAGTACTTTTTGGATTCTTACCAATTGTAGTCTATACATAAAGTATTGACATTGTTTGTTTTACTGAACATAAAAAAATACATTTTGTGTGTTCATGTGTGTGACGTTGCAGGTGTGTGTGTACGGAGAGAAATTAAAAGTTGGAATAATTTGGATTCTTCTTTTACTCACAAACGTATTACAATATTGTACTTTTACAGATGTAAAGCTCGTCTATAGCGGGCTGGTGGTTACGAGCTGCCTTTGCCGATCGCTGCACGTACCAAATGAACATCGGATGATGTGTCAGCGTTCCTACAATATTCCTCCCTTTTTTTTACAGAAACAAAAATATTTTCTAACATCATAATTTCCAATTACAACATGTCTGAGTACGTTCCTGATAAGCTACAAGTTACAATGAATTTGCTTATGCATCTTATAGTTACAGTTAGTTCTGTCGTGACCGGATTTTACACTGGTGCGCGATTGCGTCATCTAGCTTATTATTTTAAACAATGTTATGATATAGAAAGATTTAAGTTGTTCCAAAAATGTATCAGCAGTGTTCTTTGCATATATTAAACAATTGTATATTATTCTTTACTTATGTCTAGTTACTTAATTATCGTTTAGTTTATATTCTGTTATCCGTCTTGACTTGAAGGATGTCTAGCAAAATATAAGAACCACAGAAAAAAAAGAAAAAAAACGAATAACTCATTCATTGCGCGTATCAACTCGCCTACTTTATACCATGGTTCGGTTGCCTTCTTACAAATGGTACCGTCTTGAAATTCCTTAAAAATGATAATATAATGTTAATCAAAGTTAAGGGTAGTCACCATGACGACATACTCTGCAATAATTAATTTATCACCCCTTGGGGTCCTCAGCATTCGCAATGATGACGCCAATAAAAAGACATTAATACGTTTTAACAATCACTTTCACTAATACACAATGTTTCGACCCGGTTTGATTTGAATGGACGACGGTTTTTTGAGGAGTTTGCCATTAGTATACGACTTTGGGATTGTTTGATGTTTGTGTTGGTTGAACAGTCTCCACTTTGACACATGGTACGGCCATTGCACTTGCCACCACTTCCTTCTTTAACCATTTTGGTATGCCTCTGATACACCTTCGTTTCCGCGCATAGATTAGCAACATGGCTAACGATGTTATGGTAACTATCGTAGCTATGCCAATAATATTCAATTTGGTGTCAACTTCAGCCACATTTGACAAGTTTTCGTTGACAATGACATTTTATTTTGTCTGATTGGAACCCATATTTATTACTATTTATTTTACCTACTATTACTTCAGGACAGTTTTTATTCTAATATGTAACAACGTTGATTCTTCACGCTTATGTTCGATGTTTTGACTTTTTGTTAATTTTATTTTTGTTTATGCTAAATCAACGACATTTCAATGGTATTTTGCTTACTCGTCCCGTTCGCGTAGTATATGTATCGTTACTGGGTTCACTTATTTGAAAAATATTTTTTTTATGAGTTTTTGTGCTTATATTACTATCAGTTTTATCTACTAATTGTTTATGTATTTTTACTGATGGCGATTCATATTCATTTAATATTTATGCTAGTTTTAAACGTTCTATAGACACATTAGTTTGTCTGTGCGAAAATTGTTCACGATATACTTTTTCTTAGGAACCTCCTTACATCGTAAGGAGGTTGTAATGGTTTTCGTACTGCGTCATTTGTAATAAATACATATTCACTAGTATATAAATCTTTGTGTACAAAAATCTTGTGGGGTGACTTGTTTTCTCTAATGGACGGCTTAAATCCATCAATCACGTCTTTTAATTTGTTTACAAAACTGTGATCATTTTACGACTTCACATTACTGGTGTCATAAAAGTCACCTGGTAGCCTAATGTTGCATACCACACAACATTTGTGCTTCGGTTACCTGTGTCGGACCTAATCATTGTGCGTAACCCTAACATTGCTGTTGCCAATTCGTCTACCCGGCATTTGGTATTTAAACGTGATTTTAACTGCGTTAAAATCACGTTTTGGTTAATTCCGGGTCTTATTAACGACATTAATTCTTTAAATAAATTGCTTTCAAACCGGCTTCCCTGATCACTTGTGAGTTTAACTGGACACCCATAACGACGATCCACCCTTCACAAAAAGTTTTTGCTCATCATTCATCGGAAATGCCTATGGCCAACGCGTGAATCTATCTATGATTGTCAAACATTACCTAAATCCCTCAGGTGACTTTGGTAACGGTTCTACTATGTCAATATGTATTGAATATGATTTTCGCTCTTTGACATTTAGTTGGCCCATTTCCCAACATCCTTTTTCATGTTTGGCCAAAAATATGTATCACTAATCAGTTTCCTAGTTACCTTAATACCTGGATGGGTCAAGTTATGTATCGAATCAAAAACTTAACGTCGAAATTGTACTTATTCATTTTTAATAACAAAATATTATATTTATTCCAAAACCATGCACATGGTTCGGCCCACTTTAGAAACACATTAAATCTTAATTTTATGTTCTGACAGCTTGACGCGTTACCCTAATTAATAACAAAATATCCTAATTCTTTACACTTGTAAATGCTCTTAGAAATCCATTCCATTTCTATTTTATGACACACAAGTGTGCAAAAAGATTCACATCTGAGAATCGTAAACCCGGGACGCATTTGGGAAACAAATAAGAAATAGAAAAATGTGTTTCAAGTCGAAGTTTTAAAAAAAATTGCGTGGGAAAGAACCAAACCAAGATTTTGGAGGCTGGCGGGAGTGGTGAGGAATGGCAGTGGGTTTCAGGACGCGATAGGGGTCGGTCGGGAGAAAGCTAGTTAAGTTAGGAGGTTGGTGAGTGTTGTGAGCTGTGAGGAGCTGTGTTCGAGGTGAAATTGGTAGTACGTGCTTTATTTCGTGAGTATTAATCTAATTCCCTACAAAGAGATCATTGGTAAGTGTTAAACTCTTTACTCATAATGTGACTTTTCCATTATATTATTCTTGTAGGTTGATTTGTATTATGATTTATAGGTAACAGATAGATAATATCGCTGCAGAGCTAATAATGATCATTTATTCCAGCATAGCGGAATTGCGCTATTAATTAACGTTATTTTCTCTTGTAATACGTGTCCATCTCCTAATCCGTACCCTGACAGATATTAGTCATTTGCGTTTGATTATAGGGAAACGGAGAAGGCCTACCATTTTACTTGATACTGAGCACTGACGCTCGACTTTTGACGACTTTGACCCGTAATTTGCGCAAGCACATATGGAAGGCAGAACCGTAAATACTCTCAGTTCATTTAAATCAAAATATGCAATAAAGCCGATCTAAATCGGCATTATAAAACAATCAAACGTTAGTGATAATTACTGCTTCCAAAAGGTTTGGCCACAGAACTCTTTACGTTTGGCTTGTTGTACACATCTCCGGGAGAGGGGTCGGCTTCACAAAGCTCCGAAAACTGGATTGGTAGTCGTTCTAAGAACGCTAGGGACCGTGTCTCGATAAAACCTACACCCGGCATATGATAAGCCAATTTCTAAATCGACACTATTTATCGAAACACGACAATTTGGACGCTTTGCCGCTGACAGTCGCACTGTATCCTCGAAATGGGGAAGTTTAACGAGATGTGAGGTGACGACGGCACCGAGTATGATCGCATTGAGTTTTGCTACAGACTGAATCTACGGTACTCTTTTGCGATATTTTCTGTTATTTTAGTAAGGAATGGGGCTAGGCTGCCTTAAAGGTGATATTAACATTAATAAGCGTTTAGAACTTTATACTCAATACTTGTCTTACTAAATGGCAGTTGGGCTTCACTGTCTCTAGGATTGAGTAACACATTTATATTGTGCTTAGGATACGTGTTCTGCTAAAATCGTATATTGTCCTCAGAGGTTTTATGCGTTAGGTTTAGTAGAGCACGTACAATGAGACAAACGTTGTAAAACGGTTCCCCATCTCACTGAAATGGGTACATCATACACAGATACATTAACGTAGCTATTATTGATTGATTAAAGCGCAAGCGTAGCGATCCCTTAACCCCTTCACATTATGAAGATTCTATTACAGATATTATTAGCGCTACCTGCCAGAAGGGAGATAAACTACGGTAGGAAGCAGTCGGTGTAAGGCTAGGCTAAGGAAGTTAGGAGAATTATTGAGTGCCAGAGGCCTTGTCCAAGTGGGCTATTGTAGGAGAGCGAGTAAATATTAAATAAGTTAAATATAGTTGTTTTGAAGCACAGATTTAGTTTATTATTATTCTATAAACTAGTATTTAACGTAGAATGTGTGAGTGTATGTTGGTGAGACTGGGTGAGCCTTTCGTCATTATAATTATCCTAGGCTGATGGAGTAGATAGTCATTCTAACTAATCAGACAGACACGTGTTGCTGGGGAGTTTGTTGCGCCACTTCTTCTCCCCATCATATGCACTAGGAAATGGTGAAGGGTGGGCTCTTTGGGGCTATCTATAGACTTTTAAGAGAGTTGATTTACAACTCTAAGTTTTAATTATTCTTGAGTTTGATTCTCTACTCTCATATCTAGTAATTCTTGAGTGTTTAATCGTTGCCTTTGGCCGATACTAGGACTCTAAACTCTATTTAATAATGATCCTTGAGTTTTGTTTTCTCAACTAAAATAATCCAATAATTCAAAGAATAATATATTCTTTATCTTAGACTAATAACTCGGTCGGACTGACATGAGCACGTGTCTTGCAAATATGCTTGTTGTGCAAAGATTGAACTTCCAGGCGTTTGGGTGACCACAACTTTCTCATATCCAGTCTAAGGACTGATAGGGACCATGTCTCCTTAAGAGCATGATGCAGACGCAATGCCACTAGAACTAGCCGATCCGTTGCTAGACAAGGACAGTCGCACGGTTGGCGCAGGAAAAGCCGCTTCGTCACGTTTATCAGTTTGAGAGAACTGCTAGGGGCCATGACTCCAAAAGAGCCTGATGTCGACGCTATGCCGCCGTAAAGCCGCTTGCGTCACTTTATGGAAGTGTATCTCTGAATACTCCGAGTGTAGATGCGAGGTATCGTGTGAGTTACGACTGATCAAATACCTGTTACACGCTAGCGTTTGGGTTACTCACAAGTTTATATAATAATTTACTCTGCATCCCTCTATTAATTAGCTTTCTAAAATCACATCCAATATATTTGATAACTATGAATTCCCAAGTAACATTTGTTACAATTAATTCCTTGCCTTATTAATAATATCAAGGCATTTGACTTCTATAAATTTGAGAATTCATTTCTATTATCGGTGGGAGAGTGACCAAGTCTGGTGACGAGCTCTACAGGGCGGCACGGGGTTGGAGTGCGGCCTTTTCCCCTTAGGGGGAAACCAATGGGGTCATCAATGCCAAAGGAGTATCTGTCCTTGGATACGATAATAAAGCTGCATTCTTTAGGTTTTCTTAATATTGCTCAAAATTGCGTTCGGCTAATTCTGTCCAGTTGATTTTTAGAGTTTCAGATTTATCTTTACGTTTCGAGTTTCCTAGGTACTTATTTAACTCTGATTGATGATCAGCTGAGTGAGGTATGCTTGCCCTATAAAAAATCAACATTCCCATATTCTCAGTTCCTCAAAAGTTTACGGTTTGGAAAATTTTAAAATGGCTGTAGTTTTATCTTCTAGAGGTCTGATTCCCTTTACAGATACTTCATACCCTAAAAACTGTAAGCTTTCTTTACCAAAACTGCATTTAGAGAAATTAATAGTTATCCCAAATTCGGTAAATCATTCAAAGGCTTGCTGCGTCTCGTTTTCTGATGCAATAATCATCTATGTAGTCAAATAAAAAATCTAAACCTTTCAAAACCGTATGATGCATGGTGTTATAACAGTGGTCATTTCCATGTCATTTTCCGCGACTGGTATGCTGTTATATGCACGGTTAATGTCTTGCTTATTAAAAATATTCTTACTAGCCAAACTATACGTGAAATCATGAAGACGGCGCACAGGGTAGCGATCTTGGGCACGCCACAATAGCGGCGGTAAGTCCCCTCTTTAAGGAGTGGTTGGAGAGGCGCCACGGCGTCCTCACCTTCCGCCTGACACAGGTCCTCACCGGACACGGTTGTTTCGGGAGGTTCCTGTTTCGCATAAGGCGGGAGGAAACGCCCGGGTGTCACTATTGTGTGGATTGCCCGGAGGAAACGGTGGAGCATACAGTGGAGGTATGCCCAGCTTGGTCGGAGCACCGCAGTGTCCTCGCGGAGGCGATTGGCGGTGGCGATCTCTCGCGTCCGGCCCTGGTCCAGGCCATGGTACGGAGTGATAGGGAATAGAAAGCCGTCACCTCCTTCTGCGAAGCAGTAATGCTCGCGAAGGAGGAGGCGGAGCGCGTGAGGGAGAGAGCCTTGCACCCCTCACGCCCCCACTAGCCGCCGCAGGAGACGCCCTGGGCGTCGGGAGTCGCCTGCAGATTCCCGGCCACCGTAGGCGCGGGCTTGCGGACGGCGAGCAATGGGTAGCTCGCCGTCCGGTAAGGACCAGGCCCGGGTCGACGGCGCGTTGTGTTCCACGCGCGCCTCAAAGAGATGTCAGCACAAAGTGACGGGGTCCGATAGGGCCGACGCCTCATGGTCGCGGGTTATTCTAAAGAGAAAACCATGGCCCTGGCACAGGCAACTGAAGGAACACGGGTGGGTTTTAGTCAGTAAAAGTCTGACACGCCCTCCCGCTACCACCCAAAAAAAAAAGGGTAGCGATCCGGTATTGTAATCGCATTGCTCCTTCATAACTCTTAATTCGATTTTAGCTTTCACATACCTGTCCGGTGGTAGCTGTCTCGCTCGTGCGTGCACTGGAGTACTTGTTGATTCTATGTGATGGGAAACGTTATATCTAGGTGTCTCTTTATATGAAAAAGGCTTAGTTAATTCTGGGAACCTAGTCAACAACTCATAATAGTGATAATTATCAACAATGGTTTTTATAGTGGGCTCAGTCGAGCTAGACAGATTTTCTTTCGCACTGAAGTTAGTAACCTGATCGACTAGCTTTCGTCCGTTTTAATTCAATTAACAACTTATGATTAGCTAAGAAGTCAGCCCTTAATATTGGTTGCTGCTTCCAGTATCATAAATAACCAACGGTTATTTATATTTGTCACTTTTGACCTAGACTCTAGTCTAGGTCAGAAGTGACAGAGACAAAGTCAACGATGGAGTGAGCTTACCCAGAAGCAGCCTGTTCACTCTAACTTTGAAGAGATTCATTCTAGTTTTCCGATCGCTTGGCATCTCTCTTCTTCCAGCACATACAGTCGTACCGCGAGTTCACAGCAATACGACTCTTAACGTGCCTATGCACTTTTGAACGCTTACAGTAAGCGTTCAAAAGTGCAGATAAGAAATAGATCGTACGATTTTATCATTGAGGGAAGTTCTTCTATTAAAGAATATTAGGTACAGTAGTGTTATTCTGTAACCATCTCGCCGTGATAACTTAGGCGAAGTGAGCTTTCAGTTCCACTGAAGCTAGGGATTGACCAAGACATGTATTGTGTATTTTCTCCGGTAGTGTATTATGTAAAACCTACAAAAGCCTACATAAGACTATTTACTGAAACAGCACAATTTTAAAAACTACATGTAATTTTAAAATGAATTCTCACATTATACCATCCATTCACCAACCACTTGCAACACAATCCGTCGGCGATATTACTTTTCATTTGCGGACTGTTTGTAAATCATCGTTCTTTCTCTTTATTACAAAAGCCATGGCTTATGAACAGCAGGATGCGCTCCCCGATGTATATTTCATGAATTGGGGTTATTTGAGCGAGGGCTAAATATGCGGGGGCAATTTTTGGATTAAAATTGATAATGTGGTGTGTATGTGTGTAATTTTTTATGAATATTATGGTTGATTATCTTTACTTTTGTTGAATATTTTTGTGTATTAAGACCGGGTAGTTTTTTATGAATTGTAAGTATGACTAAGGTGTTACTCATTGATTCATTTTGCAATGGGTGGCTAGTAATATTTTGGTGTTCTAGCGTCATTCAAAGGTTGTCTATAAGAAATCGTCTTGTGCCATTGTATACTAGTTTTAAACATGTTTGTCCTTTTTTGTTTTATGTGACAAAGCAGTAGCTTTTTTTTTCAATTTCAACGCAACAGGCGTTGAAATTTTCCTCGGTTTTATGTTTGTCTTGTCCAGAATCATGTACTGAATCCATGGTTGTACGTCGATGCCACCCTGTAAAATAAATAAACACAACAGACAGACAGATTTTTTTACTTCTAAAATAAGGTTATCATTTTAAATATAGTAGGTACCTACACGTTTAACTTTATAACCAAACTATGACTCCTTTTGATCTCTGCCAAGTAAACAATAGTAAGTGATATTTATAGTTTAGTATACTGGTTGTGCTACAAAATCAAGGCTAATATAAACTAGTTATAAAGAACGGCGTCGAAGCGAGGGTCCATTAAACCCTATCAAGTTGACGCTTGCTCGCAAAAGGAGTCGGGGCGATTTGTCTTCCAGTAAAATGCTGTAATATGTATGTATCTTTGAGTCACGTGTAGAAAGATGTTATGTTTTTGCTGAGAGCAAGTTTCTCATAAAGTATCGAATGAAGAAATGAGGTAGATATTGAGCAACTATCTGCAACTAACGCTGCACATCTGCTTTACTCGAACGGCAATTTCCGTATTTTTAAGAACGTTCGCATTCTAATCTCAGTCTTAGTGCCAATTTCACCAATCATAATCTGCACATCTAAACTGCGTTCAAGAGCTGTCAGTATCAATATTCCACCGAAAATAATGCCACTGACAGCTATTAAACGTAGTTTACGTGCTGATCGCGTTCAGTGTCAGCGGTAAAATTCGCCCTTCAACTGCCTAATTTACAAAAAGAATACATGTCTTTGTTATTGATTGTCGCTGAGATGATATCGCGGCTTGAATTTGAATGAAATAGCCTTCAGATAATCGCTGGAACGTGGCTATCCCATTCGTAAACTTCATTTGTTGTATAATTCTACTGTTATTTAAACCAGCTTTTACATGATAGCTTTTTCAAAATCAAAGATTTTTCCTCAAAAATCTACACGCAAACTTGATTCAAAATCTCACTAACACGTAAAGCTTCAGTTGTTTGTAACGACAACTACTATTATAGAAATATCAAATAAAAATTATCAAAATTGTATACGACTAGATTAGTAAAGAAGTGAAAAATGTTTAAAATAATCTCACCATTTCCGTCACTAACATTTTAGTTTCTTTCTTAGAATGTACTGCCCCGGTATCACGGTAATTTATAACGGAAAATTAATTTAAGGTGCTTGCTCGATGATACTTGTTGAGTTTTTGATCAAAAATTCGTTAACAATGATGGCCTTGTGCTAGGCGCATTATCGTGATCAAAATCCAAGAATTTTCTTTCGACAAATCTGGCCTCTTTTTCGTCGAATTTGTTCTCTTAAATGCCACATAAGATCTTCCGCAAAATGGTGCGACGCAGCAGAGCGAGTGTGCACGAGACTTAACGATCAAATAATATTCTTTATAATTTGAGAAAAAGCCTCCGTTTGACCTTCCGGCAAGAATTCCTAGTGCAGAATATCGCGATAATCAAAGAAAACAGTCAACATGACTTTGAATTTTAATCGACTTTGTCGTGATTTTTTCGGTTACGGTTCAGTTGGTTGGCGCCACTCCGAAGCTTGTTGCATATCAAACTCGTAAACCCACGTCTCGTCACCAGTAACAATGCGTTTCATGAATGTTGGGTCGGAATTGACTCGTTCTAGCATGTCCTCAGCAACTCTTATGCGATTTAGTTTTTGGAGTTTGGGACTAGCCGAGCGGCAACATGTTTCATACCCAATTGATTATTTAAAATTGTTCGGATCGACTCGTGAGACACAGTCAGTTCAACGGCTATCTCTCTCAAACTTGAATGAGGATTTTCAGTCACTATTTCCTCCACTTTTTCTATTTCAACTTCAGTTGAAGACGTTGATGGCAAACCAGAGCGAGGCAAATCTTCCATCACATGTCGACTACTTTTGAACGCTATGTACCACTCATATGTACGTGTTTTTGATAAAGTCGATTCACCGTCCACGAAATTCCATTGGCTATGCCAAATTTAAGACAAACCCTTTGTTCGATGTCCATATGTCATGAAATTCGCAACACACACTAGACAAGATCTAACTAAAAATAGCACTGTATTTCATCTACATAACAGATGCAACTCAAACTCCGCGCCAAAATGGAAAACAGTTGTGCCAATCTAACAACAAAAAGTAAAATAACTTAGAACCATAAACAAATCATCCGTTTCCGATACTTTTTGACAGAATACATATTGGTTTCGTTTGAAAAAAAAAATTTTGGAACATCTGCTTTTGGTTTTTGTCTGTGTGTGTAAATAAGAAAACGGTTTTAAGCAAATGTAGATAGGAGGTATCGCTAATGACTGTGTTAATTAAGTAGGCACGGTGCTTATGTTAAATTAAGTAAGCACGGTGCTTACGTAAAATTAAGTAGGCACGGTGCTTATGTTTGTTAAAGTTCAAGCAAAAACGATTTTTCTTAGCTTTCATTTATTGCTCTCTTTGAGCACAATAACTCTCAACTACACGCTCTCCTGACTCATCTACAACATGTTTATCAAGACGGATTGAATGCAAGATCTTGTGGCGGCATCTTCACCGCCGCAAGCGAACTACGCATCACACGGCCGTCACGCAACATCTTGCACCGCGCAAGCAGAGTTTACTGCGCAACTAGCATTTATACAACGTTCCGCCATCAATCATCGGGCAGGTGCCCACCAGACACGACACTCATCTGGTCGAAGGATCCTCCCTTTTCTATAGAAGATGAGTGAACTTTATACACTGTTCCACATGCCTCTTTAATCTCGTACGTGGCAGCTGTGTTTCTACTATCATCATTCATCATTTCAGCTTAAAGAAGTTAGACATAGGCCTCCGCCAAGCACCGCTTGAACGGTTCTGTACTATCTGCATCCTGTTGCTGCGAGCTGAAAAGACTGACCTACGGCACTGAAACGTGGTCTCTCACAATGGGCCTTATTAACATAACATAACGTCACGCCTGTAATCCTAGAAGGGTTAGGAAGAAGTGTACCTATAGCACACCCGCATTTCGCTAGTTATGCTTAAGTCCCATGTAAGAGGGGGCGAGACTATTGCCATCAACTGGGCACAGATTCAGACTTCGGGCTGCTACTAAAAAATCCTAGATGTTAAAACCCAATAACACTTTGCCTGGACCTCATGTTCAGCAGTAGCTCTTGCGACCACTAGACCAACGAGGCAGTGGGCCTTATTAAAAGGCTAAAATTCAACAACAGGGCAGTGCTTGCAGGGTTATGCTTCGAGTTTCCTTATGATTGATTAGCTATTAGCGATCGTAGTCGGTAAACGACAACGCCCAAATAATTGCTAAACTTAAGTGGCAGTGGGCAGGGCACATTGCTCGCAAAACGTTAAAATATTTAGACCAGGTCCGCAAAGTTGGTGAGTAAAAGCAATATCATGTGTTTTATGGTGATTGTTACAATATCAACCTTCGCTTTGTCGAATAGCGACTTTCGGCCGATTTATCAATTGTGGTGGATTATCTAGTGAGTATAATAAGTGCCACTAATTGTATATTTTAATTTTAGCATGCCAAAGAAAAATAGTAAAAAGTCGGTTTTATAAAACTAAACAAAAATTAAAAGAGATGGACGTTAAATCAATACAGAACATACGTATTCCATGCGTAAAATCGACCGATGTTGCAGTGATAAAAATGATTTGTTTTTAATAACTTGCTACATCGGTTTCTCGTCGCGAGATACATAAGTGTCAAAGTGCCTTTTTCGAGTTTACTCGAGCTTGGCGGTTATGTTAGGTGTAAGGATGACGTCAAAATCGTAGACAAATGTCGAGAAATCGAGATATCGAGCGTTCTCGCGCTTGTCATGTTAGCCCTGCAGGATAACACACTTTGATTGGAAGTAGTTAACAGGACACAGGAAATGATTGCATTTACCACATTTTTCACAAATGGAATCTAATCAGCGAACTAATAAAAACAATACAAATTACATTTACCCCAGTTTATTCGAACCCCTTTTCAACGCAAAACACATTTGCAACTCTGAAATTACATTTCACATAACAATACCATTTCGTAGTTAACCTAGTATTCAATGTAAACACTGCACCAGCAAGTTTAAATGGAATCGAAGTACTTGTTAGAAGCGACATTTAGCCGATTCCAATTGATCCAGGGCCGAAAGTTTGCTGAATATTCGTATAAAGAACTGGTTTATACTGTTCCATCAGCTGATTGAATGTTCTCTGCAGCTTGCTATATTTGTGTCGGTAAATTGATGTTCGGAATAGATAATATACTGTTGAGACAGATAAATAGGTATAAAACATTTATTAAATGCACCAAAAACACAACACAGTTTAATTTAACACAATAGTTGCACAAATGTAATGAACTGTTAATCTACTAAGAAACAAATGCTATGCAAGTTCAAATTCAATTGACAGAATACACACACCGTGTAAATCTGTGCGCGACAGCTGTTGCCCCGACGCTCCATGTTATCACGGATTTGGGGGCTGCGGGCGCTCTCAGCGAATGTCCGAGGCTTTACTACGAATCCGAGGGTGTCCTGTAATCTCTGCTGTACTAGTATGAGCACGAACTGAAGACATAGAATGGATTATTGTCATTATAATTATTCGGCTCTTTGTGAGCATTTTTATCGGTGTCTTGCTAGAATGTATGCCCGTTTACGGAATAACATTTCTGTACGTGTGCTGATTTGTAAAACTTTTATTACTGTAATTAAAATTTTCCAAAACAACGTTTCATCACTGTGTCACTTGAAACAAAAAGGTCAACTCATCTCCAAATGTGGCGAAAATGGCAACACTTTACAGAAAAGAAAATACCGGATAGGTGAAAATTTTCAGCTCGATATTGCTCAAGACGAATTTTAAAAATAGATCTACAAATACATTTCACATTTCACTTAGACATTAATAAATCATCGAGTTTCCAGATAGCGGAAAATTAGACTCAAAACACAAAGAATTACTTACTGCGCCGTCTCAGGGGTACAAGCGAGATGAACTCTAAATTTTACATTTATATTTCGAGAACAAAGAGAGAAATTAGGTTCATATTCTTGATATTCGTTAAGAGAGCTGCGATACATAAAGGAATACTCAGTGCAATGGATTTCATTTTTCATGAACTTCTACTTTTAAAGTACCTGCTCTGCTACCTTTGAATATAAAATAAGAAAAATAAAAAAGCAATCTATACACCAAGATTCACACACAGTTTCGTGAAAAAAAAGGCAAAGACAACAGAACTGAGACTGGCCTTTGTTCTGTTTTCTTTGCCAACAAAACTCTGATTTCACTACATACTCGTAATATAACATTGAAAAAATTTGAGAAATTTTGATGTTGCTCTAAATAATATAACTTCACGGCTGGATTTCCCAAAGGGATAAAAATAGGTGTAAATATAAACCCTCCTTTCATTCAAAATCAAAATCAAAAGTATTTCGAATCTAAATTTAATCAGCACTTTTGACCGTCAAAAATACATAAAACAGTCCCTCAAAATGAACACCCTTCACCAGTATCTAGTGCTTTACTTGGGAAGAAGAAATGGCGCAACAAACTCCCTAGCAGCACAACTGTCTGTTCAGTTAGAAGAACTTTATACTATACAATAGTTAAAAATTAACATTACGAAACACAAATTATTGTATTTATCAAATTATTTACCATATTTCACGCCAATACACCAACAAAAACTATATAAGTAATAAAAAGGTATACAGAATTTAATACTTAAATAAAAGCCTCCAGGCATAAAGTGCGTGCCTGCTTACATTTTGTTGTTATGGTTATGTTTATATAGCTGTTACTTGAAGTCATATATTATAAACTAGGACCTTCGAAGTAAAATAAACAAACAATGAATTACTAATAACCAAACTTTGTGTGATCAGAGGTGCTCAGGAATACAAGATCCTTCAAAATCCTTCGGATTGTGATCGAAAAAGGAATAACATTTCTATGAAATTATCAGTCAGATAAGTAAGAGGGGACACAAATTCTGTAACTATTTGAAGTATTATAGTATTGAAGTAGGTATTTTGGATGAGCATACAGTCATCTGAACTCTTTCATAGCAAAGATAGGTACATCTATTTTAGTCACCATTATAAGCTGATAAAAAGCACCATCTACTTAATTTCCATGGTGTTAAAATCCTTTTGTCCTAACAACCTATTAAGCTGATAGCTATTTTTAACTCGTGCATTATCAGATATGATGGCCGCGGGGCAGCGGTTGGGAATATGAGATGGCGGCTCATTTGTCACGATTGGACAGGCCCACACTAATTTGCGGTGAGTCTGTTGTGTATTGAATAGGAAAGTTGTTGACGATATTTTGGCGAGTATTTAGCATGTGTTTTCCAAACAAGAATTTAACAAATTATGTTTAGTGTCGTTACCATGAATTGAGAACGATATTTAAGACAATTTGTCACCTAAATTTTATAGTAGGTGACATACCATTTGCTAAAGATCTTTGACAGTCGTTACGGGTAGTCAGTAGCCCGAAAGTCTGGCAACCAGGCTTACCAATAGGTAATATTGTTCAGTCAAGTTCCGAGTCTTCAATGCGAAGATTTAAAGACACTGAATGTATTTGTAGACAAAAGTGTCAAGCACAAGCACATGTATACTACTTTGTCAAGAAAGTACAGGGAAAATATCAACAATACACAAAATGTTAGTTTTTCATTCAAATGTATTTTATCGCCTTCTAATTATGCTCCTTCAACGAAACGATGCACGTATACCAACAAATAATCCAATCACCAAAATATTATTTAAACGCTTTTTCCGGTTTGAGTTCAGTTATCGCCGCGAATTCTCCTTTATGTCTTCTACCGAATGAAAACGGGTGCCACGAAGTGGTAATTTGAGTTTAGGAAAAAGAAAGAAGTTTGCTGGAGACATATCTGGTGAGTAAGGTGCTTGCTCGATAGTATTTGTTGAGTTATCGGTCAAAAGTTCGTTTACAGTGATGGTCATGTGGGAAGGCGCAGTATCGTGATGCAAAATCCGTGAATTATCTTTCCATTGAATTTTTTTGTCTTAAATGGCGCATAACGCTCAAATCATATTCTTTATTTACTGTGTGACTTTCCGGCAAGAATTCCGAGTGCACAACACCGCGATAGTCAAAGAAATCAGTCAACATGACTTTGACTTTCGATCGACTTGTGCGTGGTTTTTTCGGTTTCGATTCAGTTGGAAGGCGCCATTCCGAAACTAGTTGACTAGTATGCATGTCAAACTCGTAAACCCACGTCTCGTCATCAGTAAAAGTGCGTTTCATAAATGTTGGGTCGGAACTTACTCGTTCTAGCAAGTCCTCAGCGACTCTTATGCGATTGAGCTTTTGGAGAATATTCATATCTTTTGGGAGTAGCCGAGCGGCAACATGTTACATACCCAAGTGATTATTTGAAAATGGTGCGGATCGACTCGTGAGACACATAAAGTTCAGGGGCTATCTCTCTCAAACTTGATTTTCAGTTACAATTTCCTTCACTTTTGCGATGTTAACTTCAGTTGAAGACGTTGATGGCCTACCAGAGCGAGGCAAATCTTCTATCGCATATCTACCGTTTTTGAACGCTTTGTACCACTCATAAGTACGTGTTTTTGATAAATTCGATTCACCGTAAGCCTTCTGCAACATCTTCAGTTACTCCGAATACGAAAGAGTCATGGCAGGATTTGTAAAAAAAACAAAGATTTTTTGAGAACTTAGAATTCTAATTCTTATTATCTCTTCGTTTTATCTCGTTGCCCATTTAGTTTTTTTATAAAAAAAATCATGTAACAACTGACACGGACAGTGTTAAGCTGACAGACAAAAGAGTGAAGACTGATGTCAATCGTTGTTTACAGTTGCGGTAAGAGTTCAAAAAGTATATGGATTAATTAATCTGTGACATTTTCCATAATAATTTGTGACATTTTCCATAAAACGATGTTTGGATTGCGTGAAAGACTGCAAAAGGGTGTGACTATTGTGATGTAGGCTACGGAGAAGGCATCCAAGAGTCAAGTCAGACAAATCGGGTGGGAGGATGACACCCACATCACTTCCGCACTGCTCATTATTTATTGATAAGATATTTAAAAAAAACATATTTAACATGTGTAATATTATGATCTTGTAGCTGAGGAGACGGCCGGGTCATCGCAATGTGCGTTATCGGAGTTCATTAAAGCAAAAACAATCGTTCGAAAGCAAAAACCAACACAAGAATATATTCAAAACGGATACAAAGCGAATACATTCGTTATTTTCGTGTTTTCCTGTCATAGTCATTGTTGACAGATGATGTTTTTTTTTTTAATTAATCGATATAACATGTATTCTAGAATCGAATTCCGATTTTCTAATGATAATAATGATAATCAGATATAAATTGATTAACGTACAGAAATATAAATGTTTTCATTGTTTCATCGATTCAAAGCTAGATAATAATAAAATATAGTCCGATTCACTTGATCAGGAAACGTGCTCAAAAAAGAACCACATTTTATTACTCAAATACTTGATATCGATTTTAGTATCGAATAAAAACTGAAAATCTCATTATTATTTATGTGGTAACCCAGAACGTAACTCTGTCTGTATGTTACCTTTTCACGCCGAAATCAATGAAGATGGCATCACGAGATAGGACATAGGCTTCCTTTTTTCCCGGTAGCACGTCCGTGGCATAATTTCCGACATCCACGTAAGCTTTCAAAAGTTACGACGGATACAAAAGTCGTGGTTTTGACAATTTTATTCTTAAAATTCGGTTTTTTGTAGACTATTTTAATTATAATCTGTGCCGAATAGCATAATCAGCCTTCTAGGTGAGAGGGAGTGGGCCGTAATTCACCATGCGGGCCCAGTGCGGGTTGGTAGATGTCACATGTCTTCAAACTTTTGGTTCTAAGACATGCCGGTTTCCTCTCGATGTTTTCTTTCACCGTTTTGAGAGCAGTGGTGATGAAATAATTTACAAAAAGAAAAGCGCGCCTGTCTGGGTTCGAACCTACGACCTACAACTCGTTAGTCGCGGCTGTTACCACAGGGCCACCACTGCTCTCCCGAATGCGTAGGATGAGTCTGAAATAAATTATTTTATTATTTTTATTATAAATCCGTTTATTCATTTTCTTACATACCTACTAAATACATTTTTAAATATTTTTACAAAAAACATACAAGAAAAAAAAAAAAATTGTTGCCCATCGGCAATAGGAACCGGGTCCAAGCTGTCGGTGGTCGGGGCTCTAGAGAGAGAAACCTCCTCACTATGCGTGCCGTGTCCAGGAGTACTGCTCTCTGAATCAAGCCCTTGACCCAGCCGCGCAATGAGAGCCTCCTGAGGTGTTGGTTGAGGCTCTCTGTTATTAGGCCATTTACTGTAACCATTATAGGGAGATCATTTGTATGATTGCAGAGTCGACGTCCCACATGTCGACAACCTCATGTGGTAAGTCAAGATACTTGTTTTTTTTTTAAACCTATCTCAGCTTTCACGAGATTCTCGTCATGAGGGACAGCGATATCAACAATTATTGCACGGCACTCTCGTCAATCTATCACCACAACATCAGGCTTTTTGGCTACAATAGTCCTGTTAGTGATGATATATCGATCCCAGTACAATGTTGCGTGACCATTCTCGACAACTGGGTCGGGCCTGTTGTATGGTACTTCAGACTACACAAGGTTGTACTGCAAGGCAAGTTGCTGGTGGAAAATCCTAGCCACTAGATTGAGTCTGTGCAAGTACACGCCGTTAGCAAGACGAGAACAACCGGAAACAATGTGTCGGATTGATTCACCGGGACGGTGACATGCCCGCCAGACATCAACCGTTTCGTCTTTGACAATTTATTTCCGATAATTATTCGACATAATAACATCATCCATAATCGCACAAACAAATCCTGCGGTTTCCCCGAAGACGTCGCCGAAACGCAGCCAGGATGCGGAAGTCAAAAAATCATCAGGCCCATGGAGGGCCCGGTAAAGGTTCAAAAAGGTGCATGGTGTTGCGTCTATTTTGTACAACTCCAGCACCTTAATGAGCCATGTACGTGGCACCGAGTCATAGGCCTTTTTATAATTTATCCGACATGTCGACAAATCCTACCGGGATCTACGAACCTGTTGGCTTATGGGCATATCTATAAGGAGCATTTCCCCCTCCTCCACTCTTTGCCTATACCGACGGATACGGTTTGCCCATGCGTAAACTTTCTGCTTCAGGAAGTCGATGCGCTCTGTGATACGGGATACATATTCTCGAAGAATAATACAAGTTCCCGAAAACGCCCGCCTCACAAAACGCATCACCCTTGAGCGTGTATTGCCTTCCCTGAAGCAGAAATGCTTCCCGATAAGTACCGTGGCCTCATCGATTCGACGCTCAATCTTGCACTGCCAGGCTGGTGCGACGGGTTTCGTTCGTACAGCTATCGTGCATTCGCGTTCTATTAGGACGATGCCTCAGTGTTTGGAAAGTGTAGTGTCACCCAATCGACGATTGTGTTGAATGACTCGCACTTGATCCGACAATCGTTGGGCCGAGACGTTCACAGCTGGTTCAAGCACCTGAAACAGAGAAAACATCCGACCTCGGTACGCTGTAAGGTTAATTCCTCCCTCTGTAGCCCCATAATATGCGCCCATCACATTTTCATTAATGGACTGAGTACATCGCAAGCGCGACACATTTCCACCGATAGTGGGGGCCCTGTTCGAGGCCTGTTGTCTTCGAGGTCCCAAGCCGAGTCGAGTCCATGGCCCTTACGGGGCACCGGTGTGGGCGCGTTCTTCGAGGCTCCGATCAGCCCGCTGGTTGAAAGGGTCTGCGTCCCAAAGGGTCGTGGCCGTCCGGCTGGTCCGGGGATACCGCACGGTCTCCTGCGAGGCAGCGAGCCTCCTTGCCGGATTGCCGCCATGGGATCTGGAGGCAATAGCCCTCGCGCACGTATGGGAGTGGCGCGAGGAGGCAAAACGCCGGGGTGTAACTCCGCTGCGGCGAGAAATCACGGTATAGCGGACAGAGCTCCGAGGGGTTCTCATGGCGATATGGTGCGATTGCAACCCAGTGCTTGGCACGCCACAATAGCGGCAGTAAGTCCTCTCTTTGAGGAGGTGTTGGAGAGGCGCCGCAGCGTCCTCTCCTTCCGCCTGACACAGGTCCTCACCGGACACGGTTGTTTCGGGATGTTCCTGTTTCGCATAAGGCGGGGAGAAACGCCCGGGTGTCACCATTATGTGGATCGCCCGGAGGACACGGTGGAGCATACGGTGGAGGTCTGCCCAGCTTGGGCGAAGCACCGAAGTATCCTCGCGGAGGCGATCGGCGGCGGCGATCTCTCGCATCCGGCCCTGGTCAGGCCATGGTACGAAGCAAGAGGGAATGGAAAGCCGTCACCTCCTTCTGCGAAGCAGTAATGCTCGCGAAGGAGGAGGCGGAGCGCGTGAGGGAGACAGCCTTGCGCCCTCACGCCCCTAGTCACCGCAGGTGACGCCCTGGGCGTCAGGAGTCACCTGCAGAGGCCCGGCCACGGTAGGCGCGGGCTTGCATCGGCGAGCAATGGGCAGCTCGCCGTCCGGTAGGGACCAGGGGGTCTACTCTCTAACTCCGTCAACGAGGATACGGGTCCGTCCGAAACTAGTTCGAAACTAAGCACTAAACCCTACTCCCGATTGATTTCGGATTCATGAGTTTCAATCGGAATCATAGACAATATTTGTGAACGAATAACGCATGACGATAGAGCTTTGCTATTTTACCGGTCGATTACCGGTTTACTTACTTTGAAGTTTTCTAGCTTATTAAACAAAAAATAATATTGGTTTTCTTAGAAAAAGACCACATTTCTAACAATAAAAGTTTTATTATGTCTTTAATTAAACAATGAAACTATTTTTGCCATTTTATTCCGTATCGTGGCCTTATCCTGTTAATACCTTTGCCCTTTTTCTTTCTGACGGCAAATTTCAAAAGAAATGTCAGTTTTTTTTTCAAAATATTTATTTACGTTATGTGTGCTTTCATAATATTATTTATACGACGCGGGAAGTTTTAGCTATTCAAATGGCCCCAATCGCTCCAGCAGCAACTCATGAACAAATTGAGGCCCTCCTCGATTTTATGAGTGAGCATAATGAGTTGGCTCGCGGACTATTGTGGGGTGCCGACGGGAGAATCCGATCAAAACGGATGTGGGAAAGCCTGTGCATGTATTCAATGGGGCGTTGCACAAAGTCCGTGGAGCAGTGGCAAAGGGTGAGTTTAATACATTACTCGTATTAATATGATTTTAAGGTCTTGCCATTATTAAAGTGCATAAAACGATAAAAAAAACATTTGACCGAAAAAGCTGCTGGATCTGCCAGACGTTCAGCATGTGCTACAGGTGGAGGCCCGTCGGTAGCACCAACCCTCTCGCAAGTTGAATTTAGGATACTGTCAATTCACAGAGTCATTCCACAGAGAGATAGACTGAACGAAGAAGGAAGAGTGAATGATGTCTGTGCGGTTAGTGGGACATTGAAGAAGACGATTTTGTGATGAACGAAGATTTCTATTGTGGTTGATACAAATGTACTGAAAGTGGGGGGCTAGATAACCAGGGGAAGAGGTAGAGTCAAGAAATGAAAACAAGGTGGTCAGCGCCCTTTGCTCTCTGTGCTGACGTATCGACGTAGGTATCGATCTTAAACTACCGGCACCGCCCCCTAAACCTGCACATAACAAGTTTACACAGAGCACACCTAATCCTTCCAGGATTTTAAACTGGAGGAATCCGGTTCCGACTCGAAGGCCGATGGGTCCACCATGAATGAAGGAGCCTGCGAAGACCTCGACGCCCAATCGGCCTGCTGGTCGATTGTCCTTATTTTATAAAGAATGGTCAATGATCACTCATGATCCAATGATCCCAATGATCCTTTTATACATAAAGAGTTATAAAATCCCCCTTTCTCGGTTACCAATTCAATCAGTGCCTCCTAGCGTACGGAAATATTCGTAGTCAGAAAGGGCACATTTCATTGACGCCATCGATAATTTGTTGATGCGTTTTATCTAAAACTTAGTCTTTAAATAAGTTTATTGATCCATCCTACAGCCTTTGGTATACAAAGCATACCAAATTTCTAAACACCTCAACAGCCATGGTATATATGGGCGCCAAACCATTATTTGTTTTTAATTTTAACATGTTATTTATTAAATTAATACTTGTATTTCCGGTTAGTCTATGCTAAGTTATTATTTTGAGTGTTAAAGTTTCTATTTGACCTACTTCCTTTTGATTTAATTATAATATTGTTGTTTTCGGTTCAATTTATGGTAAAGTTTCTATTTGACCTACTTCCTTTTGATTTATTTAAAATATTGTTTCCGGTTCAATTTATGTTAGTTTCTTTTTGACCAACTTCCTTTTGAAACATTTAAAATATCGTTGTTTCCGGTTCAATTTATGTTAGTTTCTTTTTGACCAACTTCCTTTTGATTTATTTAAAATATTGTACTTTTCCGGTTGACTTTATTTTAAGTTTGTTGGTACTAAGGATTTATCTTGACACATCCGCTTGAATTATTAAAAATGCAATTTCCTTTGAGTTAATATTATTAAGAATGTGTGTTGTGTGAATTTTTATAAATATTAATTGGCGGTAAAGTTTGGCGGTAATTTTGTGTATATTTGTGTATAAAAACTATTGTAATGCGAATGGAAGGACATTCTTTATACGCTGCCCGTGGAATAAACACCCTGAGTTGTAGTAAGGTATTTTCTTTGTACTCTCTTAAACATCTTCCTGCCATTCACTATTACCGTGTATTTGTGTGATATATTGGTGCAAACCAATTTCCCGTAAAACCATTTTTCCGTAAGTTTTAAAAATGTCTTTTTTTAATCGACTAATGCGTTTTGTGTGTGTAAATAGGTTTATAAAGTCATTCTCTATTAAACTAACTACAACATAGTTCGTAAAAATGTAGGTAGAAGTAACATTTTACACAACTTCAACCCGAATTCTCAAGTTTTACATTTTTTTCAAGTATTTTGGAATCGTTTTTGTGATTAAGTTTTCACATAGATTGATTTTGTATAGTTTCAGCTATACACACGAATTTTTATTTTGTTATAGCCGCAAGAGGTTGCTAGATAATAAGCTTTATGTAAGTGCGCATTCGCGGAAAAATGTCGTTTTGGCGGGAAACGTAATTTTTGGCGCGTAAGTTCTTTATTTGCGCGCGAATCAGGCCATATAATGGTGATACTACAAACTGTAGTCCACACTACAAAGTGTAGTCCACACTTCAAACAGTGCTAAAACTGATATCACGAGATTGTTACAAATGCACTATCGACAGGTAGGTGATCGTAAATATCTCGAGTTCCAGTTTGAGCATTCTATTTATGAATTTAATGTCTTAACTTTCGGCTTGAATATTCGTACTACTCCGTTTGTTAACAAAGGTTATGAAACCAGTAATGAAATTATTGAGAACACGTGGATACCTAACTACTACTACTATAATATATTCATTTTTATTAAAACCGATAACAATCATCTCAACTTTTGCAAATTTTTCCATAATAGCGAAACCAACGTCATCCCCACAATCTGTGATAACCGCTACTTTGTCAACACAAAACTTCATGAATTCATGAAGGTTAAAAAAATCTCTGTAGTATTTTGACCAAAGTCCAGACTTCATATACCTCTTCGAATATTTTACCATCATTTATAAAACATAAGTTTCCTCTGTAAGTGGGACTTTTAATATGTTATCACTGGTAATAAATGCGCATTATGCACATTGGTTGTTTTGATAACCTAACGAGAATTTAATGAGTAATGAAAAGAACATTGAAATGTTATACTCTGGATTTTTGTATGTATTATGTTACTAGTCAGGATAACATGGAAGGATTTTGTTTATTTTAGCGCTGAGAAAAATGTTACTATATCAGACTATCAAAAAGTGCCTTACCGGTCTAATGCAAATGGCTGGAAGCGCAATTGTTGTGTGTTGGGTTCTGAATTCGCTCAACAGAATTGGGTGTGACTATTTATACCAAGGAACAAAAAAAATCTTTCATACTTCGGGGAGTAGAAACATGATATTACATTGTTATGTTTTACTATAACCACAGTTTTCAGTAAGTAATTATTTTCTTGTGCAACTTAACAAAATTGGCCTAACAAATCAAATAATTAAATACCTGAAATCCTGAAATGTGATCGGTGTTTAGACAAATAAATGAAGAAAACAAAAAACGTTGCTTCAATAAACTTTATTGTTTGATCAAAGATGCAACGTATAGAATATTCCTTACTCTGAAACTATACCATAATACTGGCAAAACGATTACTTTAGGAAACTTAGTCATAACCATTCAAATAACATAACCGTGTGTGAAGCAAACAAAATAAGTCAATTAGTAGATTTCATGAAGTGCATGAAAAATTACTTCATTAACTTGAATACCACGAGGAGCTGCTAAAGTCATAAGAACAACATTCGAAACATCCTTTGTTGTCAAATGCGGATTCTTTTCGAAAAAGTCTTCATTTAGGATATTAATTGCAGCTGTTTTAAATATTCTTGTGCGTACGATCCCAGGAGAAATGCTAGTAACTTTAACTTTGCGATTAAGCCATTTAAACTCATTCTTCAACAAAGTTTTTAAAACTGTCATAGTTCTCTTCGACGCAATATACATATTAATCTTCGGCTTAGCAAAAGGACGCATGTAGTGACCACATATACTTTTGATATTAATAATTTGCCCTTAATCATTTTTTTTACCATGGACTCAATCGCATATCGTGTACAAGTTATCAATCCATAAATATTAGTGTCTACGATAGCTTTCAGATCTTCTATAACTCCTGTGCATATTAAACCTTCCTTGCCTATAGCCGCATTATTAATGAGTACATCTACTCCTCCATAAGCTGTTACGATTCCTTCAAAAGCATTTTTGAGGTCTTCATCTATAGAAACATCACATTTGCACGGTATTAGTCCTTCAAACTTGCCCCAATCATTCATTTTGTTCAGCATTTCAGTTCGAGTTTTTCTTGAGTGGGTTCGAAGCCAATAACAATCATTCCGATCTTCGCAAGATCTTCGGCTATTTGAGCACCTATTCCATGTGCTGCACCGGTAACAATAGCGACTTTGTTCTTCTAATATTCCATTATCATAAATTCAGTATATTTACTACGGAAATATTATTTAAATAAGATTACCAACTACTCTTTATTTTTGTGAATTGACGCAGCTGTTTGAAAACGAATGGTGTGAACAATAAAACTACAGGTTTATATAATCGAGGATCAAATCAGATAAGAATTTAAATTGTGAGTTTGCGTGAATCAAGCCAAGTTAGAAAAGTTCATACCTAAAATAGGTTTTATGTTTTACACATCAAGTGTAATGAAACGAGCATGAATATATTTGCCCATTGAATGGAAACGCGGGAAATAGCCCACTCCCTCACAGGTTATAGGATCTTGTATATTGATCAAGGCTGATGCTACAGTTTTATATAAATTATTCTGAATATTATACGGCGAAAGAGAAGATGGTTGTTAACTCAGATGAATAGTGTTTCCGTAAATGTTAGTCCATACAAAGGAATTAACCATGATAGAAAGATAGATTATTTCACCATAATATTAACCACCCATATTAAATTCTACGAATCACACTGTTTCCCGTAGTCTTATAAATGGCAACATCAATATTTTCAAATTATCCATTTGTGTCACTTGCAAAAGCCACCGTTGTTCATGCTACAATAGCGTTTAGGGGTAAATCTCCGAATCGACGTAAAATAAATTAATTGCGATTTATCGCCATTTTTTGCGCTGTATAGAAAGTCGCCTAATCAGTTCAGAGCTCCATTATGACATAAAGGTAATACGGGACGAGCGTGAACGTATTACGACGGTGAATTGATGCACTTGGAGGAAATAGGGCGATCTCTCACGGCTGATTGTTTGACGCGAGTATTTTGTGATATTTACACGCTCAGATTTTCTGATAACTTTTGAGTTGGAAATAATTAAAGAGAGTTTTAGCTTTCAAGTGATTCGTATTAATTTGTTTCTTTGTGATGGCTTCTTTGATCTCTGACATGTTTACGAGTGATTTTAAACTGACTATGGTGTATTTCCATTCGTAGCTAGATACCCATTGCTATATGCTTTATACCTAAATTCTTAATTGGTTCTATATACATGACTGAATGATGAAGTATGTAAATACACTATATCATTCAGCCACTTCCCGTATCCCAAGGACTGCATTCTACCTTGGCCAGAGGCTAATCACGCGAAACGGAGGAGTTTTTCGGCGGCATGTTTTAGTTTGATAATAGATATTTTATTTTTATTAAAATAGTTTGTGACTTAATTTAAAATATAAGAAGTATATACAGTGTTTATATGTATTATTATCGTATTAATTAATGAACCATATTAATAAGTGTATAAACATTGAATTCCATATCAAACTAACTCAATTCCACAAATGAACGGCAAACGGCAGGTACTTTACTCGTATTTCGGCATAATTGTATCAATCAAATCGCAATCCCCTAAACCTAAACTTTACCATATAAAACAAAAACAAAAGCACTTGTCATTAAACCTATTCATGCGATATAAAGTAGTACAGCCAACATATAAGTGATAACAGATGGGGAATCGACCACAACGATAATGAACACAGACCGCAATAAGTGTGGTCGTCCTGTGCTGTTAACCCTACTTTTATTTGAACCGACAATGTTATCAAATGAAGCTTCGCTCGTAAAGTAAGTACTTAATTCGGTTTATTGTTGCTTTAAGTAGAAGAAAAAGTATCTACGGAGTTAGTGTAGTCGATTCTACTGATTAACAATTTTGAGATCGTACGGACATAGATCTCAAGTCCTTTAATATAGTTACAAATCTTGATCTTATAAAAAAATAGATGCGGTTACTTTAGAGCAGTGGTGGTCCAGTGGTAACGGCCGCGACTTACGAGTTGTAGGTCGTAGGTTCGCACCCAGACATGCGCTTTACTTTGTGTAAATTATTTCATCACCACTGCTCTCTAAACGGTAAAGGAAAACATCGTGAGGTAACCGGCATGTCTTAGAACCAAAAATTCGAAGACATGAGACATCTACCGACCCGCACTGGGCCCGCGTGGTGGATTACGGCCCACCCCTCTCACAGAAGGTATAGTACAGTAGTTTACTGAGAAGAGGCCCGTGTCCCAGCACTGGGAACATAATAGGCTGATTATGTATGTATGTGTACGGTTACTGTTATCATCCCACTGCTGGGCAGAGATTTCCAGTGCTTGCGATCCAGGTATTATGTGGGCTACATGGGTCGCATTTGTACGAGCTTAGCTGACACCATACAGTGACTATTTTGGCCCACAACTTATTGGGCTTGCGGCACACGTGACCGGGAATCCCACTTTTTCGGCTTTTTGCGCAATGTCAGTAATCTGTGTTTTGTTTGGAACGTCGCGTTGAGGCTCCCGCAAATAGGCGCAACGCTACAGCGCGACACAAAGCCACCGCTCGTCGCACGACACGCGGTACCTTTGGGTCGCGCTGTAGCGTCGCGCCAGTGTGGACGAGCCTTCATTGTAATGAAACATACTAAATACTAAATCACTGCAAGTAAAATAAAACATCTAAGGTAGGTGGAAACTAATAATTTTATTTTTAAGAAAAACTGTCATGGGTTTCGGGCACAGAAAAGGTGCATTAGATCGATGTTTAGACTGCTAACAACGGACAGCTGTAAATCTTATTTTATAGAACGTTAGATATTGACATTGCCTTCATTATATATGCTGGAAACAGTAACTTTCATTAAATCCAATTTCAGCGTATGTCAGATGCTGTCCCTAGGAATAGACGTGATAATTTCAAACCATGTGTTCACGCCGCTAAAACAACTCTTATGCGCAAGAGCATCTTTTGCATGGCTCTGACCATATTTAATAAATTGCCCAAATCATGGAAAACATTAAATATATCTGCTCTTAGAAAGAGGACGATTTTCTTAGTTTTTGAGATGACGATGTTGTACTTTTGACATGTTATTGTAATCAATTGTTTTTTTTTATATTTATTTTTGTGTGTTTAATTTGTAATTTGGAATTGAATTTTTAATGACAATAATTCATATTTATTATTGGCTAATTTATTGAATGACTGCTTTGAAATTGAATTTTGATGAATACTATCATGGTTTATGCACCATCTCTACCAATTCGTACGCCACGATATGCGGCTGAACATGTTAGAACTTTTCTGTAAATCACTATTATCTTGCATGCTATGTATCATGTACACCATGTTTCAACGAATAAAATTTTTACTTACTTATGTACTTACTTACTTGGTTAAAAAAATATCTCTCTTTGTACATGATATTTATTACGTTCCCAGCTTCTGGCTCCATCGCTTACATTTGAATAAGCCAAAAGGGACATAAACATACGATTGTCGATATATGCAATAATAAATCAGTGACGACCGTTGTCCGTTCTGCCGATACCCGCGTTACCGGCCTATTGTATAAACAGTATGTAAGTCAAAAGATACGGAATTTACATTTTGGGCCCATTTTATTGGTTCAGTCGTTTGGCTTTGAGGTTTTCTTTGTGTGTATTTTTGGGATTTCTTTGAAGCTATACACTCTTTAATATAGATATATGAAAAGTGTTTAATCTATACTAATGTTATGAAATAGTTTTTTTTTTGTTTGTTTGTAGAAAAAAAAACTAGGGTGTAATCTCTGAAACGATCGACGTTTCGCGTTTGATAGCCTAATTCTTGATGAAAACTAGGCTATTCAATACCTTAGGACCCTCAGGAGCGAAGAAAAAAAAAGTCAAAATAACCTAAGCGAAAAAGAAGTTATAGCGCGGGCAGGCGATGCGATGCGACGGGCTGGGTCGGGGAAACCAAAAATTTAATAAAAAAAACTAGTGACAGATACACGTAATAGGAATAGCTGTCTAGAACAAAAAATCGAAAACGTGTGACTTCCAACCAATCCATTCATATTAAGCTCACATGGTGGATTTTAGCTCATGGAATACGAGGCTTGACTCCTACATTATACTAACTAGACATCTCGTCTAATACTTATTGGAAAATGTACGGCGCTATATGAAGTTACACAGTTGTGACGAGACTTCTACGATTGTGCTGCCCTTGTCTAACACTTCTTTTAAAAGGTCTATAACTTGGCAATGTTTTAAGCTTCTACACTTTTTTTTGGTTTGTTACTTGCACTGTTTGGAAACAAACGATATTTTTTATTTAAAAAAAAGTTGTCATCATCCCCATTGTAGGTGTTCGTTGATCGTTTACATTATGTTGAGGTGTGTGTCGCAAAGTTGGGATTAATTTAGCTCTATGATGGCCAAAAAGCAGTGGTAGAACCGAAAACTAGTAGCCATCCGTTTTAAAAAAGAGGTTTTTAATTTCATAATTTTAAACTACAGTGACCTTCAAAACTTTTCACATTTTTTAAATTGCAATAACTTTTAAAGTAGGTACGGTACACAAGATTGTATTTGCTTATTAAAAAGGATTACAAAATGAATTTAGTTTCTATAAAAAATTATATTAGACAACCTTATTTTAAGAAATGTCAGAATAAAGGTATGAACAAAAGACTCCTTTCCAAATTGCTGTCTTACTTTTGACTTTTTTGTTTCTTGATCGATGAATTTTCACAGCACGTTCTATACGTTACCGTTTTAATTTAAAAACTCTGACTTCTATAATGTATTTCTTTGAGCAGGTTTTTTTATTTACGTGAATAAAAAGAAGTCACACGGACTACACGGTGCTAGGTCAGAACTGAAAGTAAGGTGACCCAGGAGTTTGGCCGGCGCGCGGCCTGCTGTCCAGGAGTTCCCTCGTTTTGAGAGCGGTGTGCGAAGGCGCGTTGTCGTGTTGGAGCAGTAACCCGCGAAGTCATGTTTGGTCGCTTGTTGCTCACAACCACGCTCACAACAGAGATAACTTCTGCCAAGCATATGAGAGTATACCATTTAGCGTTGATGCTTCTTTGGTTCTGTAAAGGAATTGACAATAACTAGCTAGTCAAATTAAAAAAGCTCTAGATTAAAATTTTCCCCTCCCTTATAGATCGCTTCACTTTTCTAATTCGTTTTGAAACACCCAAACCGTCTACTGGCGCTTCATTTCTGAATCGTATTGATAAATCCAAGACTCATCACCTGTAATGAAGTCGTAAACACGCCGAGACGAGCTTGCTTCGTATTTATGTATCATACCACGGCACCATTCCACCCGGGCCTGCTTCTGAGCATCGGTGAGGTTGTGACTCCCAGCGTGAAACTAACCTCCTCACTCAAAGATGCACTTCGCGAGATTTTGTGAAGGCTTCCTGATCCAACTTGCAGTATGCACTGAATCTCTTGATACGTAATCCGCCTATTGTCTTTGGATTAAATTTTTCACTGCTAGCAGGTTTTCTTCCGTAACAGCCGTCAAAGACCACTTCTTTCTTCATCCCCCAAAGTTAGCCGACCGCGCTTGAATTAGTTATACTAACGATACACGGTTGCCTTAGAAGGACTTTCATCCATGAATGCCATTTCGAAGTCTATCGTACGATTCGTCCGGTTTCAGGCGACACTTGAAATCGTAAAAAGGATAGCGCGAAAATGTTCCCGGCGCAGAGCCATCGCAAACAATGTGGAGGAAAATTTTGAAATTGGAACGTACCAATTTTTACTTCCAAATATTCATATTTTCAAAATACACTATAACTGGCCAGTCTCTCATTCATAAAAACATTTTTCGGAATACTTTCTGACTGGCCTGGTACTTACAGTATGCACACATTGTGCCAGTTATGCTTAAGTCCCATGTAATAGGGAGTCAGCCTACTGCCATCAACCGGGCATAAATCCAGACACCTTGGCTGCTACTGAGAAATTCTAGAAAGAAAAACCCAATAACACTTTGCCCGACCCTGGAATCGAACCTAGGACTTCACGCTCAGCAGTAGCTATTGCTACCACTAGACCAACGAAACACTTCCATAGGAGACTTCTATAGTTTAAGATAAATTGTCTAATCAATTTTAAAAGTCTGGTACTAAGTTTTGAAGGCCAGTGTATACTAAGTACTATTTTGGCAACAAATCAACAATACTAGGAAGCACTAAGACCCCGGAACAGTTTAGCCGAAACACTCACAACTTCGACGAAAGTTAGCCACATAACTTTATACTGCAATCACGAAATGTAACACAATGGGACATTTGTAGCAGCCCGTGAATTTCTACAATTTGTAGTTCACCGTTAATTAGTGTTTCCTAGACGACTTCTGGTTATGGTGGGTACATAGTTCAACACTGATTATATCCGAGGCGCGATGGGACCAACCGCAAGGACGGACGGGTCAAAACTAGTCTGGACTTGTTTAATTGCTTCTCCTCGCCCATTCCCATTATGACTGTTGTTAGCCCGTGCTCTTTGTAGTTTTAAATGAGGTTTAATGATGATTGCAGACCAGCCATTTGGTCTTAATTACAATAAATTCCAGCAGTACCTCATTTTAAGGCAGGTAATGTTTCTATGCAATAGTTGTTTTAATTCATTCTAGGTTTAGGCAAGGAATCAGTCTCATCAGTGATCTATACCATCCCTATTTTTAAACAAGCGTTTAACCCCATATTTCTGTTATCAATAGTGATTTGGTAGTACACGCAAGATTGTTGGCAAAACTCATTTTCGTACACAGATTAAATTAAAATAGACTGTAATAAACCGAGTCTATGTACACAAATAAAATTATATTTATTTTCAGTACCTATCCTACCTTCAAACTATAAAACGGTATTTAACTATGTCGGGGCCAACATCGTAAACCGCAGCTAAGACTTTGTTGACACAGACTGGACGACGGTACAAAAAAGCCCACTCCCGCAAGTGTAGAATGAAAGGAACGGCTATCGGGCGTTGATTATTATTATATGTATTCTTATAATATGTTAAAATACCGGCATTGTAAAGAAATTTCCAAAAAACGCATTACTAGTCTTTAGATTTACAAACGATTCCCCAAAGTAGTCAACAAAAATAAAGCAAATCATGAACATACCTAATTACTTATAGATCCAAAATCTTCCGAGTCCGTTATTAATGAATGTTAGGTACATTGTACAGTACAGCGAATAATAGACACACACACGAAAGCGCACCGCGTCCCTCGCACGTCATCTCTTGTTAAACAGAGATAGCAATATTCCGAACGAATTTTGTACTCGACTCGAAGTGCGACACGTGTGTTTTATTCAACCCGAGACCATAGATTACTTAGTAACCGTGTAGTAAAATGTACAATTATCAGTAGCCTCAGTAGGTACTTACCTACCTAATGCAGAAATATTTTTATTTCTGCATTAGGTAGGTAATGTGATAGAGGAAAATGATTATGAAAAATAAAATCGTTTGTTTGTTTATTCACCTGTACCTACCTTTTTCTATTTAAATCTAGTTTCACAAGAATTAAATATAATTCAATCCGTCGATTAGGTACGCAACGATGAAGCGTAGCTTGGTAAGTACCTAAATAGATTGGTAAGTACCTGAATAGATTTATAATAATATAAAAATCTAGCTAGTAATATTTATTCCACCCGAGACCATAGATTAGTACTAGTTAGTCGACATTCACAAGGACGTAATAAAATCTTACTGTGTCAGAAAATGTATAATTATTAGTAGGTATTTTAACCTACATAGTATAATCAGAAATATTTTTAATTCGGGAAGTTTCGAAGAATGTTCAAGTATAAGTTAGTACTTATGTAGGTACTTAATTTAGATAATCCATTCATTAAAATAATATTGTTTAAAATGTACAGTATGACTAAAGATTTTTTTCTCACTTCATAATGATAAAATATAATCTCCGCGGGCAGAACAGGCGCGCAAGCATGCGATGCGCAACTTGTCAATTTATTGAATCACGCATACTATAAAATTCGCAACAGCGCACAGCGCCAGAATTCGGAGGTTCAAGGTTGTAGGAACCGCAGCTAAGCGCCTTCACGTCGCTTCAATACAACATACAACGCCATCTGACGATAAACTGATACCGAAGCGATAACTAGTAGATACCCGTATCTTCTTGATACTCAGCAACTGTTTCTCGATGGTTCTTAGTATGTCTGGTAGAGGGCGTGATTCCGCTCACTCACACAAATAAACATTTTTCTATTTTTGTCAGCTCTGTTTATCCTACAAATACCGTTTTTTTTAAAGTTTTTGTCAATACGCGGGAATTATTTATCATAGAGAATTCATATTCTTGCTTCAATTCAGCAAAAATCATTTAAATATCGAGATTTGTTACCTAATTTCGATGTATGGGGAAGTGCCACTACGCAATCACCTAAAGAGGTTTTTGTATTGACTTCTCACAGGACCTTTCTTGGAGTCCAAGACTTTAGCAAACAATTTTATATTACTTTTTACAAAAGTTGCCATTTCAAAAATTTATAACGACGGAAAAGTAAGAATTTTCAAAGAGTTGAATAGAGATTCACAACTATCTCTAGGTTTAAGATTACACATAGCTCTTATACAAAGTTTTTGGGCTTTAAATATGTTATATCTTAAGCTGCAATTACCCCAACAATAATTCCGAACCTCAATACCGATGCGACCAAACCATGGTATGCTACTAAACTAGTCTTTATATCAACTTTTTTTACCAGGTTAAAAAGAACATACGCTGCAGTGCTTAGCTTTTTGCACACCTCTTCTGCTTGCGGTTTCCAAGTTAATTGATCGTCTATAAGAATTCCTAAAAATTTCGCGACCTTTGTCCATTGTACTGTACATTAACGTTCGGTGGGATTGTATGTTGATGAAAATGCATCACGTTAGTCTTTGGTAAGTTTATTACTAGGTTGTTCTTATAAAGCCATTCAAGAATATTTCCAAGGTTAATGTTGATATCCTGTTCATAATTATGAATATTTGTACATTTTATCAGAACTGTACTGCCATCGGTAAATAGACCCATTGGATTTGGTATCTGACGGGGCAGATCATTTATATACAGCAAAAATAGCGGGGGGCCCAAGACACTACCTTGTGATACACCGAATTTAACAATATGGTAATGAATGGTATGGTAATGTGGTAACGAATTCTTCTATTACGCACCCACCACAAAATTATCACTTCTGTGAAGTCAGTAACTGAGATTACCTACTAAGAGTACTTGTGACTTCCGAATGAATCCGAGGGAATTCTCTGTCTTCTATCTAAGCCACTGCGTTTTCAACTTTGAAATTATTTCGAAAACGTATGTTATTTATATTCACTGTTTCTTCTACGAACTTGAAAACATCAATTTAATGTGTTTTAATAAACGCGATGTACAAAAACAATTGTAACTCCAGCCCCAGTTTCTGAAAGGCATCCATCCAACATTTTGCAAAAAAAATAGACATCCTGTACTCCTTAGCAGATTTGACTGATAAATAAGAGAATTGAGTATTACAGATACAACGTATTTTGATGCAATTGAAGAAAATCAATTTTACTATAACATTCGAATTCCAAGTATTCCATTCTACAATGAAGCGAAACAAACGCATTATTTTATTTATTTATTTATTTAACCATTTTATGTACACACATATAAATAGACAAGAAGAGTAAAGAGAACAGAAAAGTACGTACAAAGGTAATGCTTATTTCTAAACAAATGTCTTCCAGCATGCATGCATTATTTGCAGACTCTCAACAACATCTGCCTCACAATCTTGTAGGTATTTTTCAAAATGTCACTCGGAAATGCTTTGCTGCGCTTTTTGGAGAATTTAAGCTGCTTTGTTATTGAAGAAAGCTTCGTAAACAGTGCTATCGAAGCTTGGAGAAACGCCAAAACTAAAACTCATTACCATACACCGGTATATCGAGTACCTAGGTGATTTAAAATATGAATATTCCATACCTATAAGGGGATATAATTCATTTTCTTATTGCTTTTCGGTGATTTTCAAATTGTATGCATAATGAAAACGCGATTTCTTTCATTATTATTATAAACCTCTAAGGGCAACGTCCTTCTACCATATCCTCTTGATACCTACTTTATGATGAGCTTAAACGATTTAGTACATAGGAAAATAACTTACCTAATGCTGAGAGAAAAGTATCTAGAAGGTAGGTACTTTTCAAATAAACATCAAGCAACAAAGTCATAGTGTCAATCTCCAGTGTCGGTGTCCTTATTACAACAAGATTAATCGATTGCTACTGTCAATTCAAAAATTGAATAAATAATTGGATATACGAGTATCTAATAACGAGAATAATATTACCAAGATTATGGAGGTTTGCTTTGAATTGAGTAAGTGATATTCAATTCGCTTCGTTTGCAGTATTTACAGCGAAATCACTTTTTATAAAAAAAAAACACTGGAAACCTCTCACTATCAACTCAACATAAATACGTGACTAGGATTCCATTGTTTTACAAAAAAAATTGGTGCTCTTTATAAGAATACTTTCTTGTGTAGATTTGTTTGCAACGATCGATAAAAAAAATAGACTTTCAAAATTTGGTTTATTTTTTTACTGTGATTAGATAATTCATATTAATCACTCGCTTTCTGTCTAATGACAGTGTCTAGACAACTTTTAAAGTTTGCTTAGGAGTTTGGACATTTATTTTTTAGGGTGTTGATAGATTGCTTTTAGTTCACATTCTTTGGGAAAGATTAATTAGTTTGTTTCTTTTTTACGCTTTAGTGTTTTGAAGAGCACCTATGACTAAGTCGGCAAAAACGGGAATATAAGTTTTAAATTATTAACCTAGAACTACCAATGCTACGATTATAAAAGTGTTCCTAAGTTTTTATTTTTATCAGTTACTTTTGTGACGAAGAAACTTCCTTCCCAATTCTCGTAAGAATTAACAACTTCAAATAATTATGTAGCACAAGATAGAGACTTGTAAGGCAACTCTGTTGTGGTACATACCATAAAAAGGAGCAGTGGGATTAACTACAAATTCATAGATAACTTTGTTTTACGGTCATATTCGCAGAATGGTAGTAAAGTTACAGTAGCTCAGGTGCAAACTCTCTGCAGACATTATTAAACATGAATAATAACGTAACACAGATTTGGTGAAACAAATGTTTTTGTAACATGTACACACATTCTTAATATTGTTATACTCGGCTTGGAGCAAGCTTGGCTTGGCTTGTGATACTCGCAAAGTGCTAGCAACGACGAAGTGTTGTAGGAACCTCCTCTCATTAGGTTAGGTTTAGTTACAGATCTTTATTCTTGTATTGATACCAAATTTCATCCAAAAAAATAACTGTATGTATGGTACCTATGTAATCTGTAGCCGCTGTAGGTAACGAACTACATAGATCAAAATGGAGAAAAAAAAAAGTCAAGACAAACGACATTTTATTTTAATCAAATCAATCACATGACATCAAAACAAATAACTAATGGTTGACTCAGTACTCTTTACACAGCCGTGCCACATGGTGTGCAGCTACTGCAGTTCGACGCTGCAACGTCGCGACGTCATCCCCTGTCGCTCGTCGCACACTGAATGCCTGAAACCTGCAGGTTCCCGCCGTCATTCTACCTATAGCCCTGCAAAAGTATTTTAATTCAATACCTATGTTAAAATCAAATAAAAGTCACTTATTTAAACTAGGCTGTGAATCAGCCCATTTTGAACGTCAAAATTACGTAAGACAATCCCCCAAAACGGCAATTCGCCACTTACTAGTGCACTAGCTGGGAAGCAAAAATGGCGTAAGAAACTTCCCAGCAGCACAGCTGTCTGTTCAGTTAGAAGAACTGGATTCTGTACAGTATAGTACCCGGCACGTAACTTGGCAAGGTTTTGGCGTAGTCAGCGTAAGTTCACGCATTTATACTTAGTGCAACAACTTTTTTTTTCACTTATATTGCTTGTCATTATTTTATGGTTCTTACCATAAATTTTTTTCACATCTGTTTAGAAGAGAGTTAAAGAAAGGAATAAAACATCTAACGATTCTCGCCAAGTCACTTGCGGGTCAATAAGTTTAGTAAGTAATTGACATTACGAGACACAAAACCCTCCTCCACCTCTGCCTAACCCTTCTGGGATTACAGGCGTGATGTTATGTTATGAGACACGAAACGTTTAATTAAATTAAATGCCTTAAGTCAGCTAGCACACGCCAATATACAAACAAAAACACTGAAAACTATTATACTCAAGCAGAAATCTAAATTCTGAAATTATAAACAGGTAAAATTTGTTTGTTTGTAAGTTTGTATGTGGGGGATAATCTCTGGTACTAACGGTCGGGTTTTAAAAATTATTTTTGTATTTGATAGCCCAATTCTTTAGGAATGCTGTGTAACATCACGCTTAAGAGCCGAGCAAAGATGAAAGAGTCAGAAAGAAAACGAAGTGTGGGTCGGAGGTACAAGAAACTACACGTGGACGAAGGCGCGCACAGTAGCAAGTAATAAAAATGCAAATAGAAATTAATTGATACCTAAATAAAACCCTCCAGGCATAAAGGGCGTGCCCGCTTACATTTGCAATTCTGCATTATGTTCATATAGCTGTAACTTGAAGTCACAAATGATAAACTAGAACCTTGGAATTAAAATAAAATTAACAGTTAATCTAGACACGCGGAAGCCGTATAGCCGGGTGTGTATTACACGAACCTTTGGAGTTTCTTTTGACCCTTTTAATAACTCAAAATCTATTTAAGTAACAAAAACACATGAAATTTGGTTTGTAAGAATCTCAAATTTCATAAATACTACTCATATGGTGATTGAGATATTAACGCATTAAAATCTTCATTTTTGTCACTTACCGCTGCATATAACAAAAAACTACAAAAACCTTACCCACTTCTAGATGACCCAGAAAGATGAAATTTGGCGCCCAACAGGGTGTGTGTTTATAAAGGAAAAAATCTGCAAACAGTTAATTTCTACGATTTCAAATATTTTTTTAGGAAATCGCCTTTTACTAACACCTTTATTAACCGGTTTTCGAAATTATAATAAAATAACAAAAACTTTTCTGGAGGAGAATAGGTTATATGATGAAAGGTAGCTTTTACCTTTTTGTATGCCAGATTATTTATAATTTATAAAATTTTGACAACCAGTAATAACAAAAACTGGCAGTGTTGTCGTAGCGGTCAGAAGGTCAATCCCTTAATTAAAAACGTTCAAAATCCAGTCGCAATCTCATCTCAGCGACAACAAATGTCAAAGATGTATGTAAATGAGAGGCTTTTTGATAGTTTGAGACTGAGATTAGAATGCGAACGTTCTTAAAAATACGGGAATTGCCCCTCTGACATAATTGCTAACAATTGTGTTACGAAAGAAATACATTCTAACACAGTCTATGATTTATAAAAGCCCAGACTCGATTCCCGTTGTCTATAAAAGTTTAATAGACACTTAGAAAATGTGCTTAATCACTACAAATGTAGATACACGTAGGTAAGGAATGATTCATCAGCAAATTTGCTAACATAACATAGAACATTCTAAAATAAATTCAAAACACAATTAATTGTTTCTTTCTGCTACAACAATGTTTGGTATATAAAAATATAGCATCTTAAATTTGAACAGTTGACTTATTTACACAAAGCAGATAACCTATGACAAATTGAAGCTCAAGACGCTCACTTTCAGTCCGTAGCGAGTGCGGAAAACGGTGGCCCTGCTATCACCACAAGCAGCACCCGTTAACGAGCATAACGCAAAGATCAGCCATTACGCCCCCCGCCATTTTTAAGTGAAGGAGGCAACCCGTCCCCTGACGCTACCGCAAGCAATGGCATCTAAGGGCGACGAACTTTCTGCCGCTTGCTCAGGTAAAAATAATATGATCAATTGTCGAGGTGTCACTAGATAACGACACATTGCAATACAACTCATTATAAAAACATTTAAAGGAGTAGATTATGTCAATAATAAATAAAAGTAAAATTAAACTGAATTGACTTACAATTTAGTTTAATTAAAATAAAATCAAACATCAATTGTAGGAACTCAGATATCCTGTCAGTACGTAAGCGAATTCTTAAGAAAGAACATAAAATGTTGGTGTCTTGAGGTAATCACAAACATCAAGTACTCTTATCGTTTAAATAGTCGCTGATAGAATAGAATGCCTTTAAAAGCATTAAAAGCATTAAAATGCAAATCTAGCAAAGAAGACTGAAACTTTTTATAAATGGTTATACCAAGCCCAAAAAAAATGTTATGAACCTTATAAAGCCAGTGTAATAGAGCACCTAGTTTGTTCATAATTAGGGTTTAATATTATGAATATTTAAACTGGACATAATGGCCTCTCTTAAACAGGAAGGATAGCCCAGTCAGTCAAGTCATCATGTAAGGCAAGCGGGTTATTGACCACAGAACCTAACCGTCTGTATCAACAACACCGCAGCTTTTCAAGTAAATATTGAAATTAGGGACATCTTCCGTTGTCAATATTAATTAGCCAAACCCGAAAAATACATCACAGTTTATTAACACACTGACTCACTCAGTTCTTTCATCACATTAATGTGATGAAATAACTTTTGATAAGAAAGTTTCCTCATTGCAATTTGTGCTACCCGAACTAAAATTATGCTGAAACTACAAGATAAACTATCTACATTTATTTATTTATCATTTCACTAAAAGCCACAAGTTGGGATTAAGACCCGGATTACAGCAAGGTCTACAAAGGACGGTAACAATTCAATTATACCCATCCCTACTTCACGCAAGCGAAAGAATGGAAACAATCTAGTTTTGTGTTTACAAACAATTTGTTGTTCTACCTCACGGTGGAAGGGATCTTCAATTCTGGTAGCAAGAAGTCTACTTCGTAGTAAACGACCTGCATGGCTGGGCCGATGTCGTCTCTTATTACAAGGTTCTTCGCGCAAGATTCTCCAGATCTTACGCTCACGCATTTGGCTGAAAGAAATGAGCTCAAATGACATGTTACGTATACTCTACTAACATACATATAAAGCAACAGTTTTTACCATGGCAAGAAATGGAAGAATAATAATTTAACTAAGAGAACGTGAACCTCTGCTGACCGTGAGGTCCTAGGTTCGATTCTCGGGCAAACTATTAAATATCCTTTGGGGTTTAATTTCTCAGTAGCAGCCCGGGGTCTGTATTTGTGCCCGGTAGATGGCAATAGGCTGGCCCCCTATTACATGGGACTAAAACATAACTGGCAAAATGTGGGTGTACTATACAACGGCCTAAACCTTCGTGGTCATGTTGTGTTTGTCATAAGCCTTATTAGAAGGTCAAATTAAATTATTATCAATACCTAGAGTCTTAATCTAAATCGTGTAGTCCCCTGCCTTCACCCATCCTGCCTCTTACATTTCCAACATGGCATGAAGCTTTTCAAAAGAATACAAAACATAATAATCTCATCAATCAAACTCACCGACTATTTCGTAAAATACAAAAACGCCGATGTCCTGCAAAGCCTTGTGCCATTTAAGCACCTTCTCAACAGGACCGGAAAACGCCCGCGGACCGCTTTTGTGCAGCGCCTGAATGCGACCGTTTATTATTATAACATCGCCACATTTTGTAGATAGGTGCAATCATAAGCTATTTATGAGTGGGAGGGATTCTAGGTATAGTGCTTTTATCTTATGTATGTTATACGATGGGTGTTAAGCTAGTGATACCTATTTAGATTGTTTAAGAGTGATAGTATAAGATCGCACTTTTATAGAGGAAAGGTCGATGAAAGAATTGTGGATAAAAAAAAACATTAGAAGTTACCAATCAAAGTAATATAAACATTAGGGATCAATTGACCGTGTTATGTATCGAACTCTCACAATTTGATAAAGGGAAATGATCAAAGATTTGTGATATGAAAATGAATGTTATTTCAGTTTCAACCATCTTCAATCTAGTAAATTCTACTGGCAAGAAACAAAACGAAGCAAAGACAGATGCTTTACTATAATCTGGTAAAAACACAAGGCAGGGCAGAGGAAATAGTGGACCCTACTTATCTCTTGGCTCTAAATCGAACGGCCTAAAGGGATGTTCGAGAAATCAGTTTTTTCAAAGACAAGGCACGGATATTGCATCGGCCGCGCGCACCGGCACACTTCCCGCAATGAACTTCATTGTGTTTACTTAGAACAAATCGACGGCAGAAACTGAACTTGTGATTGATGTAAGAGATTGATGTCTGTAGAAAAGAGAAATAGAAAATTGTTTAGTTGACTACGTGTGATCAAACAAACAATATAATAGGTAATCACGATTGCAGCAAACCAATTTCTACGTCCAAAAAATGTAAAAAAAAGTTTTTATAAAATATAATTTGCATCGCAATTCGCCACGACCTCTGTGAAAACGTGTCGAAAGTTCCCCATTATTAAGTCCTATCAAATTGCAAGGGCACTGTTAGCTAGGCCACTGCCATAGAGATGTCAAAGGAAAAAAATGCCCCGCTCTTACTTTTATCACAAGAAATTTCTTTAAGTTTTCATTTTATGAATCAACTCTGTATGGTTTTTGATAGAGGCTGCCTGTCAGACCGCCGGCGGTGTTTTGATATAACATTTTGCAACCGTCCTCAACATACCCAACGTTGAGGACGGTTGTAAATTTAATTTAATTAATTGTGTGGATAATTATTGTAGTCAGTAGTTGAGGAATGTGCTGCTTATTATGATGAAATATGCTAGTTATTTTCTGTGCAATCTGTACCGAAGCGTTCAAATAAAACCTAGACTGAATATGAATACAGCAAACGTAAGAACGTTAAGAAATAAACTTGAGTTAATATTTTTAGACAGTCTAAACAATCATTATTGTTTTGTGAACTACGAATCTAAAGCGATATACAACTAATATACGTATACACAGTATACCTATTGTGCCGTAGAGCGGGAACCTGTAAGCAATTTTTTATACATTATTGGATATTGCATTGCAATTTGATGTCCTTACCAGGACCGGGCGGATGATAAATTGACTTGAATGAGGGGAGCGAACATACAATCCATACTAATATGATCAATATCAAAAATTCGAAAGTTACTCTGTCTGTATGTTAGCTTTTCACGGCTAAACCACTGAACGGGTTTTGATAAACTTTGGCAAGGAGATAGTTGGCATCCTGGAAAAGGACATAGGCAACTCTTTCTCCCGGTAGCACGTTCCCGTGAGTTAATTTTCGAAATCCACGCAGGCAGAAGCTAGTATCCTATATTTTTTATCGCAGTTTTTATTGATCGTTAGTTGTTAAGGTTACACAACGGTGTAATAGGAGCTCAAACAAAATGGAGGTCGGTACTCAAGTTTATGAGATTGATATTTGACTTTTGATGAAATGAGGTGAGATATTTGGGTTACGGCTACCTCAACTACAGTAAAGTTACGTAATCCAACTGCTATAATATGAATTATTTATGCGAGAATAAATACAGGTTTGGGTAGAATGGGATATTATACTCTTGGGAAGGTACGCAGTGCTGATATAACAGTATGGTAGTTAAAAGGGGACCATAATAATTCTACTAAAATTATGACGTGTGAGAATTATGAAAATTAGTAGGCAGGATTATTACCCTTTCTTTGAGAAGCAACATTTGTTGTAACAAAGTAAATATGAAGTTCGTAATAAGTTGTTAAAACAAGAGAGGCCCTAGCCTAAACACAGGAGCGTGGAGATTGGCACAAGAAAAGAGAGGTTATGCTCAGAAGTGGGTGAAGTCGGCCTGTAGATGATGATGTTGATGTAGGTAGGTACACTATGAGTACCTTTAATCTGTCCATCTTCGTCATGACTTGGTTCTGTGGCTCCTTTTTCGACATTTCAATGTCAGTAGATTTTTAGGTTTGACTAGAAAAAATATTAATTTTGTTAAGGTAAGCGGCGCTGTCTTGCACGATTTTTTGCGGTAAACAGTTGGGCTCACATGTCAACGTGAAACTGCCATGTGATCCTAATATTTGTTGTAAAATATCGTACTGTGAACGGACCTTAGCCTAGAACGTTACTAAGATACAACACCAAATTACTGAAATGCACAAGAATGGAACAGAAAATGTGATTTCCTTATTTTCCAAATGTAAATCTTTTCTTTTACCTACCTGTATACAATTGACAAGTAAATTTTCTTTATAATATATATCGGGGTTCGATAGAGTGCGGAAAATGCAAAACCAGCTAATGTGGAACAAATTGAAAGGAACCTACTGTCTTACTGTCTAGACACTTTTGTTTAACTTATTACGATTAAATTTTAATCAAATTCAATTTCATAGCGATAAAATCTCAAACAGTCAAACAAAATCTGTCATAACGACACCAAACCCGGACATTTCCCGAACAAAGTATCCACACGTCTTTAATTAAATCACGTTCTCACGGTTATAGGCAGACTTTTTGAACTCACAACCCATTGGGGGCGCAACTTGAAACGCGTATCCTGCCAAGTATCGCGAAGTTTCCCTTTACAACTTTACATCTCTCGAAAATACAGAGTAATGAGCTTGTTAGACAGAGTTACGAGGCTTTAGCACAGGTCGGCCAAGAACACTTTTATGTTTGACAGCGCACAGAATTTGTGGGTGCTTACTTTATATGCATGTTTTGTTTCAAGTTGAGTGTTGTTGATCTGAGGACTCATTCAATACATCATCCTTTACAAAATTTAAAACCCATCTAGCTAATCAAATACATACGTAAAGTTGCTAAGCTATTTAAGAAAAGTAAAAAACACGTAATGCAATAGATTAGGTATTGTGAGCAAAAGATTATATTATCGTTCTGTAGTGTAGTTTCTGCCTACCGCTATGGTCAAAATGCGTGGCTTTATGTATGTGTTTGTAAAATTATCCTGGAGAGAAGGAATTAGATGAATTTAATTTGTATTTAGGTTTCTATTGCAAGTTTCCATAAAAAGTTAGTCGTTGGTCATTTTGTTCAGTTTAAAGAGGTATGAGGGTGTAAAGTTCACGCATCCTCCATAGAAAAGGGAGGCACCTCCGACCTGACGGGTGTTGCAACTGGTGGGCAACTGCCCCTAATATTCGTTAAGACTTGAGGAGTAAAACCTTTAACTTTATTTCTATCTTCTTCTCCGAAGTTGGAGTTTTGGTAATTAGCACCGAAAGAAACCAGTGTTTAAAGGTGCAGTATTGGGTTCCATTTGCATCTGTTGGCCTGGAAAGTTAAAAATATTTCAATTGAAGATACCCTGTTACTATTGAAGACTTGGTCAATCGGGTTTAAGTGTTTTGAAGGTTTGATTTACAATGGTATAAGCTTTTACAAGACAGTCTCAAAAATTAAAAGTACAAGGTAAATAATGTCTTATTTGCCTTGTGAGTGAATAGAAACGCTTTTAGTACATCAAAATTTGAAGAAAAAAATCGGACTCTCCTTAGGGGTCGAGTTACGATGAAATCTGGCTATTCTTATTCATCAGAACCCCATTAGCTGTGTGATACTTAAACAATTCAAAAATAACGGCCGAGGCTAAATAATATTCTCTACGTAAACTCCATTTAAATGTTTTTGATAAAACTCATCATGCTTATCATCTGTAACTAGTTACAGTAAGTAGCTGTTTAAGTCTTCATAATGGTCAAGTTGGTGTCAAATACGTCTATCTACCTCTCAACATTATTTAAAAAAAACTAGACACACTTCATAACGGTTTTAGGTAAATTTAAGTGCTAAAATATGTTATGGATAAATACTAGTGTAATGCGTTGTATCTCATGAGAATCTTGCCAATCATCAATCACTATTACAATAATCTACTTACAGTGCTCAACAAAAATAAACAAATAATTTTGTTGAACTATCAAATGTTGTTCAATAAGTATTAGACAAGGACAGCACTATTGTAAAAGTGACGTCAGAACTATGTTACTTCATACTAGCACCGTACATTGCCCGTACCGCGCGTACTTGTTTCACTGCTACGAGTCGTAGCTAGCAAAAAAGGGTTTGGCTCTGAATTTAATAGAATAGAATACTCTTTATTACTTTATTAAGTACACCATACAAATTAATTGGGTTCAATTCATCTACCCCGAGCAAAAGCTTGTGTGAGTTATGCAGAGGCTATTAACTAATAATTTAAGAGTAATTAAATAAACTACATCTTAAAGCTGATTATTAATGTTCGATATCCTATCATCATATTGAAGTTCATATTTGTTTTTATGTTTTATAAATACATTTAAAATGTCTTTGTAAAAAAGTGACTAAAATGATGGCTTGCATTATATCTGTTGCTAAAAGCACAGATAATGTAATACTACGTAAAGATACCCAATCCCATACAAAGAAATCACCAGTGACTGTGAGTCACTGATGCTGCCAAAAAAAGTAGTTCGACTTAAATTAGTAAAGATAGTGGTTACTGTGATGACAGGACAAATTGAGTAAAGCGCCATCTATTGCAAATAGCTCTAAACAAAATGTTCGAATTGAAGTTAAGGCTTTACTTTTTTTTTTGTTGAAAATACGTCGTACGTCAAATACGTCGTTAAATCAGCAATAAACAAGGAAGTTTTGATTTTTACTAACCTTACTTCAGCCAAAATTCTGCCGTTTATCTTTATAATCATTGTTAATTTCAAAATGGTTAAATATGCTGCCATCTATGATTTTTTTTTCAAGACTAATTATAATTTGTTAGAGTTGAGACACCATGCTTAAGGTAACGTTCTAATTATTTGAAGATTACATATAACTTATTAAAATAATAGCTGTATCAAAATATTTACACGACATAAAATTATGCTATTCGGATGAAGAATACGCTGACATGTTTCGATTTTCAAAATTTGTTAGGTAGGTACTTGATATTTTAGCGACGATAAGTCTATGGAGCTTCATTATCAGCCCACTGTGTGGGACGGAGAAAGACCTAACGCTCAAGGTCGTTTGGTCGGGGAAGCACCTTAAAACATGCCATGTCAAGCTACAGTTAGCTTACTAAAGACTTCATAAAAATACAACCCATACATACTACAAATGGATCAGCAACTAACTACTACATTGCTAGGATTTAAAAAAAACTCACCCGTTACTATAAATTGAGCGCTGTTGTCAGAGTAGTTAGCTAAATATCTGGGATCGATTCCCGTCATCAATTACGTCATCGAAACTTTGAGTTTGACCCGGTAACATCTGAAACTCCATCCATTTTTTTTACCAGCAATTTAACTTATCTAAATGCATTAGTACAGTAGGCCGCAAGTCAGTAGTTTCAATTGAACAAGAGGTCACCTTATACCGGTTTTCTCACCACTGACGGTCGGCCTACCGTACCTAAACTTATTCGTCTGCATTAATAGGTAAGTACTTCTTGTAGTAAGTACCATACATTGTCATCATAATTGTCGGTCTGTACCATTTTACTACTGGAAATAGGCCTCTCTAATCGCACTCTAATCCAGCTGTTACCAGTCATCCAAATAAATACTCGTAGTAATTAACAATAACAATATATACATTTTGTCCAAAAAACGGGCGTATTCATCTGAGCATCTTCCATAAAACTTGAGTTGGGAATATTTTGCATGTTCGAAAAATGTGTATTATAAGGTCCGGTGCTGTAATAAACGTTCTCAGGAGGCCTGAAAATAAAGTACATAATAATAATTTTTAAAAAAACCCGTATTATATTACTTTTCAGAGGTTTTCGTTCAAGTCAAAACTTAAATGAATTTATACACGCTGTAGACACGCTACGAACGACACGTGTCTCGCTCGATCTACGCAGCTGTAGATATGTATGGGTCCCACAGTGAAGCTAGTTATTAATTTATCCTAATTTCTCTTTGCAACTCCATCATCAGACCCTGATCACCATCTACCTATAACCTATTTATTGAGATCTTTCCAGTGAGCCCAAACACGATACTTCTGCTGTTAATTATGTTGATGAGAGAGTTGGATATCCTGCAAATTCCAGGTGATGGTATCAGTTCAAGGTAACTTTTTGCTTCTAATATCATTGAAGTAATAGAATACCAAATTTTGATCGGCCGATCTCGGTTCGATCAGCCCTGTGGAAAATGCTCACATCCCTTCAACTAGAAAAAAGCATATATTATTCAAACAGCTAAACCGATTTTCATGAATCATGACTAAGAACACTCTCGATTAAGTCAACTTTCAGACAAAAATATAGGTTCAGCTCCCAAACTGAGCTACGATGCCATAGACACACAGAGACACGTCAAACTAATAACACCACTATTTGCGTCAGGGGTTAAAAAATCACATCTCGCCTACAAACTCAAGTTACAGACACGAGGTTTCGGCTTCGTTTAAGTACCGTAGGTCCGTAATTATTATTTTTCAAGACCACGATCTCTCTTTCCTGAATAAATAATAACATAATTTTGATATTTTAAAAATATTACCCTTATAAATCTTACTTTGAACCTACTAGTTTATACCTACCTACTTATTTAATTTCCCATAATATTTTAACCGACTGCAAACTATATTGAAATTAAAATCCAAAAAAGGAACTGCAGATAACTTCTAGCTATAATGCGAAATGGCTTTACTTACATCATATTATTTCTCCCTGCGTTCATTGAGAACGCCATCATTTGATTTCCCTGCGGATAGTCTGAAAACTAGGTATATTTTATTTGTTTGGACAACCTTGTGACACGAGGTACAGAAAAACGATAAAAACAGTATACTTACCTGCCCCGACCGTAGGATCTATGATAACGTATCTATCCATTTTTTCATAAGCGATGTTAAAAATTTTATTTTTACCTTCGGAAAAACTGAAAAGTTTGTGTTGGCGCCAGTTTTACAAAGATCTTTTTTTTTTGGTTCGTCATTGTCTCATTCTGCCTACCCAAGTTGTAATGTATTATATTTTTGTAATCGTATTTTGATTGTAATAACTTGTAAGGCTTAATATTATTATTGACATCATTCAAATAATTCTAAGACATATTTAAAATAAGTATAAACTTAAACTTTACTAGACACTTTTCTTATATAAACCTTGGCAGCCTTTAGTGACCAGAAAAAAAACTTGTTTTCTTTTTCAATGTTTTAGGGCTTATTAAAAAAAAAATGAAGTTTGTGCCAGTGAAGATAGTGGTTGAAAGTTTTTTAAAATTGTAATTACATACTAGTGCACATAAATCATTCAATTTAAAAAACCTTGCTATTCCATTTTGTGTGATTACACTGCTGCAATATTAATCATTTCAATTTTAGCAAACCGTAAAGAATTCAAGCGTGGTTGACTAACTTTGGGGGATGAAGAAAAAAATTGTCGCTCTTTGACGGCTGCTATGGAAGGAAACTTGCTAGCATTGAAAAAATTAAGCCAAGACAAAAGGCGAGTTACGTATCAAGAGATTCAGCACATACTGCGGGTTGCACCGAGAAGCCTTCACGAAATTCTACAATTGAGGATAGTTTCACGCTGGGTGCCACACAACCTCACCGATGCTCAGAAGCAGACCCGGGTGGAATGGTGCCGTGATATATATAACCAAATTTGAAGCAGGCTCGTCTCAGCATGTTTACGACATCATTGCAGGTGATGAGTTTTGGATTTATCAATACGATCTAGAAACGAAGCGCCTGTCGACGGTTTGGGTGTTTCAAAACGAATCAACACCTACCAATGTGAAGCGATCTAGAAGCAGGGGTAAGATTTAGATCGCGAGCTTTTTCAATTTGACTGGCTATTTGGTGTCAATTCCTTAACGGATCCAAAGAAGCATCAACGCTGAATGGAAAACTACCAAATGCATGGCAGAAGTTTTCTCTGTTGTGTGCAACGAGCGACCAAACACAGGGCTCCGCGGGCTACTGCTCCACCAAGACAACGCGCCTTCGCACACTGCGTTCAAAACGAGGAACTTCCTGGACAGCACGCCGGTCAAACTCCTTCTCCTCACCCTCTTTACAGCCCTGACCTAGCACCGTGTGACTTCTTTTTATTTCCGAAAATAAAAATCTACTCAAAGGGATACAATTTTCGTTGCCGGAAGATGCGCTGTCAGCGTTCGAGCAGGCTGAACGAGGTGTCTACGGCGTACTGAAAAAATTGTTTCGAAAACGGTTCAGACGATGTAACTTTGTATTAAAGCTTACTTTACTAGTGGAGAGTACTTTGAAAAGATTTAAACATAACATAACATCACGCCTTGTTTCCCAGCAGGGTTGGGCAGAGGTGTACCTATAGTACACCCACATTTCGCCAGTTATGTTTAGGTCATTGTGGTGTTATTGGGTTTTTCTATCTGGAATTTCTCAGTAGCAGCCCGGAGTCTGGTTTTGTGCCCGGTTGATGGCAATAGGCTCGCCCCCTATTATATGAAAATATTTAATAAAAAAATATTTACATAGAACATTTATTTTTATAATCGCAAAACATTCTGAGTATCCCACGTATAATCATCAGATTAACTGACTTAACTAGGAATAATTCTTTTATCTCAGTACCTCACTCAAGGCATACATAAAAATTGACAAAAAATCCTTAAACTAGTATCTAGTAAACAACTTATCTGATTTTAAATTATGGTTTAATTCAAAATAAAATTGTTGTGCATAATCAACAACTTTTCTGCATCATCGTAGGTAACTTTGACATATTTTGCAACCATGTGTTATGTTGATTTTTGCAACTAAGCAATTGTACTAATACAGACTTTGCCGTGTTAATCAAATGTAAGTCTTGCATAGTTATTTGTAATGCGAATTGTGAAAACTCAAGTTATTTTAATGTCTTATACCTAGTACCTAAAGGACGTTATACTTAATAGTTAAGAATATGACATTTAAATTAAAAAGGGCTTAGAAATAAACGTCGGGACTTTACGCAAACTCATTATATTCTGCAGAATGTTTGTATCCAGTTTCCTGTTATTTTCTTTATATCGCCTGTTTACACTTGATCGCTGGTTTTATGGTAGCTCGGTTTTTTTAAATCGCAAGTATGTTGCACAATGTGACGGTTCAGCATGTTTAGTGCACTCATTCGACTGGTTGGTGGACATGTACAGGCAGCCTCGCGACAAGTCTTTTCAGCATGTCCATACTGATGAGATTTAACCTGGTCACAAGTGTGAAGTCTCCCACCGGGCAGGATGTCCAATTACTAAGCACTCGATTTTGGTTTACGAGCGACTTCAAGAATAAAGTTGCACGTAGGTCCCTCTTTTTTACTCTTGTGACTTAAATTTAGAGAGGCCATAGTCACGGTGCACATTAGGCAGTTAGTCGGCTACATTCTGCTCATAGATGCTCGTTAAAAAGTTCGGTACTCATATAACTACAATTCTTGGTCTTCTTTTATGGAGCTCATCCACTATCAAGCCGGAACTATTTTATGAGATATTTTCCTAAGTTTATCAATGTCGTGTTTTGTCTCTGTGCCGATAATAACGGCCCCCTTTTTTGTTTAACGCAATCCTCTAATGTGCCATTTTATTTGTTCAGGCCATACAATTTTTGGGACGAGGGATTTAGTGTCGTTACTATATTTAGACTAATCCGTCAGATAAATTGCGATATGGTTGAGGTCATTGGGGTGCAAGTAATTATTTTTATCGGTTTTTACCATGTCAGCGAATATTAGCTACCATCCTTGGTTTGGCGCAGTTTTCTTGAATGCTAGCTTGAATTGTCGTCTGGAAATTTTCAAGGTAACGCATGAGGTCATGCTTTTCTGTAAACATTAGAACTGATTTTTGTAGTTCTTTGTCCTTTCATTTCAAGTCTTGGTGATAAACTGCCATTTGTGATGCGCTGTGTCAAACCATTCACCATAGGGAAGTAGTACTCAGCTTTTGCTCGGAGTCACAGATATTATAATACTACGTACAGATACCCAATCCCATACAAAGAAATGACACCTCCCTAAGTCTGGCAATTGAGCTGGCAATTTTTCGTCATCAAAATGTTCAACAGATGGCAGCATCAGCGATTCACTAATTGTCAGAGACAGTAGTTTTACAACGCCATCTAGGAGTCGACCTACTTTTAAATCTTTTCGTGCCATCCTTTTAAAATAAAGTTTTATACTTCCGGTTTCAGAAAAACATGTTAATAGATTTATTTAATGTTTCTATGTAAAGAAATAGTTTTTAAATAAGTTGTTTGATTAAAATTTGTGACTATAAAGGTTATTTTGAAGACAGGACAAATTGAGTTAAAACGCCATCTATTGCAAAGAGCTCTAAACAAAATGTTTCTTGAAAAACGAGTGTGAATAGATAAATCAGCATTTAACAAGGAAGTCTTGATTTTTACTAATATTACTTTAGCCAAAATTCTGCCGTTTATCGCTTTCTAATGATTGTTAATTTCACAATGGTTACCTATGCTGCCATCTTTGACTTTTTTTGAAGACGAATTATAAAATGTTCTAGTCGAGACCCCATGTCGGAGTTCAGCTTTCCTTCGAAAGCAATGGTACTGACTTCATTGAGGCATTTCTCGATGGAAATCAGCTAGTTACAAATGTTAGTGGTGTCCACTGCCTCAATTTTGCTTTAGCCGCATGGTAAGGTATTTGAGGTTTTCCCGCTGTTTTCAAAATTTGACATGCTTAGTTCGTATAATGTCACAGTTATTTGATATAATGTATAACAAAGTAAACCACAAACTTAGCAGAAAAATGCGGTATTAGTTTTCTAGGTCACAGAATACCCGGTAATATTTAACGTCATATAATAACTACGTTAATAATATTGCTTATAAATACGGCCACTCCACTTAAGTGTCAGAAGAGTCCATACAACGTTCTACTCGATAACTAAGCCTTATGAGCTAGTGTATTCTAGTGCACCTGGGTTTGCAATTTTTTTTTTTTTTTTTAATAAATGTCATCTCGCAGGTCAACCTATGAGGTCGTCGGACTTGCCTGTGGTTGCCCTAATAAATTAAGGCCTCCAGCCAGGACTTAAACTTATGTACTAACTTAAAAACTAAGCGACAACGCTAAGGGCACCCCCTTCGGGGTACGAACCTCGGCTTAGGGCGTCACTGGGAGAGGGCAGCAAGGGACTAGCTGGATCAGGATTTGAGTGATTTAGGGACGAATTTAAAGCTACAGGCTCAGCGGCGCGGGCTGGCTCGAGCAAGGGTCGGGAGGGGCGTGGATTTGGCGTCGCGCGCGAACCGCCTTAATATGAGCCTTAAAGGTAAGGTTTTCATCGAGGATCACGCCTAGGTATTTGGCTTGCTTCTCCCAGGGGATCGGCTTACCGTACATAGTGATCGGGCTGGGAAGTGGGGGAGGGAGTCGACGATGTCTCGAGAAGAGAACCGCCTGACTCTTATCGGGGTTGACCTCGATTCTCCATTTCCGGAACCAAGCGCCTAAGACGTTTGCGGAGGTTTGGAGAGTACGAGCTATAGCATTGGGACAATGACCGGTATAGTAAACGGCAGTGTCGTCGGCGAAGAGAGCCAACTGAGCCTTTTTACTCTGTGGGATATCGCTGGTGAACAGCGTGAAAACTAGAGGAGATATGACGGAACCCTGAGGGACACCGGCGCACGGCGAAAATCAGCTGTAGAAGACATAGGATCTCGATTTCTTAAATGTTATTTTTTTTGCTGGAAATGACTTCTGCTGATCATTACTGTTCTATAAAATGTCATATGAAGTAAATGAGTGCACAAATGGAAGAGTTATAATTTTTATAAGAAAAAAATGTATGGAGCTAGTATGAAAAATCGAATTATCTCATAAACAGCATGTTTAACCGTAATATCCTTGGAGGTGGTCATAGTGCTAATTTTTTATAATTTTTTGGTTGCGGATTTGACGAAAAATTTCATGCCGTTTTTTTAAAAAAATCGTCAAAATATTTTCATTTGTTTTTTCAAGAAACGATTCCTTTTAGTGTTTATGTTGAAGAACACGGACTTTTAACTACACGTAACATAAAATAGCATCACTCCTATATTTCCGAAGGAGTTGGCAGAGGTTTATAGTACACCCACACGTAGACAACTATGTTTGAGCTAGATATTTATCAACACATCATGAGTTTTAAAACTTTTCATACAACCATATTAACAAATGTTTACTCTTCTAATGAGTCCGAAAAGAAGTGATTAAGTAACTACACTGATTAGGTCTTCTATTGAGTTTTTATAGGTGATTTAATGATTTTCAATATCTCACGACAATGCCAACTAGGGATTACATTCAACTTTTCCTGATAAGTAAGCTAATTTTTTAATTAGCAGTGCTATGATTTCTAAGAATACTTAGTGACAATTATAAATTTTCATTAGCTAATGAGAAGATAACTAATGAGGGTAGTTACCTAATTATTGGCGTATTGCACTAAAAGGGCTAAAGTTTTGTTTTATAATTTAGTTTGTTCACAACTGTGTAACTGCTAACACTAAATCTGCGACTATAAATCTTAGAATGGAAAGTTTAATCACGAATTTAGACTTGTTTGTTCTTCTACGAAGTGAGAGTACTTCATTTGATCATGAAGTATTGTTCAGTGCAGTTGTATCCGGCATAGGCGATTGCCTGTCTGACGAAGATCGTGTTGTTCTCAAAGAATTTTGTCGGAGATTTACGCGAGCCGCTTTACAAAGGTGGCAGAAATCCAACCGATTCCTTGATAATTTCAGGAGAAAGTACGAGAATTGGTTGGGAGCAAATATTGATTGGCCGAGTTTTGTGCAAACTTTAGTTAATCAAGAACCAAGTGTTGATGAGATACCAAGAGCGCCCTCAGTCTCTCCAGAACCGTCGACATTAACGTCCATTGGAACAATGACGAAAAGATCCCGTAAACCATTTGAAGATCTGGGAAGTAAACAAAAAAAGAGAAGATCTGATGAACACAGGCGAAGATTCTAGTGAATTGGCATATGCAGCTGCAGCACGTTTAAAAGAAGAACGGCATGGAGATATCGCCTCTGTCATCGAATACATGATGAAAAATCCTGAAGCAGCCGCTAAATTAAATGAAACGCTTAAGAAACCAGCGAAAACAATCATATTTACATCAGAAAAGGCGCTTGGATTGCTTCTTTCGCTAAAACTCTCAAAGTGCCAATATATTACGTTGCGAGAGGCTGCCATTCGGGAAGGTGCTAAGGATATTTATCCATCTTACTATAAAGTGCAACAAACTAAGCTTGATTGCTACCCTCCGAAGCAATCAGTGACAGTTACTGATTCATCGGCTAGGATTACACTTCTAGCTTTACTTGATATCACAGTTACAAGAATCCTTCAAAGCCTTTCTAAGGAAGAGCATAACAAGCAGTTGAAGCTGATATCCAAGTGGGGATTTGATGGTGCTTCTAACCAAAGCCGATACAAGCAGAAAATGGAGGGTGAGGAAGATGACTCGAGCATTTTCATGACCTCCTTGGTGCCACTTAAACTGACAGATGGAGACAACATCTTATGGACGAACCCAAAACCATGCTCAGTTTTGTATTGTCGTCCAGTTCAGTTTACTTTTGTAAAGGAGAGTAAAGCAGTTGTCCTTGAGCTGAAAAAACAAATGGATGAAGAAATTGAGGGCCTTATCCCCACAGAGTGCAATAACAATAATAGGGTGACTCATGAACTAATGATGACGATGATCGACGCTAAAGTTTGCACTTACTTTTCTGAAGCTAGATCAAATGCATGAACCGCTTAGATGCTGTAACATAAAAATTGTGTGTTCTGACCTGTATGAATGTGGCTTGTCATCCCTACACGCCCGTATAAATTGTATGGAATGTCTGTTACACATTGCAAACAGGCTCGACTTCAAACGGTGGGCAGCGAGAAGTGATGAGCACAAAGAAATGCTACAGACAAGGAAGAAAATAATTCAAAAGAAATTCAAAGATGAGCTTAATCTGTTGATTGATATAGTAAAACAAGGCTCGGGAACCACCAATGACGGGAATACTGCAAGAAAATTCTTTGAGTTTCCTAATAAAACCGCAGCTATAACCGGTTTGGATGAAGACCTCATCAAAAGATTTGCTGTAATTTTACAAGCAATTACATCTGGAGAGCAGGTCGATATAATAAAATTTTGAGATTATGCCCGCAAAACAGCAGAAAAGTACGTATTATTATACGACTGGTACTACATGTCGTCAACCGTTCATAAATTATTAATCCATGGGGCTGACATAATTGAGGAAAATAATATTGTGCCGATTGGGACTCTCTCGGAAGAAGCCTGAGAGTCTCGAAACAAAGATTTTAGGAGGTTTCGAGAACATCATTCGCCGAAAAGAAGCAGGCAGGATTCCAATCAAGACATTTTAAATATGCTTGTTGTTTCTTCGGATCCTTTGCTAAGTGCACAAAGGCCTAAGTTAGATGCCAAGAAAAAGCAGAGCCTTTTAGTTTTTCTTGTTTTGTGTGTTCTTAATATTTGGGTTAATAACATATCGAACTTTTTAACTTGGACACTAAAAGGGATCGTTTTACATGTAAAAATAAATAAAAAATATTTTGACGATTTTTTTTAAAAAACGGCATTAAATTTTACGTCAAATCGGCAACCAAAAAATCATAAATAATTAGAACTATGACCACCTCCAAGGATATTACGGTTAAACATGCCGTTTAGGAGATAATTCGATTTTTCTTATAAAAATTATAACTCTTCCATTTGTGCACACATTTACTTCATATGACATTTTATAGAACAGTAATGATCAGCAGAAGTCATTTCCAGCAAAAAAAAAATACATTTAAGAAATCGAGATCCTATGTCTTCTACAGCCGATTTTCGATCCACCGTGCGGCGCGAATAGGGTGAGGGGACGAGAGTGCACCCTCGATGCGATAGCGGAAGGTGCGATTCGACAAAAAGTCTCGTAAGATGAGCACGAGACGATCTGGCACTCCTAGTTGGTAAAGCTTGTATAACAAGCCGTTGTGCCAGACTTTGTCGAAGGCTTTCGCTATGTCGAAGAATAGCACACCCGTCGTCGCGTTACGCTGCATACCGGCGCACAAGTGCTCTACGATACGGTGGACCTGGTGGATACTCGTGTGTTGGGGACGGAAACCAAACTGCTCGTTGGGAATGAGGCTCTTTGCTTCGGCGTAGTCTTTGAGACGCTTATAAATAAGCCTCTCGTAGATTTTGCCGAGAACGTTGAGTAAGCTAATGGGACGGTAGCTGGAGGGCTCAGACTTTGGCTTCTTTCCACGCTCGTGGGAAGATGTTGTTGCTTAAGGCGCTATTGAAGATGGCGGTCATGAGCATTATTAGAGGGGCAGGTAGGAGTTTGTATACCTTGTTGGTAATACCGGCCGAACCGGGGGCTTTACGAGCTTGGAGCCCTTTTATGATGTCGTGCACTTCGTCTGGAGTGACGGGAGGCAGAGGATCATCAGGGTCTTCAACGGGTCGACGCTGAAGTCGAACGGAGAGCCTCCGTTCGACTTCAGCGTCGACCTTGTTCAGGTGAGCTTGGTCTACTGGTTGAGAGCTGGGAGAACACTGGGACTCTAGGCTGTCAGCAAGACATTCGGCCTTGTCGGTGCTGTCGAACGCGACGCTCTTGTCGGGGCGGATGAGGGGAGGCATAGAGACCTCCTCGGAGGAGCGCAATTTCCTTTGAAGGTGCCAGAAGGCTTGGTGAGTGGGCTCGAGTTCACTGAGCATCTTGTTCCAACCCTCTGAGCGAACCTCCCCTATGCGTTTCTTTACAGCAAGCTGTAAATGGCACATGTGGGCTTTGTTCGCGTCATAAGGGAAGGAGTCGTAGGCACGAATAGCCGCATTCTTCTCGGTTATCAAGTCACGTACGTCAGTAGGTAGTTTCCAGCGATGGTCTTCCATCACCGGAACTTCCCGTGAACAATCCGTCAAAACGGATTGAACGTGCTCAGTAAACGAGTCGATTGCGGCCGTCGTGTCGGCGACTGACACTATGTGATCGGGGATGGTGTCCAATTGAGGGTACGTGGTGGATTTCAGTCTTTCACTTACTTTCCTCCAGTCGGTTATCATCTGGGTCTGAGGGGGGCGGTTGGAATCGCTTGGGCCAGAGTAGGGGGCAGGGGTGCAGTTGCAGAGCCTCCTCGTGGCGCATCCTGGGCAACGTGAGCTCCAATCGCCCACCGGTTCTGGTGGACAATTGGCGCTGGCAGCTAATCTAAACAAACGGGGAAAGGCACGGTTCCATTCCATGATCATCTTTGATGGTCGTGGAAGGGAACCGGGCTAGGGAAGGGACGGCTAGTCCGTCGTTGGAGTGGGTCGTACGCCCACCCCCCCTCTGCTTTCAGAGAGTGAGTTGTGTGGGCGTGGTCTTGTGGGAGGAGAGGAAGAAAACCTATAAAAAAAATAACCCCAACTCTAAGGTCGAGCGTGCCGAGGGGGTGTATGGCCGGAGGGCATCCGGTCCCTAGCGCTGGGGGGGGATCCAGGGGGATCAAAGGGACCGCACCCTTCAAAGGAAAAAACCAAAACATGGAAAATAAGTCAGTTGAAAATTGGCGATCGTGTTGGTCGAGCAGTTGGGTGTGGGTGCAGTGTCAGATTGTGACAAGGCATCTGACAGAATGAGTGTGGTGAGCGTTTCGAGCGTAAGCTCAAAGCGCAAGACCCAGGCGGCCGAAGAAGAGATGGTTGGACCTCCATCAAAATTTTGGATGGCAGGCCTCTCTTTGAGTGAGGAGAATCTGTCAGCCCCCACGGGGCCAACGGGCAGAAGAGGACGAGGTCGCGCGAAAAGTAGAACGACAGCTTCGACGTCGCGCGACGCTCAGGGTCGCTTTCTCAAGCGCCCCGACAAGCCGGTTCCTGTGGAGCCCGACTCCGAGCCCGTGGTGGAGGACCTAAGCGGGGGCGCCACAACGTCTTTGTTGGGAACCAACAGAGCGGAGGCAAGTGCTGCGAAGAGGGCCCAGCAAAAAACTGTCGCGGCTGACGAGGTCAGCGAGTTGGCCCCACAGGCCCGAGAGCGGCGCTCTGCTCGGATGGCAGCCGGGGAAAGCGTGACGGGGGTGGCGCTCAGTCGCCAGGTTTTGGACGGTGTGGATGTCGTCCTGAAGGTGGCCACCAAATCTGGCAACCTGAAGGGCACATTCACGCGTGCTCTGAAGGAGGCGGCTGAGGGCATTAAGTAGGCGGTTGAGGTCCTCCTTAGTCGAACAAGTACGGAGGAGACGGCGAAGCTTTGGGAGGAGAATGGCCGTCTCCGATCCGAGTTGGAGGACCTCAAGCGTCAGTTTGCCGCCCAGAGGGAAATACCCGCAGCCACTGGCTCCTCTTCGGTTGCGGCTCCGTCGTCGGCTCCATCACCGGTCCCGTCGTCGACACCTGCTCTTGCGGATGCTGAGATCGAGAAGATCGCGCGCATCTGCATGATGCAGTGTGGGCAGATGGTGGGTGCCCGCATGGAGGCCATCGAGGAGAGGCTCCTCCCAGCTATAAATCTCCGCCCACCGCTCGCTGCTGACAAGCGCAAGGAGGGGCCCTCAAAGCAGGGGCCAATAACCGCGGCGGTTCAGACGAGTGGGTCCGGGAAGGGGACTAAAAAGCCCGCGGAGGGTACGTCCCTGCCCACTTCCCGGGCGACCGCACCACCGGCGGCCTCGCTTGCGCTTCCCATAGAGACCTGGGCAACGGTCGTCAAGAGCTCTCCTAGACACTTGACGCATCTAGGGGTGGCATAGCAGTTGGACTGCGAGTGACCATATAATTGGCAGCGATGACACTGTCCAATTAATTGAGCTCTGTAAGGCTTCTCTATTGAGATGCCTGAGAGCGATGTGGTATTTTGTTACACCAAAAACACATCTTATTATCTATTTATGTATTTAACACCTGAGGAGCTGTTGTGCACAGCAATTCTTTCTATGATTCAGTAGGTACTAAAGTTTATATGAAAATTGTATGACACTCATTTAACTTACATTTGTTTATCTGATAATTGTTGTACTGCTGAAAAGCAAACCTTTAGCTACCTCTGTCTATTTTCCACATCCATTTATATCATTTCATGTGATTTTATATTATTTTCCTTTTATTGAATGTTGTGACATTTTGTATCTAACATTGTCATCTTTTCTTTTTCTATGGTCAGTTTTTCTTTTTCTATGGTATAGAGCTAAGAGGTCGTCTATTTTATTGTAAAGGTATCGTAAAACTAGTGTTAAGCCAGGTTCTCACTGTAAGCAATCTTTATTGTTCCTGGCCGATAACCAATTAAGAAGTATTTGGATTGAAAACTAAAAAAGTCACTTCTAGAACGATCGGCCAGGGGCTATATAAACTATCTGATACTTTTCACCAGGTTCTTTTGATTCCGGTTCTTTTTTATTCCGTCTTTTGACTCGGTCTTTTGGCTTCTTTCGTTTTGCAATTTTTCTTACTCATCAATTTATGTTTTTCTAAAAGCTATTTAAATATAAACCTTTCTAGAAGTTATTCTCAGTGAATTTATTACAAATATCTTGTGTGTGTAAATGTGTTGGACTCACTCGATCACCTCCGACCCTCCCACTTGCGTCTACGGGAGAAATACCAACCGACGCGAGCTCCCTCGCAACGGGCTGCGGGCTGATGGAGAGGCTGCTGCGATCTCCCACTCGACGGACTGCGGGACGGAGGAGCGGCCGACGCGAGCTTATTTTATTCGTGAGCTGCTTCGCGACTGTGCGCACGGAGAGGCTGCTGCGAGCTTCAACTCAACAGACTGCGGGCCAGAGGAGCGGCCGACGCCTCGAGCTGCTGCATGACCGTGAGCTCCCTCGTGTTAGACTGCGGACCAGAGGATCGTCCTACGCGAGCTTCGACTAACTCTTAATTTAATATCTTCTTCTACATACCTATGTATTTTATAATCTAAAAATTACATTAACTTGTAACCACGTTTGGCCAGTCGGCTAAACGTTACGTTACAGCGAACACACCGACTTCACCTTGAACATCGGGTGGTGACCTTCCGTGGGGTCACAGATGACTAGGACCATGTCTCACACAAGGCCCTGTCTCGCTTTATGCAAGCGTGCTATTTCAAGGCCTCCTCAGAAGTTTTCTAGATAATCAAGCTTCTACGTATCTCAGCTTCAACTGTGACTTAATGTTACGTTACACCCATGTTACACCCGCCATTTTTGCAGTACGATGCATACTGATGCCTAGTTTCAGAAAAGCCATGATTCTGCACATTCTTCAGATGAAAGAAGCATGACAAGTAAAGTTTACGTGCTGTAGACACCTTGGCCTTTGAATAAAAAATCATCGATCAAGAAAGAAATAAGTCAAAAGTAAGACAGCAATGGGGATGGCAAGTTAAAGCTAATCTCAGATGGCGCTGCGTGCGGTTGTTCCCAATGGCGTCAGTATAACATTTCTTGAATCGTGTAAACAAACCAAAAAAAAGAAAATTGTGGGCGATTAGTGTAGTTTATTTGATAACATGGACGCGAAAATGTATTCTACTTGGAGCTTGCTTGAACTTAAAGCCGAGTTAAAGAGAAGAGGGGCGTCTGTTAAAGGAAGAAAAGCTGATTAAGTGGAAAGGTAGGACTCTTGAAAAAATACTTTTTAGGAGTTGTTTGCCTAGATCTAGGTCAACGTAGACCTATGAAATCAATACGCTTACAATGTTTGAACTAATAATTTTATAATTAAATAACTTGTTAGTTTTAAGTATGTATATTTATCATATATTTTAAATTTTATATTGTTGGTGAATACTGTCACGTATTGTATGTGTACGAGTTAAAATTATTTAAACAAACTAATTCAGGATTAGATTTACAACAGCTTAACTGATGCAAAACTTTACTTAAGTAATAGTTCTTTTCACTTTTGGATTTAAAGAGAGATGAATAATTGATTATATTTTTCCAGTTAAGAGCTGTATGACAAAAACTTTAACTTTGGTACACCACAACTCTCTCCAAATCCAACAGAACCCTCTATCATACTTCCACCATTGGAGGTATTATTTTGAAAGGTATAATATTTCTTATAGGTTTTATTTTATGTGATGGTAGGTAGTTCCTATTTTACTAATACAAAATATTTCTGTCATTTTTAAGATTCAACAAAAAGATGATGCATCAGAAAAATTATGTGATGACAGATTCCTCATATTGTTAAGATCCGCATTTATCAATGATCACTTTTATATAAAAGGATTTGTCAAGAAGACAATAAAAAAACTCAACTATCAAGTTGACATCAAGATAGATGACCAGGGTGGCATGGCATGGCATGTAAGCTGAAACAGACTGAATCTGTACCTTATATACAGAGTCAAAATGGGGAATTACTATTAAAAAAACCTGCCTATAGGTCAAAGATTGCTGACATTGTTGTTAATTGAAGAATAAGTTGAGAAAATCTTTTGAGATATCGATACCAATAACATTTGTGAAGTTGAACAAAAAATCAGATTTTTTATACTGATATTTTATACCGCGGTTGATGACCCCACAAAAACAATGTACCTACGTCTTGGCCGTTTTGCGGCCGTCACACAGACACTAAGAAATTAGTCACTGGTACTTAATGTTGTGTCATGTAATATTTAAATGAAACGGCCAAGCCAGACATGACTCCAAGCGCAGTCGGGAAAAAAGGTATTTCTTGCACGCCAGCAGTTACTTTCTTCATAGCCAACGAAAAAATATAAAGGTATAAAATAAAAAATAAACACGCGTTAATTACGGACAAAAAATAATTAAGTTGACTTGTATTAGTTTTTCTGATCGAACGATTTAAAAAAAAGCGTGGAGAGCTTTGTTTAAATTCATTTTTGTTTAATTTCAAAAAGTCTTAAGTCAAAGTTATGATTTGAGCGGTTTACTGGTAGCCACTGAATAGTTCCTCCATCACCTCTTGGCGCCATCATCAGACCCTCGTTATCGAGCCTAATCTATTGGACTCGTCAAATCTAACCGTAATGAGCACAAACTCGAGCGGTTTATTACTAGCCACTGAAGAGTTCCACACATCTACCTCCTAGCTCCATCATCAGATCAACTCCAAAATTAGTATATTGGAGTTGATCTGAATTATAGTTTTGTCATCCGAACTACAAATATACAAACGAGCATACAAAGTTTTATTTCAATACGACAATTAGAAGGAGGTTAAAATTGAATTGAATCTAAGATTTTATGACATTCTTAGTTACAAGTTAAGCTAATAAAAGTAAGAGGTTTATTATCTGTATGGAATACAGAATTGCACCTCCGTTTATGCCCTCTTACACGCGGTGAAATTTCCACAAAAAAATAAACGAATAAATTTTCCGAAGTCTACTTTATAAACTCGTACAGACTTCCACGTCTCTTTGAGGGAGTTGGAGCGTAAAACATACAAGCTTTTATATCAAATATCAGCTTTCTAGGAATTGATGATTGGAAGCTATGATGGTATGAACCTACGCCGAAACGCTTCGAGAAAAGGTACTTAGTGCCCAGATAGTTTCATATTGTTGATTGTATAGTTGCATTCTAAGTTTATTCAAATTTATTTTGATACCTATTCATTTGCAAATCATTCAACCTTTTTTTTGTTTTTTTTTGGGTGGGCTCTGGGTGGAGCGGGAGGGCGTGTCAGACTTTTACTGACTAAAACCCACCCGTGTTCCTTCAGTTGCCTTTGCCAGGGCCACGGTTTTCTCTGTGGAATAACCCGCGACCCTGAGGCGTCGGCCCTATCGGACCCCGTCACTTTGTGCTGACATCTCTTTGAGGCGCGCGTGGAACACAACGCGCCGTCGACCCGGGCCTGGTCCTTACCGGACGGCGAGCTACCCATTGCTCGCCATCCGCAAGCCCGCGCCTACAGTGGCCGGGAATCTGCAGGCGACTCCCGACGCCCAGGGCGTCTCCTGCGGCGGCTAGTGGGGGCGTGAGGGCGCAATGCTCTCTCCCTCACCCGCTCCGCCTCCTCCGAGCATTACTGCTTCGCAGAAGGAGGTGACGGCTTTCCATTCCCTCTCGCTCCGTACCATGGCCTCGACCAGGGCCGGACGCGAGAGATCGCCGCCGCCAATCGCCCCCGCGAGGACACTGCGGTGCTCCGCCCATGCTGGGCATACCTCCACCGTATGCTCCACCGTGTCCTCCGGGCGATCCACACAATGGTGACACCCGGGCGTTTCCTCCCGCCTTATGCGAAACAGGAACCTCCCGAAACAACCGTGTCCTGTGAGGACATGTGTCAGGCGGAAGGTGAGGACGCCGTGGCGCCTCTCCAACCATTCCTCAAAGAGGGGACTTACCGCCGCTATTGTGGCGTGCCCAGCACTGGGTTGCGACAATCGCACCCTCCATGTCGCCATGAGATCCCGCCGGAGCTCTGTCCGCTGTACCGTGATTTCTCGCGGCAGCGGAGTTACACCCCGGCGTTTTGCCTCCTCGCGCCACTCCCATACGTGCGCGAGGGAAATCATTCAACCTGACTTGGTTTCCGTACGTTTTTTCGGGAGACCACTGAAAATCAACGCTGTGCTGTGGGTCCCTCATAGCACACATCATGCTGAGTAGAAGGCTTCTTAACTGTAAAAAGAAGCCTTCCACTCAGCATGATGAAGGATTATTTTTTAAAGTTAAGAAGTGCAGCTTCCGCTTCGATCTTTTTAATATGATACTATGTAAATCTATTTCGTTTTAATTTTTCTGATTACTCGAGTTAATTATCTTTTTGTATGCACGTGTGTCTGTGACAAATAAAACTATTTTTTTTTCTTTTATATTAAAGTTGAAAGGAATTTAATATTCAGTAGTGAATAAATAAAAACACTGAACTTTGAATACAATCTTCAGTGTAATGTGGTCATAATTTTGGTAGAATATATAAACCGATTAAGCCCTGTATAAAGAGAAATACACAGGGAAACGGAACTTTCCCTTAGTCCCTTCAAGATTTCGCGATTTCGAGGAATTTCGAGGCCGCGATCACACAAACTTTTTTTTATTCTTTTTTCTAAACAATACTGTGAAGGAACTTTATTGTAATTTACTTAGGAGTTTAAAGGAAAGTTTCAGGGCTTACAAAAATACCTAGTTTTCTTGTTTAAACTTTTAAGCTATGGCATTTTAAAACTTACTTATTTTTTAGCGCTCCACTTTAAATTGTATGAATTTTTAATAATAATAAAAACGTACACAAATGGCACCCTTTGTCAATAACACCGAGTGAAATCCACAAAATTAAAAATTAATTTGCGTATCACCATTTTGTGCCACATAGACTGAGCACACAATTAACTGGAAAGCTACTTATTAAAACGGCCTAAAGTCACAGTCAGCCTTTCACCCGCGCACCAATGAATATCATTGTCAAAACACAGACACCGCCTCATTTTTTATTCCCATTTTGACAACCTTAACCCACCACAGTGTGGAAAAAACACATCCGACTTGCGGATTTAATTTTTCACGCAATGTATTTTAAACTGTGTTATTTCGTAGGGACCAAAGTTTTACAAGACCTTGTTGAAAGCGTGTCTTTGGTAATTTCGCTAAAAGGGGCCGGCTGGGGTCGAGTGTCACATCTATATGTTAATTGTGATTTCGTGCACCTTCGCCATTGTAATAGAGGCGCACATGTATGGAATTAACCATGAAGGGACAAAGTAAATAGGCGTTCGTGTTTTTACGAATGAAGTGTTTTTTTTTCAGTCTCTTTCGAATTCAATTGGCATACTTGTGAAGTGGCTTGACTTACCAAAGCGTTGTTACTTGTTTCGTCTACGAGCAAATTTGTATAAAATACCTATTGTATTCATTTTCTCTTTTTCTACTTTCTTTAAAAGGTGATACTCCTTTCCCATTAAATTTTATCAGGTTGAAAAGATTACATTATACATTTAGGGTTACCTCATTTACTTTTCAAGGCTTCGTTTTTTGCGGACTTCGTTTATTTTATATCCAAGTTACAGAAAACAGAAAACCTAATTCAATTGTCTACTTTGCACAGCATTTTCTCACCACTCCTGTCAAAGTCATAACGGCTCAAAGTGACTATAAAAAGCGATATCAATAACTGTACTTAAACTCGGTACTGAATAGACCGCAGCGGTGAGAGGGTTAGCGCACACTTTAATATGAGTGAACTCTCGTTATTAATACTAATGGCAGTAATGGCCGGGCGTTGTGCAGTCAAGATACGGAATTATACGGAACTAGTAAACACTGCACAAGTTTAAATCTTATATGAACTCCCGTTTTTAATAACTGAGATAGGTACCAGTACTGATATTCACTTGTTTTCGTTTTAGTTCGGATTGGGTTTATAAAGTTGAGAATTAATGCATTGCAGTTCTTAAGAATTCTAATATTTTATTTTGTTGGCATAGTTTTGTACCGACTTAAGGGATTTTGTACCGAGTTAAGGGATCAGTTGGAAATGAAAAGTTGAAACTCTTTTAAAGGTACTAACTCGTTGTCTCAAATTTCAGGTAAAATCTTTCTCCTAGAGTCAAGGATTGAACATTGATCACTAAGCTAGCTTACGCAGATAAAAGTTAGTATTATAGGAATAAAAGTTTATAGAAATTGCAGGCATTGAATGATGAGCTTATGTATATTATAATTCATTGGTCAATGACCATTTCTGAATCATTTCAATGATTATGTCTAGCCTACATCTAGCGAATGCCTACGCAAACATCGTTCTGATTGGCAACGTAATGCGTCGGGTCGTTGAGCTCCCTAAATAGGGTTTAGCTATGCGATAACTGATTAAAGATTACCGTCTGCCTTACAGCTGTGATGGCTCATTCCTCGAAAGGGTGTTCCAGATGTTACTACTGATTGTGAAACTTTCATAGTAGTTGTAACATTATGTTTGGGTTTGAAAGAGAAGTGGCTTTCGAGGTTGTGTGAAAAAGATTGTCGATATAATAAGAAAAGGCCAAAAATTTTAAATCGATAAGTAAAACTTAATAGTCTTTGGATTTAAACATCACTAGAAGTTCCAATAGCCATGACGATTAAAATGCAAAGTTGTTTTTTACACATACTCTGTATTGTTTTAGTAAGTCATCAAGCTTTTCGTTTTTTCTTTCGGCTGGCAACACTGCTTGAGTGACATGCCAAATTGTTGTTCCGTATTTTATAATTAGTTTTATTTAAATTTTAAGTGTAATTAAGGTGTAATTATATATTTAAATGTAACGTAACTGCATAAATACTTAGGATTATTGTTTTCCTGCAAAATTACAAAGTCAATCACAGTGTTGATAGCCCACCGTTACCGGCAACCTATAACGAGCAGCTGATGTCCAATCTGCGAATTTAAACGGGGAGTATTGTATACATTTATTAATAATAAGCACACAATCTTCACGACTCTGTAACACATTTTATTGAGTCTTAGTTTCACAATTTTTGGTTGATTTGGCACTAGGTCTAAGTCACTTTGTAAAAAAATATATAAAAATAAAAAATAAAAACTGCGAAACTTTGATGTCAATTATCAAAATACTGTATTTCTGGAATTCTTACATTGTACTTAACAACAATAACGTTGACTATCGTTATTTTTTTAATTGTAATCTTTGATAAACTTGAATTCTTGTAACATAGGCATTCTACCCACATATGCAAAAGTAAAAAGTAAAGTAAAGTCAATAGAATAAATGTAAATTTGTATTGATCTGAGCAAATCAGTTGCATTTCAATAAGATTCAGCAGACTACCTCATTTCCTTTTAAGCAACACTAACTTCTCCCATTTTTTCTTTCATTTCTAGCTTTCCCTTTTTGTTTGACTATCTAATTAGTTTTCACCGTTTATTTCATTCTACTTTCAGTACTTATTCCTGAACTGAAACCATGCCTGTGATGACCCGCAAGGCTGCAACTCAGGAGTTGGAGCTTAAATTGAAAACAACCCTACAAAATCTTAAGGCTTCTAACAGTAAATGTGAACAGCTGTTACAGGAAATAGAGGATAGTGAGAAAGAAGTCGAGAAGGTTGTTTACAAAAATACTAGCTTAAAACAGGAGCTAGTAGACCTACATCGACAATACCTGGATGTTGTTGATGAACGGGACAAATTGCGGTTAATTACAGATGGTTTCAACAACTGCAGTAACTTATATGAGGAGGCTTTGCATAAGGTTAGGGACCTAGAAGAAGAATTAGTTTATGCAAATGTACAAATAAATAAATTCCAGAAACAAAAGGAATGTACTCAAGCTAAGGAAACAAATAACTTATACAAGGAATTATTTCATAGTAATTGCAACCCTCAGTCCTTAATAACAATAGACCTTACTGAAGATTCTATATTAAAACATAATAATAGTAGTTATAAAGTAAGTCAAAATAAAATAAAAAAATATGCAAAACTAAATAAAATCATAAATAAATGCAATAAATTTAGGAATCAACAAAAACACAGTTCCAATAATATTAAACTAAGAAAGGAACGTGGTATTCTTAAAAGTAAATTAAATAACTACCAAATTAAATTAGAAGACAGCAAAAACATTTATGAGATTGATACTCAACGCTTGCAGTCTGAAATTCAGGTACTGGAAGAGTCAATTCATTCACTGTATACTAAGTATGTAAGGTCTGAAAAACAAATTCAGGAGCACATCCTTGCTGCAAATGAGTTAGTGGACATGTGCAATTCTAAAGCAGTCAAAGTGGACCTGCTGACTCTCAGCGGCCCTCAATGTTCATTGCAAAGGAAATCCGAACTTGGCAAGCTCCAACCTGAGGCAACGGAGAACCCGTCCCAGTCAGAACTTGCTCAGGTCTCCATTCCTAATATAGATACTCCAGATATTGAACAAGGTCCAGTGCAAGTAGTGCAGACGGAAGCTAGCTCTCTCCCTTGTACTAGTAAAGTTGGTTCCTTGTCCATTATGTTTTCTGATAGTTTTGGAAGAGGGTTAGGAAAATTACTTAGCAACAACCTGAGTCATTCTTCTCAAAACTTCTGTATGCCACAGACTTCCTACACACAAATAATGTCTTCAATAATTAGGAATGAATATGATCCAAATGGCATTATTACAGTACTTATAGGTAATAGTTATAATGTAACAAAAGATGACATCACTGATAGTGTCACCAAACTACTAAAGTTAAATTGCAAGAAAGTAATTTTGTGTGCTTTCCCATACTTTGAGCAATTGTCAAATAGGCAAAACAACTACATTCACATGCTAAATAATTACATGCATTTCTTAGTTAGTCACCATAGTGACAAGTTTGTATTTTTTGACACCAACATTTTTGTTGAAAAGCTAAAGTCGACTAGAGATACTGTGTATCTGCCGATTAGTTTTAGACGTCAAATAGCTAGACTATTAGCTTTTATTATTAACCCAGACATAAGTAGTATGTCGAAGTCACCTTTAGTTAGCACCACTATTAGTAATAGTACTAATGTTGAGGTGGTTAGCTCAGATAATTTAAACTAGTTTGTAAGACAACAGAAGGTACCAATAATACTACAGTTCCACTTAAAAACAAAAAGGTATTTTCTAGCACTACAATAGTTAACTGTAGAAAAGGGGCTAAGCAGAAATCCTTGAAATTATTTCATCAAAATATTCAAGGATTTAACTCCAAACAATTGGAAATTGAATTGTTTTTAGAAAAAACAATGTTTGACATTATTTGCATAACTGAGCATTGGTTAAAAGATTCTGAAATGTTAATTAATTACGAGAATTATAATGTGGCCAGTTGTTTTAACCGAAAATCAATGCTGCGTGGTGGTTCACTAATCCTAATTAAACGTTGTATAAAATCAAAAGCTCGTAAAGACATAGTTGAACTATCGGTTGAACATAGCGTTGAACTGTCTTGTGTTGAGCTAGATAAGCATGTTATAGTGTGCGTTTACAGACCCCCAAATTATCAAAACTTCTCTATATTTGAGTCAGTAATGGAAGATGTTTTGGCTAAACTTGCAACTGGTAATAAATCAGTTATTATCTGTGGAGACTTTAACATTAATATTTTAGAAAATAATTCAAATACCAGTAGATTATTGAATTTGTTTAAATCATTCAATTTGTCAAATGTGTTTTTGGAACCAACCCGAACAACTACAACTTCTGTTTCATGTATTGATAATGTATTTTGTTGCTGCGACTATTTAGATAAAGCTATCGTTAATTATCTCCCTTCAGATCACAGCGGTCAAACCGTAACTTTTGAGTCCAACATAGCGATACAAAAAGTGCAGATACAATCCAGACCAATAACATTTGTCAATTTAAATAAATTTAAAAGCACTTTAATTTGTAAGTTAAGTAATCAGGACCTTACAATGAATAATGTTAATAGTTTGTATAAAGAATTCTTTTCGGTAGTTCAAACCGAGTTTAATAATATTTTTAAGAAGAAGTCTAAAAGTATCAGCCCTAAGTTTTTATTTAGTGACTGGGCAACTAAAGGACTTAGGAAAAGTAGGGAAAAACTTTTCGAGCTGTATGGCCTTAAGCCTTATATTAACACGGAAACTTTTAATAAGTATGTTGCTTCTTACTCAAAAATTTTTAAGAACACTTGTAAGGCAGCTAAAGCCTTATACATTAGCAACAAGGTAAAATCAGCAGACAATAAAATAAAGACGGTTTGGAAAATTATCAATAATGAAACGAACAGGATCAAAAAGCAAAATTCTGATTACACACTGGAGACGTCACGTGGTCTCATTTGCGATAACAAAAAAGTTGCTCAGGAATTTGTGAATTTCTTTACCAGTGTCCCACTAAAAACCACTGAAATCTTAAATTCTTCGCCCTCGCGTGCTTTTGATTTAATGAGGACGAATATTTCTGCCTGCCCGATTGAATTTAACTTTAAGCATATTAACCCCTTAACAGTAATAAAATCTTTTAAGCAAATCAAGATCAAATTGACCGAAGATCTTTGGGGAATGTCTATTAAAGTCTGTACCTCCATAATTGAAACTATAGCACCTTACTTAGCCTTAATATTTAATTTGTGTGTGGATCAAGGAGTCTTCCCGGATCTAATGAAATACAGTAAGGTAATACCACTTTTCAAATCCGGGGACAGTAAAGACACTAATAATTATAGACCTGTGTCCGTGTTGCCGGTTTTCAGCAAGGTTTTTGAAAAGATAATGCTTAGTCAGATGCTCAATCATTTTAATACTAATAAAATCCTTCACGAGCAACAGTATGGTTTCACCAAAGGGCGTTGTACGACCGACGCTGGTGTTACCTTATTAAAACATATTTTTAACGCGTGGGAAGATGCTCAAGACGCCATAGGAATCTTTTGTGACCTCTCCAAGGCATTTGATTGCGTCGATCACGAAACCCTGCTTTTGAAACTTGAGCATTACGGACTTGGAAAACTTGCGCTTAGTTTAATAAAATCTTATTTAAATGATAGACAACAGCAAGTTCAAATAAATGGTGTCAATTCACTTGGTTTAAAGGTAAAAATGGGTGTTCCACAAGGCTCGATATTGGGTCCTTTCCTCTTTTTAGTATATATTAATGACCTACTCCATTTATTAATAAATCAACCACAAATGGTGTTATTTGCTGACGATACTTCCTTAATTTTTAAGGTAGATAGACGTGCTTCAAATTTTGACGACGTAAATAACGCCCTACTGCTGGTCCAAAATTGGTTCACGGCTAATAATTTAGTACTAAATGGAAATAAAACTAAGTGTATAAGATTTTCTTTACCAAACGTCAAGAGTAGTGATTGTGAGATAGTATTGAATCAAGAGAAGCTAGAATTCGTCGATAAAACGGTTTTCTTGGGGATCACGCTCGACTCAAGGCTACAATGGGGTCCTCATTTAACATCTCTAGCAGGACGGCTAAGTTCAGCAGCTTACGCTGTCAGAAAAATCCGTCAATTTACTGATGTAGATACCGCGAGGCTGGTCTATTTTAGTTACTTTCATAGTATCATGTCTTACGGTATTTTGCTTTGGGGACGGGCTGCAGACATCGAGTCTATTTTTATTCTGCAGAAAAGAGCCATCAGAGCCATATATAATCTCCGCAGGCGCGATTCTCTAAGGGAATTGTTTAAGGATATTAACATCATGACTGTACCTTGTCAATACATCTATGAAAACATCATGTACGTAAGAAAAAATTTACATCTTTACAGTAAAAGAGGTGAAAGACATAATTATAGTACTAGAAATCGGGACCTATTAGTTCAACCAGGTTTCAGACTGGCTAAAGTAGACTCATCTTTCATGGGGTACTGTTTAAAATGTTATAATAAAATACCTCCCCACATACTTCAACTGAATGAGACAAAATTCAAATCCTTTGTCAAACGCACACTATTCAGGCAGGCATATTATAGGTTGGAGGACTACATAACTGATAAAAATGCCTGGCTTAATGCCGGTCCTGCTCCACACCACAACTAATTAATTGACATTCGAATCACTGTTGAAGCTGCTGAAGATAGTAAGAATTTATTTGCATTATATAAACTCAATCTCCTTTTTATTATATAGATGCATTGCACAGATGTGAGTACTTTGTACTATAGAGCTACCATTTACCGGGTAATGTCATAGATTGACTTGAATGTGCCTTGGCGGCTGATAGTATGTCATGCTCACTCAAATGTCTCGCTGACGGTGGCGCGTGTGTCGGATCATTTAGCTCCCTTCAAAATGGTTGAGCTGAATGGTGCTGATCCATGCGTCATGTTCGTGAACGGGCGCCGTCAGTTGGGACTGGTCATCTCTTAGCTGCCAGGGCTTATTTTAATAAATTATTAGCTGGATTGTTTTTAATTATGTTTTGATGCACTCTGGACGCTTTTAACGTGTACGGTTTTTTGTACATCGTTCTCACTTATAGTGAACAACATTAATCGATGTAACTAAGATATATGTAAAAACATTATTATTTAAAAGAGTGTCCATGGAGTTTCTTGCCCGTTCTTCTCCATAGGTACCTACTACGCTTTGGAATGGGCAACTAGCTTCATATTTCTGACTGACCGACTCCTTGACAATTCAAAAGTGCCTGTAAATGGTTTAATTGAAATAAATGATTTGAGTTTGAGTTTGAGTTTGAGTTTACCAACCTAAGGGGCCTAAACAAAGTAACATTACATTAGCGATGACCCCAGTAGAAAAGCCAAAAAATTTATGGGGTTGACAAAAGCCATGAAAATGACATAGCGTTGTATCGTAGTAAAGCGAATGCCATTTGTCTAGGCCCTCTATTCTCCCAAATGAATTGTTTCCAATAAACGTAATAAAAAAAACTAATTCATATGACATTCAGCAAGCATTACACTCCCTCTCAAAGAGAGGATGCCTGTGTCCCAGCAAAGGGAAAATGTAGACTAATTATGCAAACCATAATTTGGGAGTCTTCTTGGTAAACGTGCGCCGCCACCACGCGCTCAGACTGAGGCCTTAAGGGAAGGCTGGACTGGACCGTAACTGTGATAAATACTAACCTAGTTATGGACGATTTCTATGAAAACACTCATAAATTAATCGGTCGCTTGACCAGTGATGAGAGTCATGACATTATGGATTATATTGAGATCCCATTGTGGGTGTTGCTCAAGTTTTAATCTTTTTATCGTCTTTATATTGAGAAGGCAACACACAGGGAAGAGTGGAATGGAGTGCTGTGCCCTTTGCCAAGCATGGCTTTTCACAAGAATCCGAAAAGCTATCGTATCGAAAATGACACATTTCGATTACCTGACTTGGCTTACCCTCGACAACAAACAACTGACGGAAGAATTGCGGGCGTCTAATTGATTTAAACTGACAAAATATTCGGATTTTGGACTTGTGAACAGCGTTTAGAAGACTCCTACGATAACATTGATTGATTTTCGATTCGGTACGGAAGCGTATCAAATGGTTGTGAATAGCTATGCAGCAGAGGGACAATATAGGCTGAAAAAAAACTTGTAAATAAATTGTGTGATTTTGAATTTTATGACCAGCTGAAATTGTATAGCGAGTAAACAATAGGTTATACGTGACATTTCTGAAGGGTGGTTTTATTAATTAAAACACACTTTTGATTACAAACAAAAATATCGACAAAGAGTATTTTTGTTTCATTAATTTTATTAGGGTAGATATTTTACTCATGAATTCTACATCACTTTTATAAATATTTTCCTGTTATGCTCATAGAATATCGTACACAAGTGCCTACAAAAATTTGCTTCTTATTACAAAATTCTTTCTCCCTGAGCAGTAAAATTAAAATTCACCTTTTTCAAGAATATTTATTGATCGTCGAAATTTTGTTATATTTAGCAAAATTTTATAACTTCCTCCAACGCGAAAGGTCAACAACCCTCACACTCCAAGTTTCTGTGCAACCACAAACATTTATGCCAAATTCTTTGTAGGTAAGTATATTTAGTATAATTGGAACTATTACCGTTGTTACTTTTTGTTAAATTCCAGTTGTTTTGCTGTAATCTTTATTTTCTCTTAGTATTTTGCACTTTCGACTCGGTCTTGTTTAATTAATAGAAATGGCTTTAAATCAGTAAACGGAAAACATTATACGTAACTGAATACTGAAAAATGTTGTTGATGTCGTGGGTCATCATCATCATCATCATCATTTCAGCCGAAAGACGTTCACTGCTGGACAGAGGCCTCCCCCAAGCATCGCTACTTTGAACGGTTCAGCGCTTCCCGCATCCAGCGGATTCCTGCGGCCTTCCTGCGGTTGTCGTGGATGCAATCAGGTATTTAAAAAAAAGAGAGGTTAATAAATTATAACATTATGTCTTTAATAGGCGTTTTTGGGTTGTATCGAACTAAAAATAACAAGACAGAAATCTCTCGAGTACACAAGCTAGATGTCAATAATAATGTAGGTAGGTCATGCTTCGGTTATCCAAAGAGTCAAATTGAAATAGTTAACGAAACTCTACAGTCGACATTTTTATTGATATATTAATACATGAAAATAAAAATAAAAAATAATCTGGTTTTTTTTTTGAGAGGGTTAAAGATGGCTGACATTGTTGTTAATTGAAGAATAAGTTGACAAAATCTGTTGAGATATCGATACCAATAACGTCTGTGAAGTTGAACAAAAATCAAATTTTTAAACTGAAATTTCAAGTGACTGTACTTACCGCGGTTGATGACCTCCCAAAAAAAAATGTGAAGTTGAACAAAAATCAAATTTTTAAACTGAAATTTCAAGTGACTGTACTTACCGCGGTTGATGACCTCACAAAAAAAAATGTAGGCCTTGGCCGTTTCACGGCCGTCACACAGACACTAAGAAATTAAGTCACTGGTAATTAATATTGTGTCATGCAATAGTTAAATGAAACGGCCAAACCAAACATAACTCCTAGCACAGTCGGGAAAAAAGGTATTTCTTGCACGCCAGCGGTTACTCTCTTCATAGCCAACGAAAACATATGAAAGTATAAAATAAAATATTAACACAATTTTATCAGGCACAAAAAATCATTAAATTGAATTGTATTAGGAATTCTTCTGATCCAATGATTAAACAAAAAAAGCGTGGCGAGATTTGTTAACATTAACTAAAAGTATACACAACTAAAAAGTTCTCCATGCTTTTTGTTTAACTATTTTATACTTAACAAGTTTGTTTTTTCCTGCGTGTTTTAATCTTGTTTTTAAACAGAGTATATATTTTGTTTAACCAACCAGGGCGGCATAATCGCGTGTGCGACAAAGCCCTTTACTTTGGAATAAAAAAAAATATAAAAAAACAGAGTATATTTTTTTTTAATTTTAAGTCCGGTATTATTCTTCATTTAGTAGATAAGTCTTTAGTCAACAAAGTAATGATTTGAGCGGTTTACTAGGAGCCACTAAAGAGTTCCTCCATCACCTCTTGGCGCCATCATCAGACCCTCGTTTTCGAGCCTAGTCTATTGGACTCGTCAAAACTAATCATAACGAGCACAAACTCGTGCGGTTTATTACTAGCCACTGAAGAGTTCCAGTATCTACCTCCTAGCTCCATCATGCTAAAAAGATCAACTCCAATGTACTAAAAAGTTTCGTCATCCGAACTACAAATATACAAACGAACAAACAAAGTTTTATTTCGATACGATTTTATGACAATCTTAGTTACAAGTTAAGCAAATAAAAGTAAGTAAACTAAACATATGTATGAAAAACAGAATTGCACCTCCGTTTATGCCCCCTTACACGGAGGTGAAAGTTAGAAATTTCCTTTTTGTTTGTGTGCAAATCCTAGCCTGCATACCAAATTTCAGCTTTCTAGGACTTCGGGAAAAACCCTAGAGGTTTTATTTATATACAGACTTCCACCTCCCTTTGATGTAGTTGGAGGGTTAAAGTTCCACCACCTCCCTTTGAGGGACTTCGAGAAAAGGTATGTAGTGCCCCTGCTTTTTGTTTAAGCCTCGTCTTGACGTGGGTACTACCGTGTCCCCAGATCCCAAGAACAAAGTTGATATTGTAGATGAAAAACATGTTCTCTAATACATTCCAATTGCAACTGTAAGTTTGTACGCACAATATTCAAAGATTTACCATGTTATGTTAAGACCACAGACTTCTAAGTTTCTTGTAATCTGTAAGTAATGATCTGATGTCTGTATTTTTATTGGTATTTAAAATTTTGTAATGGGGGGGGGGGAATGGTCATTTTAATAATTTCAAAACTGTTTATTTAAAAAAAAACACTTTCACAACAAGCTCTGTCAATTGATATGTCACACTTTTTATTTTTAATTTCTAGGTTTTCTAAAAAAAGTTACCCCATTATTCCAAATTCGTACGTTACACGACCATGTTTGGGTTACAGAAATTCATAGGAGCAAACTGGCTGTGACAGACGGACAGGCAGACGGACACATTAGCGAAAAAGATCAAATTAATAGCTTTTTTTGTTTAATCACGTTTAGGTATTGATACCCATCACATGCGCAAATAGTGGTAGTGGAATTATCTACCCACGGTAAAGATTACCTACGGTTTACTAAAATATTTTTAGTGAAACGTAGGTATTATTTTACCAGACTTCCAATAATAAGCTATAAATTTTATTAATTAATACGTAATATAACAACATATTTATAACTAAATTAAATTACTAAACAACTAACTAACTACCTATACAAATTAATATAAAAAATACTCAGGCGTCGAAGTACTCGTCCGCATCGCTGTCATCTGGAAAAGTGCCCAGAAGACTGGCAGCATTGCCACGCTGAATGGCAATGCTAATTCTTTGTCCAAAGAACAACCCAGCCCTCTGGTCACGTGAAGTGTCGACTAGTCGGTGAGAAATTTGTTTAAAAATTAGATGCGCACTCGGGCCCCATGACCCGAGCGTTTCGACCCCAAACGGCTCAAAACTGTAGTTACCCATAAGGTTACAGTATTTGCGCCGCTTGAGGGTCTCAGCAGCCGCAGCAGCAGCGCCAGCACAGTTCGCCGTGCTAGGAACATGAGATGGAGCAAGGGTATCGACACAGGTTGCGTCCCACACCAGAGGCCTACCCACCTTCCAAGGCAACAACGTCATACCGTCGGGTCTCTTTCCATCGTCACGTACCAAGCCGTTTGGTTCTAAAACCGCAGGTACGCCGGCGGTGACAAGGGCTCGACGAATAATATCGTTGATGCTAGCGTGCCGTGCTATGCGACCTGCGCTCCTGTAACAGGACAGGCCATGGTGCCCAAGACTGTCGACAGCTTCACCGCAGTGACATCGATGCGGAGCAACACAAGGTGCACCCAAGCGGAGACATGTAGCGAGCCGAAACGAAGAGTCATCCATCATAGTGCCTATGGTGGATGACGGGAGCGCCTGAAGCCACAAGCCTGACTCCCATTCTCCCACAGCCAGCAGACGGGCACGCTCAACAGTATTAGGTGACGTGTTAATTAGGGTATTCCGTATAATACTGCAGAGCGGCACGTCCCACCGTCTCTGGGAGGACGGGTTGTCGGGGAAAACCGTATTGGGACAAGCCATTTTCCAAGCGTTCAACGCATCGGTCAAACACGGTACTTCAAAATCGACCAGTGAAGAAGATAAAATATTCCTGGTTAATTTATCAGTACTGTGGACCGAGGAGAGGAAGGCCGGTAAACTTATACTTGAAATTTTGCGGACGCCGAGACCACCTAGGCGAATGGGAAGTGTGGCTTGCTGCCACGCTCGGTCGTCCAGGGCCACATTTAGGATCGAAGTTAGTGTGTTTCTAATAACTTGGTCTACTTTTTCTAAAAGTTGTGGATGTTTCCACAGATGGGAGGAGCGAAGATTATATATAAATTTTGGTCCAAAACAGCAGTATCGAATGAGTGTGAAGGCCGAATGAATGTTAATTTTGAAAAGTCTTTCCGAGACATCATTGAATTTTTTTATTTTTTCTTCAACGAACGTTGGAAAGGATTCGTCAAAAATTGGGGACCCTAGGAGGTGAAGAGAGTCTCTTTCCGTAATTTTGATATTTGGTGCTACGGTACAAAATTTTGCTAAGGTAGTCTGTCTGTCAGTGGTTTCGGGAAGATAAATTTCACATTTTGAAAAGTTAAGGTCTAGGCCAATAACACTGAATTTTTCTTTTAAAAAAGTTAAGTCTTTTATGACTGTGTCTACATCACCTCCTAGGGTTCCGTCATCCAAATACCATACGTTGAATTTTGAACTTAGCTGTCGAATGATTGGATTTATTGCCAAACTAAAAATGACTGGCCCAAGAGGATCACCCTGTTGGCAACCAACAGCTGATTTCAAAAGGTTGTCTTTATAAAGTAATTTAGAGGGGTACCTGTAACATTGATATAGAAAACTGTAAATTTTGGGTATTTCTTTTTGAACTTCTGCCAACAAGGTGTCCCTGTTTACGGAATTGAAGGCATTCTTAATGTCAACCTTAAGGATGACCTCACCTTTAGCACTATTGAGGAAAGTGGATAATGCATGTACCGCAGCCTCACAGCCCCCTTTAGACCCAAAGCCCAGCTGTAGGGGCTGGAATTTGCTGGCCAGTGTTTCGCTGTAAAAAGCACAGCAAATTTTGGCTGCGATACGACGGTAAGTGGACCCTACGGCAATGGGACGAATGCCGCCATCCTTCTTGCGCAGGGCACATAGATTTGCACCGTATAAAATATCAATGACGGCTTCGTTCACATTGCCGGAGAGCATGAGATTGATGAGGGCCGTCAGCTCCTTCAAAAGGGTCTCACCAGCCTCCCCGGCGCCTGAACACATTAAGTCCTTGAGATGTTGAGGTGTCAGGCCGTCGAGGCCGCCGGCGGAGCCACTTCGAAAGGAGTACACAGCCGCGCATACTTTTTGAGCTGTAATTTCAAGTGAGTTAGATTCCGAATGGGGTGGGTCAGGGAAGGAGAGGTCATCTGCCGGCGCGGGGTGTTTGCTCTCCAGAGCTGTAAGTGTCTCTGGAGAGTACGGCGCAACCACATCGCTGCTAAAGATGATCCTAGCCGCACCTTTGAAATCACCCTCGCCTAGTTTAGACTCCACGTGGTGCAATAAGCCTCTTTGGGGGAGGGGCGCTGTTAATTTAGGGTCGAAATTTAGGGCCGAAATGTTACAATTATCTTTGATTTGTGCTGTTAACGTTTTTTTATTTGCCAATTTTTTTTGCACATGTAGTATTCTAAACGGGAAGGTGAGTAATTGCTCCCAAGCACTTATAGAGTTCTCTCGGATGGCCAGGCGGATACTACGCGCTAAACAGGAAGCCACGGATGGTCTCGCACCACGAGGAACTCTCTTTAAAACTGGAGTTGACGTTTTACTTGTTGCAAGGGTTTTCCAAAAGGGTTGAGCGGGTGAATCAGGTGTTAGGGAAGTTTGTACTGTCGGGCATGATGAAGGCACATTGTGGGGTTTATGTTTCTTCCCCAAATGTACCTTCAAGCCTCGTTCACCTTTAAAAAAACGTGCTTGGGGACAATGAGGGCATCTCACTACGGTATCCAGCGATGTGGCAGGTTGACTGGCGCTTCGTACGGCGTCACTACTGTCGTCAGTATTCAGCATAAATAAACAAAGACTACTTACACGACTTTTCGTCCACACAATTTTAGGTAACTTTAAAATCTAAAATAATATTAAAATAACAAAATTGACATATAAAAATTGTCAGAGCTTGACTGAAGCACAATGACAGCGGCGCAGTCGCGCTGGCAGCCTGGGGCGCCGCGCCGCCTTATGACATTTTGGCGCAGCCCTGGTAACCGTTGCCGTGAGACAGCGTCGCGTCCAAAAGTCAGTTGCTGTTTTGATGATGCTGATAATAGAAAGTCCTTGCACTGTTTTCACCGCACTTATCCAGCACAAAAGTAAGGTAGTTAAATTTTGATGAAGTAGGCGTTGTGACCGTTTTTAAATGATTTATATTAAGATGACGTTTGTGACGTCCACTTTCTGTAAAGTAAATCTGTTTTGTCAGTGACTTGGTAATTAAAATCCACTACATTTTCCCTTACGTAGGTATCATATGATATTATCTATGTAGTTTATAATATTAATCACTTTAAATTTATAATAAATAACAATTTTACTAGGACTAGCAATAAGTCGAACTGTTTTTGTTTTTATACGTATCAATAATAAGTATAATAATATAATAACAAATCCAATTTTCTATTCACAATAAACCAAGAAACACACAGCTAGAAAACATTTGAGCCATCAATCTGTCAACGTCGTCAGGTGTGAAAACAAGGTTGTATCGGAAACGACGCAGTCCAAAACATAGTTAACAACGTACAACGTTTGTGTTCGCCAGGTTTGTACCAAGTGTGTGATGGAGTCGATTCGGGCTTTTTATGATAACGTGAAACTATCGTTTTAGTTTGAATCTAAATCGTCTCGGTAATGAGAAAAGATTTTTAAACTCTTACTCCGAAAAGGAAAATAGAAGGAGCTGCTTGTAGTCTTTGTAATTCAATATTTAGTTATGTCGAATTCTTATAGGAAACAAGACGTTTTACTGGTTTCCCAACGGATGAAGCATCAACGATGTTTTGGGAAAACAAGATTAGGTCAACCGCATATCAGTGCTAATACTCTGCGAAAGCCATCCTTATTTCTGCGACAAAAAGGCGCTTTTAATATCAAATTGTTATAAGCTTTGTCGGTTGGCCATATGCTTCAGTGTTAAAAAAACTAAAATATAGTATCTCAGCAATATAAACTAGCCTGCCAGTTTTACTGTGATTTAGAATTTCATCATCATGTTGGGTCAATACAATATTGAATTCAGTCATGAGAGAAATCTGCATCTACTGAATAATACACTGGCCTTAAAAACTAGTACCGCACTTTTAAAATTGCAACAACTTTTAGTGTAGGTACACAAGATACTCGTATAATTTCGAAACAAAAAGGATTACAAAAAGAATTCCATTTTTTTTTTAAACTTATCGATTTCCTTCTCCTTTTCTCACACTCCTTTTCAATTTGCTGTCTTACTTTTGATTTTTGTGTTTCTGTTTCTGTTTTTACATTTATTTCTTCATCAAAATTTTGATTCAAAATTCAAGGTGTCTACAGCCCGTAAACTTTACGGATCATGCCTCTTTAACCTGAAGGATGTGCAATAATTATGGGTTTCTTTGACATCTTTTAGTGGTAGTCTCAAGCCCAAGTCTATAAAGTAGTCTTACCAAGGGGTAGCAATCTTGTTACCCAGTCAGAAAGGCCAATCAGATGAAGTTTTTAATGTCAAGTCTAAGCTATTTCCATTTCGCACACATATTCGTATTTATCAAAACTATGCCAAAATCTCGATATCATTCTCATCATGAACCCAGTGCCTAACAAATAAATAAGGCAACGAACTATGATGTTCGTTTTCTACTAAAACAATAATAAAATCAAATTAATAATAATCAGCCTGAGTTGTCCCACTGCAGGCCAAAGGGAGGCCCCTTTCCTTTTTCCACTCAACTCGATCCTGAACCAATTGGGACCAACCCATCACAGGATGGTTTTGTGCAAATTGGTTGACCTTGACGCTTATAGAAGCGTCAAGTTCATCCCGCAAACGTTTTCAGGGACTCATGCCGCGGTGGTCTTAGCCCACAAAGCATCATTATTTTTTTATATTTATATTTTGCTGCACTCTGGACGCTTTTAATGAGTACGGTTTTTCTACATCGTTCTCACATATAGGATCAACATTAATGATACCTATTTACAAAATTTTTGTAAGAACCACATTATTTGAAAGAGTGTCCAAGGAGTTTCTTGCCCTTTCTTCTCCATAGGTACCTACTACGCTTTGGAATGGGCAACCAATTTCACATTTCTGACTGACTGACTGACTCCTTGACAATTCAGAAGTGCCTGTAAATGGTTTAATTGAAATAAATACTTTGAGTTTGAGTTTGATCCGACATGCTGCAAACGTGTAATATCTAATAATAGAATCATTTAATGGCTACTCTTAAGCCGAGGTTTTGTATGTGTTATGTAGACTCGTAGGTACAACATAACACATACAATTACGCCTGTATTCACCTGCATTTATCTGTGCATGTACAGCCACATTACGCTAGTTATGTTTGCTTCATGTAACAGGGGGCGATCAGATTGCCACCGACCGGGCACAAAGCCAGACACCGGGCTGTTTCTGAAAAACAAAAACTTCAGTCAAATCCAACGACACTTTGCCCGACCCGGGAACTGAACACAAGACCTATCGCTCAGCAGTAGCGCTTGGGACAACTAGAAACACTTGAAATTGTATGGTCTCTAAGTTACAAGGAGCGCCAGCAAAACCAAACCACAAATATTAAGACTTTGCCAACTCTGTTGCAACTAGTCATCGTAATCAGCCTATATGTTTCCACTGCTGGGACTCTCTCTGTGAGAGGTAGTGGGACGTAATCCACCACGTGGACCCAGTGCGGGTTGATAAATGTCACATGTGTTCAAATTTTTGGTTCCAGGACATGCCGGTTTCCTCACGATCTTTTCCTTCACAGTGAGAGCAGTGGTGATGCAATAATTTACTCAAAGTAGGTTCGATCCCATTTAGCCTGTTGGGATCGAACCTACCACTAATCTCTAGCTTTACCTAGGACCTAAACATTAAAATGCTTTCAGAACTTCCACGAAAACGACTTTCCCTGTTATGTTGATCCGATCAAGATTGTAGGTTTACTTATCGGCTGTAGCGAGATTTTGTACCGTCTTATAGAGATTGTTTTTAATAACTTTTCTACTTCTTTGCACAAGGCTTTAATATTTTGACTTAGTTGCCCTACACAAGACTCCGTTCTGTTTTGTCTAAACTTATTGGGTATAATTAAAGAAAATGTTTGATGAAACCAAACATAAAAATGTTGTTTATTTCGATTTCACCCTGAAACGGCTTAACGAATTTGGATAACATTAGTCATGTGGGTAGATAATAACGTAGATTAGGATATAAATACTTTTTATTAAAATGTACCCACGGGATCAAGACTTATGCGGGTCACACCGCGCTGCAAAATAATTATAGACATATATCTTTGATGATTTAAACTAAGAATAACTTACATACAGACGAATAACCTAACAGACAGCCGAATAAAAATTACGATTTATTAAACGCTTTGCTATGATATACCTAAAAAGCAACTATCAAATTCAAATTCTTTATTTATACATAAAACTCAGTTTACAGGAACTCTGTGTTCGATAACAACTGGATTAGTAATAATACTGTGTCGCAGTCATTAACGCCCATCTCCAAAAAGTCCGATACAAAGGAAGTCCAAAACAAAATTTAAAATAATAAAAATAAGATAAAAAATAAAAAATAAGAACTTAAAATTAAAACTGAACAATTTTTAAATGTGCAATTTTATGTGACATTGTGTGTTTATTTGGAAGGATTGTGTAGTATTGTGCGTGGAGAGTATATGTGTAAGGGTGTATGTGTGTGTGTGTGTGTGTGTGTGTGTGGGAGAGACAGACGGTCTCAGTCTATGCAGGGGTGTGTGTTTGCGCATGTTATATATATTTATAGGGCAAATGGAGGGTGATTTTAAGTTTTTACAAATGTTTCTAGTTTTTCATAGGTAAGTGTATGAAGCCATTTATCGTGACCCCTCGACATTCTCGCAAGGTTAGTGGATATATATTAAGCTGTTCATTTACTCTATTATACAAAGTGGAGCTAAGAAAGTGATACTGCCGTCGAACAACTTGAACTCTGGCAGATTCCACCTGGCAGACTCTGTTAGATCTTCGTTTTTGGGTAACGACAACAGGATCGAAAGGAAGTTCCAAGTGTTTACGCTGCACTACAGCAAGAAGAAATGCGTGTCTGACTGTTGGTAATCCGCAAAGAGCGTGCAGTTCAGTAGTTGGAAATCGAACAGGTTTGTGAGTGAAATTTTTTGAAATTAATAATGCTATGTTAATATTGATAACGGACTTAATTATCCAATTAACTTATGTATCTCTTTCAATCCAATAAATAAATGGTCTTTGATTATAATGTAGGTACTGTGGAGATAATAGCCAATTTGATGCTTGAATGCAACCTTATGAATACGTTTATAAGTTTATACTTATAAACGTATTCATAAGGTTGCATTCAGGTCTTATGACCGAATAACGAGACAATCACCAATTAGATAGATAATTGATGAAAACAATCGTAGGTGTCAGTTCTTGGCTGACAAGCCATCGAACAACCATCAATTATAAAAAAATTACGTAGTATGATTTCTAGAAATAATTACTGCTCTTACACGCCGAAACTGTTTCTTTACTCGTTCCGTTACACAGAGCCCCCATGGCTCTCACAGCACCTACCAGCTATATACATATGTAATCTGTAGGTGTGGTTGCTACCGAAAAAACAGCTCAAAACATTTGGCCCAAATACATACCTAACCTGGTAGACCGCAAAACATTTTATCGCCAAAATTCCCAAATTACCTTAGGGACTGATGATTAACCTTTTAATGTATTCACCAATAAATAAGGCCTCAGTAAGTACCTAGTTAGAAACCCCGAGGGATTTCTAATAGCAGGAACGATTTACAGATATAAGCGCGGATACAAAATAATTGGCTTTTTGGGTCATCCGGTGCGTTTAGAATGAATTGTTTGTAATTTCTGTAACCTTAAGCGTTGAGATTTGACAGTCAGTGGTTTTGCGAAGAACACAATGAGTGTGATTATTATTCAGTTAAGTTTATCGCATTTTCATTTTGTTTTCTAAATAATATTGAAAAATAAAAGTAGGCAGTTAAATTAAATTGGAAATTAAAGGAGTAGGAAAAAAGAGGAAATGCTTTTCATACTATGAATAAATTTTATTTTATCCAAATAATGTAAACTCTCCATACGAAGAATTTGCATGACAAGGTATAAAAAAAATATGAAATTTTAATGACTGTAATTCATATTTATATTGAATGACTACTTTCACATTGAATTTTGATGAATATTATCACGGTATATGCACAATCTCTTTCTACCAATTTGTACGCCACGATATGCGGGTGAAGATGTTAGAACTTTTCTGTAAATCATTATTATCTTGCATGCAATGTATCATGTATCCCATGTTTCAACAAATAAAATCTTTACTTACTTACTTACTTACTTACTTACTTACTTACTTACTTACTTACTTACTTACTTACTTACTTACTAAAAAGCTAACCTGACTGTGCTTTGTTAAATACTTGAGACAAAGTAAAAAAAACTTGTGTTAAACACAATATAACCTGTTCAGTGGTTCCCCTAGCATTCTTCAGTTTTCATGTAAAAATTCAATTAAATATTATAACCGAACACGTAAGAGCGGGCACTACTCGAAACCTGAATAACAAGAGGCACTCCAATAAGACATCGCTTTAGTTCAAGCCTCCCACATCTATTAAAGATAATTTATTTTCATCTATTCGTCAGAAAACCGCAAAAAAATTGAGAATCTTTAACTGAACAATACAAGAAGTTAGGTTCATTATTTTAGAATATGTCATGCCTACAAATAATTAGTAACATATCATAATATAACATTAACATCACGCCTGTATTTCCCGAAAGGTTCAGCAGAGCGCTAAGCGCTGGCCAAATGTGGGTGAAAAATAGAAACACTTATAGAGTGTTTATACACCCACATTTCAACAGTTATGTTTAAACCTCATGTAATAGGGGGCGAGCCTAATGCCATCAAAATAAAAATACTTTACTAAAAATTCATAACTTTTTGCGCAACAACAACCACAACCCTATAATCACAAAAATACTTAAATCCCTTAGCAAGTATTTATATTTGTATACGTCCTATAAATCAGTGTTACCTGCTGATAAAATTTCGTTCTGATTTGAATGAATCATTTATTTACCTTGAATCAAAAGTGCTCAACAGCACAAAATCAACCTCAGACACGTGCAAATACCAGCTTCTTCCACGTCATTTCAAACCCGCAATATATAATTATATGGACAAAATACCGACTCGTCGACAGCTAACACCTTAAGACATCAATCACCTATTCATACAGCGAACTAAATAGCCACGGCAGTTCCTTTCGGAAGAACACAACCTTATTTCACCCCTGAAATTTTTATTGGAGAAACTGCAATCTTATTGTGTAGCTTTAAGGTTTAGTTTAAGAAACTTGCTGTCTTTCAGCAGTAAATGAAATTTTGCAAAACTGTTTAGAAAGATTTTCGGGGTGTGGAAAGGGACTTTGGAAAATATTTCCTTGTTAGATAAATGGAAAAATGGATTGTATAAAGATTATACATATTTCCTAAAGATTTAATGGACAAACTAGAGATGGAACGAAACTGGGATATTCGATTGAACCATTTTTATGTTCCTTATTTCTGTAATAACTGAACTTGCAGGAATATTTTTAATTTTTGTTAAAATAAAACGTTATAATAATTAGCATAAGCATAGCATAATCAGCCTATAACGTGCCCACTGCTGGGACACAGGCCTCCTCTCTATTAGAGAATAATTATATTGACTTTAAATTGGTACAAACGGTAATTCCGTGAGACAATACATTATTCAAAAACCCTCTTACTTGCTTTTTTTTAAACCTAAGCAGGAAAAACCGAACGCCAGGTGCTACGATCCTCACACATTTTTTCATATACAATGGGCCCGCAAAGAAAGCGGGTTGGCAAAAAAATCTCAATAACTTCCAACATATTGGATGAATTATAGACTGTATTATAGATATAATCAATGTCACAAAAGTTCAAGATTTTATTTGGAATAAAACTAAGTTAAAAAAAAATTGCCATTTACACTAGATATAAAAAAATATATTACGGTATCAAATAAGTATGCAATTTTTACACATTCTAGTATTTTGTATTGCCACAGCGAACTGTTTGGCATGCTTTCTATCAGTATTCTGAGCCGATGCTGAGGAATATTCTCCCATTCCTCTATCAGTGCTTCTTTCAGTTTAGTCACAAAAAATCTAAACTAAGCAAATTAACATCTATAACACACAATTATTTCGACATATTCAGGACATCATTATTAAATGAACAATGTTCCTAGTAACCCACTTCTCCTTAATTTTCATTCAACATGCATTCTGAGCCTATTACGTTCATTATTTATTTACCGTCATTAGTTGTTCCGTTTGTTTGCTTTAAGGGAGTATTACGATTTGGTACAAATTAAGACAGGCTTTTAAATAATAGTTCATTAGGAAGGTACTAGTGATTGGAAGGTTGTTCTTTCGTATTCTTGTAAGTATCTTGTTGAATATTGATGCAAGTGATTTGTAAAAAACCTATCACTTAATCGTCAACTAAGCAATCTGTACATCAAACCAATGCGTAAGTGAAAAATCGCTGTTTACGCTGTCAGTGTTGGTTATTTTTTTATCTTCTTTATCTTCTAATATTCTTCCTCCAAAGACACCGTGCCATTATTGTCTTATGCCACTCTCATTCCTCATCTTTTCCACGTAGCATGGTCTCCTCCCTCGCCGTCTTTGCGAGGTTCAATAGTATTGGTGTTTTCATAGAAGCAGTCAAAGTTGTACCTGTAAACAATTATAATAAAAGACACTGAAACCCCCTTGCAAAAGCAATAGGACGTAATATAAAATATACACGATACAAGTATCTACATGCATTTTTAAAGACTATATTCATGTTAACAAGCATATATGATATGAAAATACATAGCTATTAGCGGCTACTGCTTTAACCTTCATTTGGTGAGTAATCACTGAATAGACAGGTTTTTTTATAAATACAGCTGTTAATATTTACCTTACTCGTATAGCAACAAAAACACGGTCAAACAGTCTAGTATTGTGTATCCTTACAGCAAAAATAATATCTTTCCACTACACTGCCAATGGTTATTAATTTTTGTTGTATACGTTATAACTTCTTGCGTTCCAAGGCTTATGTGGACCTCGAAAGTCATGGGGTTTGCTCGGAAGTAGGATACAGGTTAACAGTAACAGTAATAAGTTCTTAAGCTTAAGCATAATTAAGAAAGAAGAAGATTCCAAAGAATTGACAGCTCGTGGGTGTACCACACAGCATTTACAGAAAACAGAATAGAATATAATTGAATATTATTATCTGCAACAAAAAAAATACAGACATAAAACTAGAAATAAAACAGTTGAACAGTTGTTAATGAATGATGACAAATTATTTTGAAGAAAAATAAATAGGTAACAAAAATGAGATCATCATGATAGTTTCAGCCGAAAGACGTCCACTGCTGGACATAGGCCTCCCCCAAGCACCGCCACTTCGACCGGGTCTGTGCTTCCCGCATCCAGCGGATTCCTACGGCCTTCACTAGGTCAAATCATCGGTCGACCTCGTGGGAGGTCTTCCGGTAAGCGGGCGCCACTTTATCCTCGGCCCCATCGGTCTTCTGTTCGGGTGGGAAAAATTTAATTAATAGCGAATTTTGATCGAATTTACTGTCAGGCATAAAAATGTTTTATAAAAATAATAAATATAAATTGATTGTAAATATAAGTAACATATTAAATCATAATTGATGGATGTATGCTTTGAAAAATTAAAGTATCCGGAGATATCGCAAAACATACATACAAAATATTACAGACGAAACTCCTCCTTCTAGAAGTTATAAAGAGGTAACAATAATATTAATAATTGTTTATAATAATTTTGGTGAGGAAATGAAGTCCAAATTTAGTAAGTAATCTTGGGAGATTTCTACTTTAACTTTACTTCGGCAGCAGGATATAGAAGTCGAGCTGCGGCGAAAACGATGTCCTACTTCTCTTCCTGCCTTTTGTGCCCCAAAAAATGCCACTGTGGAAGTGGGGAATTTTGGGTCAACAAAATCTAATACACTGTCGTGCTATCGCCGTTTAAAGGCTTCTTCAAACAGGCACTCCAGTATGCACAGAGCCTTAAAACGTATATTTTCGATGCACCAAAGCAAAGCTCTGCACATTTACCTAATAAGAATAACAACACAAGGCTCATACCACAAGGTCTAGAAGCATGTTTTGCACAAGCGTTCCTTGTATACATGACTTATTTCATAATTATTAAAATTTTACTAATTAGTTTGATTCTCACAAGTAGTAAAACTGTCGTCAACATAAAGACTGAATAAGTGCCTACTTTCATAACAAAGATAATTTTAAAGTTGGCTCTTCTTCCAAATCCAAATGGCCAAAGTCGCAATTTTTCTCTTCAATTAAACCCTTTGTTTTCAGTCAGTCTACAAAATTTCGTTCTCAATAGTCTATTCGAAGGGATTCTCCGGTAAATTAGTTTCTTTTACAAGTACCAATAAAGAGTTTCTCACACAGAGAATAAGGTAGTTACTTTACACCGTAGGTTGCTTTCAAACGGTGATGGCCTAATAATACTGTATTGGGTCTACGAACTTAGGGAGGTTTTGTTTTTAAGTAAGGATTTTTTCCGCACGATCATTTTGTTTGTTTTTATAGTCTGCTCAGCTGAACTGGGTGTGACCGTTTATGTAGGACGCATCGAGACGGTTGGGACAAACTCGTCACACTGTGGGTGCTAGAAGACGGGCGTCGTCGCCGAACGCAAGGAAACGCTGGCGTGATGACTTAGATGCGTTTGCGTGAGATTGGCAGGAGAAGGCAACACACAAGGAACAGTGGAAAGTTATGGTGAGACCTTTGTTCAGCACTGGAACAATACAGGTTGATACAAAAAAACTTTATTCAATACAAAAAATTCAAAGGCGTTCATGTAAGCAGAAACAGGGCATTCACCGACAACGGTGTTACACAAGTTAAGGATATAAACATTAGGGCATCAAAACATTCGGCCGCATCGTTGTCAACAGGAAAAGTGGACAAAGGATGGCAGAATTGCCACGTTGTATGGCAATGCTGATTTTTTGGCCAAAGAATAGGTCACAGTTCTTGTCACATGAAGAGTCAACCAACTCTTTTTAAGATGCTTTTATTAGCTTTTCTTGTAACTTACTAATTAACAAACAATGTAAAAAAACTTACAAGTCAATTTTAACCTAAGTGTCGTATCGAAATGAAACCATGTACGTATATGTAGACCGGATGACAAAATTTTAATTTGGTTTCTTAGAGCTTATCTGATGATGGAGCCATGAGGTGGATCTTGGAATTCTTCAGTGGCTACTAGTAAAGCCCTCGAGTTTAAGCCCATATGATGGACGAGTGAAATACATTGAGCTTAGGCAACGAGGGCCTGATGATGGAGCCAGGAGGTGGATAGTGGAACTATTCATTGGCTCCTAGTAAAACGCTCAAGTCCTAACGACGTTGACTTTGGACTTATTAACTAGTTTTAAGTTAGTATTAAAGTTTTAAGTCTTGGCTGGCTGGAGGCGTTAATTTATTAGTGCAATCACAGGCAAGTCCGCCTAAGCAGACGACAACCTCATAGGTTGACCTACGAGATACCAAAAACAAACGACTTATTAAGTAAATGAAGTGAAGTGTAAAATGAAAATAGGTTCGATAATTACATAGACTTGTATTAGTTCTTCTTTTATATCCAATGATTTAATCAATAAGCGTGGAGCGCTGTCAGTTGTGTGTACTTTTAATTACATAATTTACAGCCAAAGCAGCAGCATAATTGCGTAACACATTTTCGTAAACGATTACGACTAATCTGTTGTATTTTGACAGTTCTACAACATTCGTTGCGTTTTATACGGTTGGGCAGATTTTTTTATCGAACTTATGAAGCAATGGATTAGCAATCTGTTTCAAAACGATTCAGATTCCGATTGATTGTGTAATACGCAATTAGGGTACAGGTCTTGTTCTGTACGATAAGTGACGTCATTTATAAAGAATGGTAAAAGTTAGAACCTGAAAGTGTTTTTTCAACTCTCACTCGTTTTCTTTTCGTAATTCAATCAAAATAAAAAAGACAATTTAAAAAAAGAAAGTCTCCAGCCTGTCCTTAAAAACTCAATACCCAACTACAGCACAAGTATCACAGAATAAACATACTCGTCTCGTGCAAGAATCCGCACTATCATCCTCCACGCTCCATTTCATCGAGCCCGTTTACACGCTACGATATCTTACCGAACACGTACGGTACGGACGCGGAACGAACACGTGGCAGATACGCGAAGCGGTTACCGATTTTCGATGAGACATTGTCGAGCGCGTGCCTATATTTCAATCGAACATTTTCAGAATAGCGAATAGAATGAATTTCTGCTAGTTTAAATTTTCTGGGAGAGGTTTTTTTGTAAAGTTATTCGATTTTAAAACATAAATCATGACTCGGTTCGTAGTACACGACAATTAAGTTACTTTCTAGATCGTTACAGTTCTTGGCATCATCAGCATCTACAGTACGGTTTAAAAATATTTGTTACAAATTTACTAGTTTTTTAGCTACGCTAAAGGGACATTGATATTTTATTTGCACGGAACAAGCGAGTCAAACAACAATTTTTCAGTTAGGCTCAGTTATGAGGCGCATATAAATCCTTCCATGAGCCCTACGTCAACCGTTCACGCGCGTTGCATGGGAATTCGCGTACTACGCATAGAAAAGCTAGAGGTTTTTAATTTTCATACAAAATCTAATCAAACGTGTGTATGTATGTCTACTCCAACGCTAAAATGTTTCCTTCATAGCTCGACTTTTCCTTGATTGATTGAAAAGGGGCACAATTTACTAAAAAACTGTCAGAATAAAAATTCACTTACACGAGTAGTATCCTTCCCACGTTTTCTGTTACCCAACATGATACATCAATTATGATATTATACAAAACCGATACTTAAACTTCTCGTATGTTCGTGTTTTGAGAAAAATCCCCAACTTTTTCACGAACCAACGTAAATACCGTACATATTAAAAGTTTGTCTTCATAATTCTGAAGTAGTCAAAGTTCTGTGAAGTTTCGCTGAATAAAGTTATTTATTAATAATTTATCAGATCCCAACTCTCTCAGATTTATTTTCGACCGGGTTAAAGGTGTGATCACACGGGTTCAGTTCAAAGTCGATGGAGCTAACATTTTATGCTACTATTATGTTATGTTACTATATTTTGTGTTTGACTGCCTCGTTGGTCTAGTAATTGCAACCGCTACTGCTGAGCATGAAGTCCTGGGTTTGATTCCCGGGTCGGGCAAAGTGCTATTGGATTTATCCATCTGAAAATTCTCAGTAGCAGCCCGGAGTCAGTGCCCGGTTGATGACAATAGGCTCGCCCCTTATTACAGAGGACTTAAAATAACTGGCGACATGTGGAATTATAAGTTCACCTCTGCCTAACCCTAAGTATCAGTTAACTTCCTTTTTCATAAAAACTTTTCAACAAAAGATGGTGTAAAACTGATCGAGAGATTGGAGATATATTCAAACTTTGCCTGTTGAACAGTTGTAGTGAATGTAGCGCTGGTGAAGTTTTAAAAGTATAAAGGAGAAAGTATCTTGTAGGTATTTTTAATGTTTACCTGAAAGAAAAGATTTGAAGTAGAAAGAAATGTAGACACAATGTGTAAGAAAAATATTAGGTCTTTACCTATGAAGTTTCCGTTTTACAATACTGGCCATTTGAAAAGTAATTTTACGTATGTGGCAATAAATTATAAATTGAAATGAATTTTGTTTAAAGAATATAACTGGCGAAATGTGGGTGTACTATACCTATATCTCTAATATACTAACAACGTTTGCGGGTTCAGCTAGTATATATATATATATATACCTACTATACCTCTGCCTAACCCTTAAGGGATTACAGGCGTGATGTTATGTATGTGTGTATGTGTTTATTTAAAGGCTGCCTCGTTGGTCTAGTGGTCGCAAGAGCTACTGCTGAGCATGAGGCCCTGGATTCGATTCCCAGGTCGGGCAAAGTGTTATTGGGTTTTTCTATCTAGAATTTTTCGACACGATAAAAATACGAGTAACTATGGAATACGAGTTCCGTCGTGGTAGCAATGCCGCACAAACGGCTCGCAACATCAATTATGTGTACGAAGTGAACACTACAAACGATCGCACGACTCGTTATTGGTTAATCACTCGTCCCCGCTGCTAATACACGACCACATAACTCATACGGTACAACAGACGGTCTCTAAGCTACAAGATCTAGGGTTGGAAGTTTACCTGAGAGGAAGTACAAAATGCCTTTGAAGAGTTTGTTGGCTTCCGGACACTTGACTTCTTCAAGAAGGGCGTTGCAAAATTACCACTGCGCTGGCGGAGATGCATTGATAGCGTGGGTTCATATTTTGCTTGATAGAAATGAAAAATATTTCTTTCCCTTTCTTCATACTAAACGGCAATTTCAAAGGTAATATAAATAAAATAAAGACCTTATATTCGTATGTGATATATATTTTACTATTTGTTATTATTTCATTTAATTTCGACGTAATCATTCTCTCAAAAATACCATTCCCGTGTGAACCTAGCGTTAAGACTGTAAATAGTGTAAATATTATAAGTTTCGTCACAAACTTTGATGGTCCGGGGACAACTGCCGGTGCCATAAAATGATAGATTATGAACTAGCAAAGTCAACCAGTTTCGTTTTTATTGTGTGCGGTTATTTGAAGATTATGTTTCGTTTAACCTTTTGACCGCCTACACGACAGAAACAAATACGATAGTTGGTAAAAGCTAGTCTTTAGTCGTATTTTTAATTAGACGAAGTCAATTGACGTTTACTGTGTTGTCAGTTTTTGATGAAATAAAAATAGTGTTGTGACTAAGTGAATGATTGAAAAAACTCCTGAATGAATGAAATTGCCTCGATTGTCTAGTGAATAGTTAGTGTGCCGAACTGCCGATATCGGGTACGGGATTCGAATTTTAGCCTTGCTTTGTACATACCAACGAGTTTTCGACGACTATGTTCCTATAGTATCTACCTATACTGAATACCGAGTGTTTTAAACATTAAGGAATCCATTTCGAGGAAACTTGTAAGACTGTCCTATTTTCAATACATCATGTAGTTGAAACTACAGATGTATAAAATATAACAATTTTAGGTAGGTAATAAAAATAAAAAACATCGCTTATTACAAAATTTGTTTATATTCATCATCAGATAAATATCATCACTATCGCTTTCGGGCACATTAATATTATAAATCTGTCTGAAACATTGTCGATCATGTGGTCGAGTCGAGACCATACATTTTGTCTTCTTCTTTAATTATATGAGACACGCAGCTACTCCATTTTTCAGGTGTGAAATGTGGAAGTCCTTCTTCAAAAAGTTTTTTTACTTCTGTAATTTTGAAGGTTTTGTTACTTCTTGCAACATACCCTTTAGCCTGCGCCTATACCAACTCAATGGGATTGAGCTCACAGTGGTATGGGGGCCTATATAATGGTGGGTGTACGTACTTTTCGCCTTATAGCGGCAAAAGTAAAATTTATCTTTGAAACTGTTTCGGTCCACGTTTCTCGGGAGACTTAAATTGTTCATTTTCTTTGTATTCTTTTAATACACTGTAAACTAAGGTCACACCAATTCTCCAAATGTCAGCTGTTTTCGAAACGCATTAATTTTTTTCGGGAACCTCAATAGGTAATAGTGAAGCAGATTTCTCCTCAAATAGCTGTTTGTAACGCTTAAAACAATCCATGGTCTCTTCTTTCTTGGATACAAGCTTTGGCTTGACGTGCTTGGTTGAGGATCCATATCGTTTGTACGAAACAATATAGCAATAAATTAACTCAACAATTACCACAAACACAACGTAACGAAAAACTTAACAAAAACAATAACTAAACAGCGTGAGCGCAGAAAAAACATTCGTGCTATCAGACCAGAGGTTAGAAGCCGAATTACAAACAAAATGGCACTAGTCGCCGCGCCGCGCTTTGTAATAAGCCGTCAACCTGATTGTAGTTACATACTACTAGTAACTTATATCAGAACACTTTTATATAATGTTATTGTAAAATAGAAATAATATTCTTTTATAGTTTGAAATGATTAACTATTCACACTCATTGTTCATTCATCTGATTGGACGAGAACTGAACGCATCACTATTACTTTAAATATGGCAACATTATTTTACAAAGTGACATTAGCTACTGTCAGTTGGCTTCGTCTAATTAAAAATACGACTATAGCTAGGAAACTTATTATAGAAATGGAATTACGGTGGTGGTTTTACTTGTCGTGGGTGTAGGCCACGAAGTGAAAATATTTACTTCGTGGTGTTATCTTGTCCTTTACAACGCCCACGGTATGATGTCAAAATAGCCTGAAGCAATGAACTGTTTTCTAATAAAAACAACAAACTCCAATGTATATTCAATGTTTCGTATGACGGCAGCTATATTGATTAGCAGCTGCGAGAGACGGCGACTAGATGGCGCTAGTGGAACGTGCACCGGACGCATCATAAATAAATCATTCACTCTATAGATCATTTGGCTTAATAGACTTGAATCCAATGTTGTCAGTCTAATAAAATGTTGTGACGTTTCGCTGTCAAGCGATCGCCTTTAAAAGGAGCTGCGCTGTTCAATCAGCACCTCCGCCCGATTATGACCTATGCCAGTGCAGTCTTCGCACACGCCAAGCCCGTTCGCTTCAATAGAATGCAGACCCTCCAGAACAAGTTCCTCCGTAGGATAACAGGCTCCCCCTGGTACGTTCGCAACGAAATCCTCCACGTAGACCTCAGGATTCCCACTATCCGTCAGTTCATGAAACGCATTTCAAAGCGTTTCTTCGAGACCGCCGCGAATCACCGCAACCCTCTGGTTGTGAAAGCCGCTAGCTATATTCCCTCCTCCATCAGTCAAGTCCGCCGTCCCAAGCATGTCCTCACCGATCCCGATGACCACATAACTCTCATTCAGGAGAGCAGTAGGGCCACCAGTACAGTGCACAAACACAGACCGACATTCCGACCTCGCCGCCGAGGTTCCTCGCGAAGATCCCGACGTAATTGTCCCCCCGACCCTTGCTCGACGAAGTGCCAGCCCGCGCCGTAGCTGAGCCTGTAGCTTTAAATTCCCCGAATAATAATAATCAACAAAACTTGATCCAGCCTGTCCCATCTTGCTGTCCTCCCGTCAGCGACGCCCTAAGCCGAGGTCCGTACCCCACAGGGGGTGCCCTTAGCGAGCGTTCGCTTAGTAATGTAAGTAGTTTTACGCCCCTGGCTGGAGGCTTTGAGTCCGCTTAAGGCAGCCACAGGATAGTCCGGTTAAGTAGTCACGACCTCTCAAGGTCAACTACGAGATGCCATACACAAAAAAAAAAAAAAACTATCAGCACGCATTTCGAACGGATGCGTCTTGGTGCACGGACCACTGTCTCTCGACAGTCAGTACTGCCCGGTTATTGGACGTGGAACGATGTCTCTGTCAATTTAGTACTGTACTTATTGCGGTGGGTGCATGGACCACTGTCCCTGACAGTCAGTACTGCCCTATGTGACCGCCCTCACTAAAATTATTAGTTATTTAATTCTATTTCTATACTTCGAGATTCATTATACTTATTCACTGATTGTTCAATTGAAAATGTATTGTCATACCTGACTCTTACTTCTGATGTCTGGGCATAATCCGACATCAGAAGTGGGATCGGATTTTCGCCCACCTCTGGCAATTCGTCATCACAAAACATGCAGGAAAATATTCCGCTACCATCAAATAGTTTAGAAGCATATCTTGCAAAATTAACTGATGTCTGCTGCCCCGGTGCAATGCAACACCTCAACGTTTCACGGCGTTGGTACCGTTTGATCCTGACGACCCCAATTCAGACATAGGGGGGCTGGTGTCGGCTTTCAGACACCATAATTAGGAGAAAAAAAATTTGAATGGTGTCTGTTTAATCATGAGGTTGACCCATTGTCTTCAAGGCCGCGACGCCACATAACTGACCAAGATCATAGGTCAATATTAATAGGAAGATATACAGGAGACTTTTAAAGCTCGGTTCTCTCGCCCTATTCTTATTCAGGATCACTTTGACAGTATCCTTAAAATTTCAAATTAGATGTCTTTGCCAAATGATTGAATATCCCGGACGCAAGATTATCTGAAAAGGTTGTCTGGTTTTGCAATTTCCATATTATCTATGTCTGATGTCCAAATAAGTCCTGAATTAAGCTCGACTGTGGTAAATAACAAATCTTAGCTATTACGATTACTGCGAGGCATATCCTCAAACGAAGGTCAGAATTGCCCGAGTCAAACGATTCTGACGTCAAACGCCCTCGTGCTACGTTGTGGCAGGACCGAGCATCGCCATTTAATCGTTCTATATTTGCGGATAAACGTGTCAACCAAAAGCCACAAGTCACATGCTACGTCTGCGGGGAGCCAGGCCACTCGTCTCCACCTTTCCAATGCGGGGTTCCTGTTTAATTTAAAGTAGTGTTCAGTTTCTGAAAGTCCAAACTGAATAGCTGGGGTGATTAGACCAAATCAAAAAAAAAAAAAATTGCTTTAATTAATGTCCCAACTCTGTTACTCAATTTCCAAATTATTCGGCCGGGGAAAAGGCAATGTTAACTAGAAACCAGAGCATGACCAAATACACGCAAAAATTATCCACATTTTGAGGTCCGAATCAGTTTTTGACCCTTCCTTGCCCATTGAACTCTATACCGATGCAAGTAGTGAGGGATATGGTGCAGTTCTTATCCAAAAATATATTGATACTTCATATGTTATAGCGTATTATAGTTGGAAGGCCATAGATACAGAGACACGATATCACTTCGTCATTATTTGCATTGACGAAAATTCACTGTATTTACCGAACTCCCATAGATAAGGCTTCTCACTCAAAACGTTATTTGACTCCAAGGCTTCACCGTTGGTGGGGGCTATATTGCAGGCTTAGGATTTTGATATCGTGTACGAAGAAGGTCGAAAGATGGCTCATGCAGATTTCTTGTCTCGCAATTTATCAAACACAAACAGTTCTAAACCTCGTAAAGTAAATTTTACATTTAGATAAAGATCGGAAGCGCGATTCGGTACTTTTTGCAATGATAACAATTCCTAAATAATCAATTACCTCTTGACCAGGAATATTGTATAGGAAGATAGAACCACGCCTCCTTTAGTTTTCCGTCTTCCCTGCTTTGTTAAAATTGAATGCGTTGACGGTGTAGTTGAATCAGAGCGGAGCCGGAGGCGTGACGTCGAAGGCGCTCGGTACGAGTTGCGCCTGTGGTGTCGCGGCGGTGGCATGCGCGAGCGGTCGTGGTTCTTGTGGCGGTATGACTTCTTCAGTTCGGTGATCTCGTCGTGCAATTTTCAAATTTCTTCGACGTGATTTTGTATGCTCACCGGTGGGTTTTGCTGGGACGCTGATGTGACAGATACGGAAATTTCACTTGCTTGTTGAAGCATTTTTTTTCGGTGAGCTTGGCTACTTCATCGAATGCTGTATCCGTGCTTATTGTGTCACTTACTACAAGTACTGATCGGACGTGCGCGTAGTAAGTTCATGTGAGCGAGATTGCGCTTGTGACTTAGTATTTGCTAGGCTTTCTAGTTCCATATCCGAAAGTAGCTTCTATAGCTGCTCGCCATCAGATTATTCGTACACAGAAATAAGACGTTTCTACTGAATATTGACGATTGGCAGACGGATTGTGTGATAAGTCACATATTGGCTCGATGTCTTCTTTTTGTAGCTGAGCAATGACCATCTTGCCTTCTGTGTTTCACTGGTCTTGAGATCACGCGTAGCTGCTTCGAAACTGATGAACCATAATCGGGGTTTGTCGCGCCAGAAAGGTGGTACTCGAAGGGAAAGCGAGATTTCGGCGATATGTTGGGGTAATATCGAAACATCCTGTGAGTTCGCTGAGCTTGCTCCTGCTAATTTCATGTCTGGTTGTTCGGTGTCACGCTGCATGGTTTTCTTGCGGTTGCTTCGTTCGGGGTCACCACTTTAGCGTTTAGGCAGTAGAGGGATGAAACTCCAAATGAAGATATAATCAGAAATATATCGGTATATTTAGACGTACCGAGGTTATAAATATGAGTCACACACAGCTGAGCGCCAGTGTGATGTCGCCGGGCGCGCGCGCGAAACGTGCGTGCTGCCACAGAACGTAGAAGACTTTAGGAAAACTTTACGAATTTTATTGGTTTCCCGACATAGCAAAAAATAATTTATTTTTTGCTATGTAGTATGTAAAACTTCCAAAGGCCCTTCAGGTGTACAGCAAGTGCAGTTACATTCAATTCCAAAACATCCAATCCCTTGGCACACAATTCATTTAGATCTAACACTTTCGGGAAAAAGTGATAGAAAAGAATGTTGTTCAGTTTTAATAGACGCCTTTACGGCTGGAATATACTCTGGCCTGAGTTCTTCATACGCTGAAAGATCAATTAAAAATGTTGGTGCTCCAAAGCGCATTATCGCAGATTACTGCAGTGAGTTTAAAAACTTTTGTAATGATAATACAATAGAGCTCCTTTTCATAGCAACTGGTTCAAGTAGAGCTCACGGTCAGGTTGAGAGGATCATGCAAACTTTAAAGAACATTTTTTACTGATAGAGAATGTAATTCTAATTGTCATTCGGGGTTCCTCACTTAATCTAGCTAAAATAACTCCTAGTTCTTCTGAAACAACTGTAAATTTAAAATTGAAACTGCTCGTTGATCGTGCATCATAAAATATGCAAAGAGTGACTAAAGCTGACACTAAGGTTTAATAAGGGAAAAGTCCGGATTAAACCTTTTGCAGGTGATTTTTTGTAAATTACAAAGAAAGACATCAAAATAATTTAGATTTAAAAAAATAAGTGACCTTGTAAAATAGTCACTGCTTGACGAAAATTATAGCGATGATGATCATAAACGAACCGTGGCAGATAATGAGTTCAGTATGGCTATTGTACCTGTAAATAATAATATGACCTCAGATTCATGGGAAACTCGTACTCTAAGCTCTCGTGCATTGACTGCGGATGATTCAGAGGAAACACTTTCTGTAAACTCTCGCACCCTTAGTGCAAATGATTTAAATAACTCTGAAGAAACTTTATCTGTTAGCTCTCGAACATTAAGTGTAGATAATTCCGAAGCTATAATAGAATCTTTGGAATGATCAACTAGTATGGTCTCTTCTACTTTTGTGGGAGACGATCATCTCTGCAAACAAAATATTAAGATCACTCCTGCTGTTATTTGATGATGATCCTGTGTTGCGCTGAAGGAATCTCACCTGCTTTTGTGGGTGACGATTTAGACCAGCATGTTTGAACTGTAGGCGTTTTCTTTTGTAAAGAAATACCTAGACCAGTGATAATCTGTGATGAGCTGAAGGAATCTCTCCTGCTTTAGTGGGTGACGATTTAGACCAGCATGTTTGAACTGTAGGGGTTTTCTTTTGTAAAGAAATACCTACACCAGTGACATCTGTGATGAGCTGCAGGAATCTCACCTGCTTTAGTGGGTGACGATTTAGACCAGCATTTTTAAACTGTAGGGGTTTTCTTTTATAAAGAAATACCTAGACCAGTGATATGTAACGATGATGATGATATGAATTAATGAGTCTTTTTTTTATTAGATGACTGAATGCACTCGAGGACGAGTGCTTTGTCAGAATGGCCGTGACGGCAGCCATATTGATTAGCAGCTGCGAGAGACGGCGACTAGATGGCGCAAGTGGAACGTGCACCGGACGCATCATAAATAAATCATTCACTCTATAGATCATTTGGCTTAATAGACTTGAATCCAATGTTGTCAGTCTAATAAAATGTTGTGACGTTTCGCTGTCAAGCGATCGCCTTTAAAAGGAGCTGCGCTGTTCAATCAGCACGCCCGCTTAAGCAGACGACAACCGCATAGGTTGACCTGCGAGATGCCAAACAAACAAACAAACAAAAACAATCAGCACGCATTTCGAACGGATGCGTCTTGGTGCACGGACCACTGTCTCTCGACAGTCAGTACTGCCCGGTTATTGGACGTGGAACGATGTCTTTGACAATTTAGTACTGTCCTTATTGCGGTGGGTGCATGGACCACTGTCCCTGACAGTCAGTACTGCCCTATGTGACCGCCCTCACTAAAATTATTAGTTATTTAATTCTATTTCTATACTTCGAGATTCATGATACTTATTAACTGATTGTTCAATTGAAAATGTATTGTCATACCTGACTCTTACTTCTGATGTCTGGGCATAATCCGACACGTATTTTTTTCCTACTAGATTCGTTATTTATAACTTTCCAAACAGTTTTTATTTTATCTTCCGCTGTTTTGATCTTGTTGCTAATGTACAGGGCTTAAGCTATTTTGCAGGTATTTCTAAAAATTTTGGAATATGTAGCAACATACTTCTTGAAAGTTTCAGTGTTAATGTAAGGCTTAAGGCCATACAACTCGAACAGTCTTTCTCTACTAATCCTAATACCTCTCGTTGCCCAGTCACTAAATATAAATTTAGTGCAAATATTTTTTGTTTTCTTTTCAAAAGTTTTATTGAATTCAGTGTGGACTAATGAAAAGAAATCCTCATAAAATTTATTTGCATCGTCCATATTATGGCCCAGAACATTTAACTTATTATTTAGGGCAATATTGAAACTATTTAATTTGCCAGTAGTTATTGGTCTAAATTGTATTTGCAATTTTTGTAAAGGTGTTTTAAACCTAAAAATTACCGTTTGTCCACTATGATCTGACGGCAGAAAATTTACGATGGCTTTTTCTAAATAATCAAAATCGCAGAAGACATTATCAATACAAGTAGCAGAAGTTGGAGTTACTCTAGTCGGTTCGGTAAAAACATTAAATAAATTGAACGATTTAAAAAGGCTTAGTAATCTACTGCTATTTGAATTATTTTCCAGAATATTAATATTAAAATCACCACAAATAATTGCGGCTTTGTTACTGGATGCAAGTTTCGCTAGGACATCTTCCATTATTGACTCAAATAAAGAAAAGGTCTGATAATTAGGGGGTCTGTACACGCACACTACAACATGCTTATCTAGCTCAACACAGGACAGTTCGATGCAATGTTCAACTGATAAACCAACTATGTCATTGCGTTGCTTGGATTTTAAACAATTTTTAATCAAGATTAGAGACCCTCCACGCAGCATAGATTTACGGGTAAAACAACTGCCCACACTATAGTTCTCATAATTAATTAGCATTTGGTAATCCCTTAACCAATGTTCAGTAAAACAAACAATGTCAAACTTTGTTTTCTCTAAAAACATTACAATTTCTAATAATTTGGAAGAAATACCTTGAATATTTTGATGAAATAACTTCAAGGCATTCTGCTGACCTTCTTTTTTATAATGACATCTTTTTGAGCAAGAAGATACCTTGTTGTTGTTAGTTATAAGAATATTCTTCCTGGTACCTTCTGTTGTCTTACAAACTAGTTTAAATGATTATCCGGAGTTAAGCCCAAGACTTGAATGTCACCACCAGACGGTGAGCTCGTAGTGAGTGAGGGACATGGAACCTCCTTCGTACAGTTTGTAGAATTCCAAAAAATATGACAAGAAAAGTATCTGTACGTATCAATACAAAACTGTTTTGCGTAAAGTATTGAATTTTCGCAAGTTGCTATTACCGACATAATGGCGTAAATGAATCGTGCAGTTCTTAGTAAATGTTAGAACGTGGTTGTTGTTGAATTGTTTTGAATAAACTGAAACCGTTATGGGAAAATACTTGAGTTTTATGATAAACGACTTATTGCTTGGGGGTGCCTATGCAAAACACTTAGTAACTAAGAACGTAGTAGGTAGGTAACTTATAATATATCATTGGCCAATACTAACTATCCGTTAATACGTTCGGAGTCCATGTCGGCAACCAAACAAAATCGTAAATAAAACATCGTAAATAATAAGTCTTACCGACTTATAATAAGTCCGCAAGCAAAGCTAAAGTTCATAAGAATGGTTAGGTTACTCGATACCAAATAACAAGGCAAATCTACATCCAAGTTCACAGCATTTATAAGTCAATAGTGTCAGAAATATAACAATATAATTTAGAAAGCAAATAAATACGCACAGGACAATAAAGTAATCGTCTTACACTGACAATAAACACGGAACACCCTCGGCGGGCGCAACGTTGCGGTAATGTGTGTGCTTGTCCGACCTACTACCGTGAGCAGTATGACCACGCATACATTGACATTTGCTTGACGCGATAGCACTACTAGCTATTGAAAATTTATGTTTTTTTTATGTGTTCCGTAATACCAAAAATGATGAATGAAAACTTAATATTTTTTCTTTAACTTTTCAACTATTCGTAACTTGACTATATGGACTATGTTTCTAATACAACAACATAACAGATATTGTTGTCTATAGTACAAAATAAACGATAAGAAAACATGTCATTTACGCTGTAAAAAAGTGCGAAATACAATTAGCTTAAACTTCATTTTCGGTAAGTATTTTGGAAAAAAAAGATGTAAGAACCTAGAGAAATACTGTCTAAATCCGAATATAAGCATAATATGATAGAAATATGCTTCAATTGCATATGGTTTAGTTATTAAGTTTGTATGGACAATTCGAGCGTCGCCCTGCTCTTAACTCACACACTGACTTATTCCTTGTTAATATTTTAGAAAAATCATATACTTTTAAAATCTTTGTAAAAATGTAGCTCCATAAATCTGTCACATAATTAACTTATCTGTCTTTGCTTCATTTTTAATTCTTTTTACCTTAGTGTGGTATAGTAAAATGATTCTTGGAGCATATTTATACAAAGCAACCTACTTTGAACTACTACTTACAAAGAAGACTGGCGACGGGTTACAAGCTAAGGGCTCACCAATAGGTACACGTCTCCCTGTCTACACCCGACAGGGAGGGAACTCATCCCCGGGCCAATCCACCCGGGGAGATAGGTATAGCGTTTAGGTAACGTGGGAATTTTTCTTTCCACCATTCCTTCCCAAAGATAGTTCCCGCTCCGATCATGGAGGACGCCGTCCTCTTGGCGTTCCTCAAAGAGGTCCTACTTAAGGACCCCGATTTTCTGGAGCGATATGGCTCAAAACTCCACCAACGCTCCACCCCCACTCCGTCCCAGGGCGCACTCGGTGAGTTTAGTCACGCTTTAGAGAGCCCGCTTTCACCACCTGTTGCCGAACAAGGCATTCCGCCTTTTGTTCCGCATTCCAATGTTCCGGCTAATATCTCGGCCCCCATTGTTTCACCCGCTTTTGTACTGGCATATAATACTCCGGCCGCTAATCCGGCCCCTATTGTCTCGCCCGCCTTTGTCCCGGCCGCCATTGTCACGGCCGCCATTGTTCCGGCCGCCATTGTCTCAGAGACAACGCAGCTGCGCGCCGCAGTAATAAACACGACTCGCCCGGAGAGCATGGACACGTCAGTCCCACTCTCCGAGGATGAAGCCCGCACCTCCTCCTCCAGCGACGAAGACTTCCAAGTAGTCATTAAAGGAGGCAAGAGGAAGGCTAAATCCTCCGCCCCCGCTGGCCCGGTCACCAAGGCCCAGAAACAGGACAACTTATCGTCCAGCTCCTCCTCCACCCCTAGTCCGCGGGCCAGTCGCCCCGCCAGCCCTATGGCTTGCCCACCCGCTCCTACCGCGAGGAAGCAAAAGCCTCCTCCCCCCATTTACGTCCAAGACAAGTCCAAATGGACTGCAATTTCTAGGATGTGTGTTGATCGCAAGATCAACTACACCAACGGCCGATCCACCCTCCAGGGGATCAAAGTTACCGTCCCCACGTCTACGGACTTTAGGGATCTCTCCCGCGCCCTGCGTGAAAGGAACTATTCCTTTCACACGTACTCCCTTCCGGAGGAAACCCCCACTCGCGTCGTCATTAGGCGCGTTCCCCAAGAAATCCCCACTGAGGAGATTAAGGACGACCTTATTGTACAAGGCGTCCCAGTATCCGCCGTCCATCGCTTGCATAAAGCGAGACAGGGCCTTGTATACGACATGGTCCTTGTCATCTGTGACCCCACGAAAGGTCACCACCGGATCTTCAAGGTGAAGTCGGTGTGCTCGCTCTCGGGCATCTCTATTGAGAAGCCCTACCGAGCCAGCTTGATAGGCCAGTGTCATCGCTGCCAATTGTACGGTCACTCGCAGACCAACTGCTATGCGACCCCTAGATGCGTCAAGTGTCTAGGTGAGCATGGCACCGCCGACTGCTCTCGCCCTAAAGATAGGGAGCTATGTGCAGAGCCGCCGAGCTGCGTCCTCTGCGGCCAATCCGGACACCCTGCAAATTACCGGGGCTGTCCGAAAGCGCCAAAGTCCTCCTCTCCGAAACTCGCGAATCGCGCGAGTGACCGCCAGCACAGGGAAAGCCCCTGGGGGAAGCTTCCCTCCGCTCAAATGCCGGAGCGGCTTAGCCCTCAAAGGCCCTCTCCCTGGGCAAACATACACACCTTAAAGCTCCCGCAGCTTCGGTGCCCTCCAAACCCGCTCAACCCGCTGAAGTTCCAGCGCTGATGGCTACCGCCGTCCCAGCGCCTGCGGCAACCACCGCGGCCCCTACGGCTCCACCGGTTGCACCGCAAAGAGCCCCGGGCCGCGACAGCGCCCAAATCATAATCAGTACATACGCGGCCCTCTATTCCTCCACCGCGGAATAAAAGGCCGACGAAATCGTTGCTGCAAACGGCAACCCTCGTCGTCTTTTAGAAATCCTTAACGCGTATCCCGAGATCGCGTTAGTCCTGAAAACCTTAAAATTCTAATCTTCAATGGATAACACAAGGGTAAATTCCACCAAACCCCGATCCCTCAAACTAGGCTTTTTCAACGCTAATGGCGTTTCCGGTCAACGCGATGAGATCGCCGCTTTCCTCCGCGACCATCAGCTGGACATCCTCCTCATACAGGAAACCTTTTTAAAACCTCACCATCGAAACCCGAACATTGCAAACTATAAACTAGTTAGCAATGACAGGTCTCGATGCCACAAGGGTGGCACCCTAATCTACTATAAAAAATCCTTATACTGCATCCCTATTGACCCACCTCCTCTCCTCTCTTATCTGGAGAGCTCTATCTGTCGGCTCGGCATGACTGGCCACCAACCGATCACCATCATCTCCGCTTATATCCCACCCCACAATGGTCCGGAGGATCCCATCTCGCTCCAAAAGGACTTCACTGCCCTCTTCGGTATGAGTGACTCCGTCATCTTGGCGGGGGATCTTAATGCCAAGCACCCGGCGTGGAATAGTAGCACAACTTCAACCAGAGGTAGGATTGTTTTCAAGTTAGGCGAATCCCTTAACTTTGACGTCATCGCTCCAATGAGCCCGACTCATTTCCCAGGAAATCCTAATCACCTTCCCGATGTTCTCGATGTAGCGCTGCTCAAGAATGTGAACCTCCGTTTGCAATCGATTGAGACGTTCCACGAGCTAAACTCTGACCACCGCCCTGTAGTCATGCATCTTGCACCCTACTCGGGCCCGATCGACCCCAACCGCCCCCTCAGACCCAGATGATAACCGACTGGAGGAAAGTAAGCGAAAGACTGAAATCCACCACGTCGCCTCACTTAGACACCATCCCCGATCACTCAGTGTCAGTCGCCGACACGACGGCCACAATCGACTCGTTTACAGAGCACGTACAATCCGTATTGACGGATTGTTCACGGGAAGTTCCGGTGATGGAAGACCATCGCTGGAAACTACCTACTGACGTACGTGACCTGATAACCGAGAAGAACGCGGCCATCCGTGCCTACGACTCCTTCCCTTGTGACGCGAACAAAGCCCACATGCGTCATTTACAGCTTGCTGTAAAGAAACGCATGGGGGAGGTTCGCTCTGACGGCTGGAACAAGATGCTCAGTGAACTCGAGCCCACTCATCAAGCCTTCTGGCAATTACAGAGGAAATTGCGTTCCACAGAAGAGATCTCTATGCCTCCTCTCATCCGCCCCGACAATAGTGTCGCTGTCGACAGTCCCGATAAGGCTGAATGTCTTGCTGACAGCCTAGAGTCCCAATGTTCTCCCAGCTCCCAACCAGTAGACCAAGCTCACCTGAACAAGGTCGACGCTGAAGTCGAAAGAAGAGCCTCCCTCCCTACCGTCGAATACCCTAATGATCCTCTGCCTTCCGTCACACCAGACGAAGTGCACGACATCATTAAAGGGCTCCACGCTCGTCAGGCCCCCGGTTCGGATGGTATTACCAATAATGTATACAAACTCCTTCCTGCCCCGCTAATAATGCTTATGACTGCCATCTTCAATGGCGCCTTGAGCAACAACATCTTCCCACAAGCATGGAAAGAAGCCACCGTCATCGGTATCCTAAAGCCAGGCAAGCCAAAGTCTGAGCCCTCCAGCTACCGCCCTATCAGTTTACTCAATGTTCTCGGCAAAATCTACGAGAGGCTTATTTATAAGCGTCTCAAAGACTACGCCGAAGCAAAGAGCCTCATTCCCAACGAGCAGTTTGGTTTCCGTAGCCAACACTCGGGCACCCAATAGGTCCACCGTATCGTAGAGCACTTATGCGCTGGTCTGCAGCGTAACGCGACGACGGGTGTGCTATTCTTCGACATAGCGAAAGCCTTCGACAAAGTCTGGCACAACGGCTTGATATACAAGGTCTACCAACTAGGAGTTCCAGATCGTCTCGTGCTCATCTTACGAGACTTTTTGTCGAAGCGCATCTTTCGCTATCGCATCGAGGGAGCACTCTCGTCCCCTCATCCTATTCGCGCCGGTGTCCCTGAGGGTTCCGTACTATCTCCTCTCGCCTTCACGCTGTTCACTAGCGATATCCCAAAAAGTAAAAAGGCTCAGTTGGCTCTCTTCGCCGACGACACTGCCGTTTACTATACCGGTCACTGTCCCAACGCTATAGCTCGTACTCTGCAAACCTCCGCAAACGTCTTAGGCGCTTGGTTCCGGAAATGGAGAATCGAGGTCAACCCCGATAAGAGTCAGGCGGTTCTCTTTTCGAGACGTCGTCGACTCCCTCCCCCACTTCCCAGCCCGATCACTATGTACGGTAAGCCGATCCCCTGGGAGAAGCAAGCCAAATACCTAGGCGTGATCCTTGATGAAAACCTTACCTTTAAGGCTCATATTAAAGCGGTTCGCGCGCGCGCCTCCTTCGCTCTTAGCAGGCTCCAATTCGTGCTGACAGCCCGTAGTAAACTGTCCCTTAAATGCAAGCTCCGCATTTACACCGCAGTCATCCGTCCCATCATGACCTATGCCTGCGTTGTATTTGCGCACGCTCACCCACGTCATCTCCATAAGATGCAGACCCTCCAAAACCGTTTCCTCAGAAGGGTTACGGGTGCCCCTTACTACGTCCGAAACATAGATCTTCACGTCGACCTCAAAATGCCAACCATAAAACAGTTCATGAAACGCCTATCAAAGCGTTTCTTCGACTGTGGCATTAAACATTCAAACCCCCTGATTACAGCGGCCACCCGCTACACTCCCTCTCGCATTAGCAGTATTCGCCGACCAAGGCATACTTTAATCGACCCCGACGACGCCACTACCCTCCTCCAGGAGAGTAGTAAGGCAACCAGCACGCTGCATAAGCCCAAAACCCGATCGCCGTCCTACCGTCCTCGCCGCCGAGGCCCGCCGCGACGCCCAAATCCACGCCCCTCCCGACCCTTGCTCGAGCCAGCCCGTGCCGCTGAGCCTGTAGCTTTAAATTCGTCTCAAAATAATACCAATCCTGATCCAGCTAGTCATTTGCTGCCCTCTTCCAGCGACGCCCTAAGCCGAGGTTCGTACCCCACACGGGGTGCCCTTAGCGTTGTCGCTTAGTTTTAGTTAGTATTTAAGTTTAAGTCCTGGCTGGAGGCCTTAATTTATTAGGGCAACCACAGGCAAGTCCGCTTAAGCAGACGACAACCGCATGGTTGACCTGCGAGATGCCAAACAAACAAACAAAAACATTTTAAAAGAGTAACGGTGAAGTTTCTCGCCCATTTTTACCTTACGAAACTACCTTTTGGAAGAAGCGACTAGAATCAAATCTGTTTTAATGAAAATGTTGACGTTCTAAAGTGCCTTTTATGGTGCCTATTTGAAATAAATGCTTTAACTTTGACATTGAGCGCGGTATGTTAGTCTTGGTGACCTACTGTACACGAAATGTTTTTGGTAAGATTTCATTCCTTTTTGTCGGGTTAACTTCATATACATTCTGTCAAAAAATATCGGGGATTTGAGCATGGTTCCAATTTTTTTTTATTTGTTGTAAGAATTGCACAATTGTTTTCCATTTTGGTACGGAGTTTTAATTGCATCTGTTATTAAGATAAAATAAAGTGCTGTTTTTAGTAAGATCATATCGAGTGTGTATTGCGAATTTCGTAATGGACAAAAACATTGAACAAAGAGTTTGCCTTCAATTTTGCATCGCCGATGGAATTTCGGGTTCGGAGTTACTTATAATGTTACAGAAGCCTTACGGTGAATTTAATCGAAAACAACTTTATCGAAAACACGTAATTATGAGTGATACAAAGCGTTCAAAAGCGGTCGAGATGCGATGGAATCTTTGCCTCGCTCTGGTAGGCCATCAACGTCTTCAACTGAAGTTAACATCGCAAAAGTGAAGGCAATAGTGTCTGAACATTGGGTATAAACCATGTTCGCGCATAACAGTCGCTGAGGACATGCTAGAACGAGTCAATTCCGAAACAAAATTCATGAAACGCTTTGTTACTGGTGACGAGACGTGAGTTTACGAGTTTGACATGCAAACTAGTCAACAAGCTTCTGAGTGGCGCTTTCGAACTGAGCCGAAACCGAAAAGCCAGGCCAAAGTCGATCAAAAGCCAAAGTCATGTTGACTGTTTTCTTTGACTACCGCGGTGTTGTGTTGCCGGAAGGTCAAACGGTAATTAAAGAATATTATTTGAGCGTTATGCGGCGTTTAACAGAGCAAATTCTACGAAAAAGGCCAGATTCGTGGAAAGAAAATTCTTGGATTTTGCATCAAGATAATGCGCCTTCGCACAAGGCTATCATTGTGAACGAATTTTTGAGCAAAAACTCAAAAAATACCATCGAGCAAGCACCTTTCACCAGATATGTCTCTAGCCGACTCCTTTTTTTTTCCTAAATTCAAATTACCACTTCCTGGCACCCGTTTTCATTCGGTAGACTACATAAAGGATAATTCGCCGCGATGAACTGAACTCAACATCCTTTTTTTTTTTTTTTTTTGTTCCCGGGGTGGAAAATCCTCATGGATGTCCTCCGCCCTGGGGCGAGCAGAGGGCTCTGTCAGACACTTACTGACTAAAAACCACCCCGGTGTTCCATCTCACACCTACGCCGGGGTCGCGGGAACACATTATTCTTCCACAACCCCGGCTGGTGCCGGCCCGCTTGCGCGGGCCCCGTCTCGGGCGGGCCCCGTCTCGGGCGGGGGGAGTGAGGTGTACTCCCCCCGCAACGTCTGTGAGCGGCGCACGTGGAACACTACGCGCGCCGCCTTCTCGGGTCCTGATGTTGGGGAGCGACGGATGTCCCCGAATCCGTCGCCCCTGGACCCATTTAGGGGGGCTGGAAGAGGGCATTGTCCGCCCTCCGCCTGCACCCGGTGCGCCTGCTGCGGATCGGGAGAGTGGACGAGATCTCTCTTTTTGGAAAGGGAGTTTCCGCAGCCTCCTTCTGCGAGATGACTGTTTCGCAGAAGGAAACCACCGCGTCCCAGGACTCGGCGCTGCCGACCATCGAACTCACTACGGTCGGCAGCGACAAGTCACTGCCTACTTCTGAGATGAGGGCACGGCGCGGCTCCTCCCAGGCGGCACACTCTGCCAGCGTATGCCACGCCGTGTCCTCCCGGCAGTCGACGCAGTGGTGACACCGAGCGTCCGGCTCCCTGTTTATGCGACACAGGTACTTCCCGAAGCAGCCATGCCCCGAGAGCACCTGCGTCGCCCGAAACGACAGGGAGCCGTGCCTCCTCCCGAGCCAGAGGTCGAGCACTGGCCGTACCGCCTCGATGGTGACGAGGCCGGCAGTAGGGCGTGAAAGCCTGTCCCGCCATTCTGCCAACAGGACCTCACGAAGCTGCGACCGACGCTGCTCCATATGGCGCTGCATCGGCCGCTCGCCCCGCGCCCTCGCTTCCTCGCGCCACCGAGAAAGTGACGCGAGCAACTTCGCATCTAGGTCCCATGGCGGGGATCCGGCCAGCGCACAAGCCGCCTCGTAGGAGATCGTGCCCCCTTATGACTCTGACGACCATTGCTCTCTGCGGCTTTCGCAGCACAGAGATGCTGGCGGCCGTCCGGTCAGCCGCCCAGATCGGGGCCCCGTAAAGGGCCATCGATCGCACGAACTCAACATCCTAGCCTATATTTCAAATTAAATATAATTAAATATATTGAAGAAGCTGAAGGGTGAAAGTTACAGATTTCTTCATTTGTTTGTTGTTTGTGTGCAAATCCTAGCCTTTACACCAAAATTCAGGTTTCTAGAACTTCGGGAAGTGCGTTGGAGACTGTTTTGATGGATGGATACGTCTATTCTGTCACTGACTGGCTTGAGTGAGTCAGTCATTGACAAAATCGAAGTATTTTAGGTTTTTATAAAATTCAAAGTATAAAAGGATGTCACATGGAACTTAGTGTGTTTTACAAGTCTGCTAACTACATTTTATCTTGAGAATTTGAACTCTTTAGCAGTATCCAGGCCGAAGCTATTAAGGAATGAAAATACGACGAAAGGCTTCGAGAAAAGGTAGGTAGTGCCACTACTTTTGACTTGGTCGGGCTACTACCGTATCCCCAGATCCCAAGAACAAACTTGACATTGTAGTTGAAATACATGTTCACTCCATACATTCCAACTGAAATAGTTTGTACGCACAGTATTAAAAAATGTTACATCCTTATTTTAAGACAATAGACTTCTCATAGGTTTTACTGCAATATGTAAGTTAAGAACTTATTTCTGAACTTTTTCAAAAAATTTGGCTCAGTTGTTTCGGAAATAAGTTTCATCTATTTTATTAAATAACTTAAAAACTGTCTATTTAAAATGATAAAAAATATTTTTCAGTCCCTCACAACAAGCCCTTTCATTTGATATGTCACACGGTACAGTTTCCAAAACTTTTGTTTTTAATGTTCTAGTTGTTCCCACAAAAGTGATATTCATAATTTAGTTAATTATGATACGCGATCGTGTTACGGTCATAGAAATTCATATGTTCCCCAAACTTCTACTGAATCAGTCCAGTAGATTCGGAGCACATTGGCTGTGACAGACGGACAGACACACGAGTGATCCTTTATGTGTTCCGTTTTTTCATTAGGACGCACGGAACCCAAAAAACAAGAAAATTTATCATATATCATATTTAAATGCAGATTCTACCAATATTAAGTAGTAAAATAGCCGATTTTGTAGGCCCCATACTGGAATTTGTAGTAAAAACCATGAAAAGTTACAGGACATTTAAGGTGGCTCCTCAATTCAGACGTCTGGACTGAGGAGCCACCTTAGAACTTAGATCGTTGAGCTCAGCAGCAAAAAAATCGGATGTCGCATTGATGACGTAATTGTCAACAACATCAGCTACGCTGACGATATGGTGCTGCTGAGCCCTACGGTTAGGGCGCTTAGGGAGCTGCTTAGTTGTTGCGAGGGCTATGCTCGTGAACATGGCCTAGTATATAACGTCAAGAAAAGTGAGTTCTTGGTCTTTAAGGCTGGCGGTGCTAAATGTCCTGAGTATGTACCCCCGATTAAACTTAATGGGAATGACATATTGCGAGTGTACCAGTTCAAGTACTTGGGACATTATGTAACCGACGACCTTGATAACCAAGTGGATATTGAGAGGGAACGTAGACCGCTGGCAGTCCGATGTAATATGTTGGCTCGCAGGTTTGCACGTTGTAGCAAGGCAGTTAAAATAACTCTTATCAAATCTTATTGCCAAGTGTTTTACACGTGCAGTCTGTGGACCAACTATTCTCGGCGCGCTAGCAGCGCCCTACGGGTCCAGTATAATAATGGGTTCAGGATGCTGATGGGGCTGCCCCGTTTCTGCAGTGCATCAGGTATGTTTGCACAAGCACACGTCGATGGCTTCCACGCCATCGTCATATATCTGCTTCTTTGCTCTGCAGAGTGCGGGAGAGCTCCAACTCCATCCTGAAGACAATAGCGGGGAGGTATGATTCTCCTTTGTTAGGTGATGTTGTTCGACGATGTATCTCGAACAACAGCCTAGTCAATAAATAGATTTTAAGTTTACTAACATAGGTATAAGTTATCCTTTTGTTTACTAACCCATATGGATGTTGCTTATCCGAAATAAAGATTATTTTATTTTCAAGTCTAAAAGAAAAAAAAACAGAAATAACTTAGCGCTGTTTTTCGGAAAGTCATAAGCCAAATAAAACAGCTTTTTAGTATCATTTTGTAGTAAATATACTCTAATTAGTAGTTTAAAACTAAATTGGAAAAAACTGTATAATTTCGGCGATACAATACATTACATGTGCTCCTCAGTCCTGGCGGTCTCTAGGAAATATATGTACACGTTAGCTACTTACATATATTTCCTAAAGCATTTGATCAAATCGGATAACTGTACCAAAGATATTTAGTAGAAATTTCTACTAAATATTCTAACATCTTGCACATTCAGTATTTCAAAAGATATTAACAATTTGATAATTTTGTTTAAAGGGTGACCACAAATAACTCAAACTGTGATCGTAAACAGAGTTTATTTTCACATGAATCATTGTTCAGCTTAATCAGTTTTAATTTGTGTTAATTATTTAAGTACTGGGCTTACTTAAATAATGAACACAAATTAAACAAAAAGAGAAAAGAGTATGCTTAGATGGTTTGGTCATGTTGAGCGGATGAATGAAAGGAGACTAACAAAAGGTAATTACAAGGCAGATGTGAGTGGAAACGCCGGGAGGGGACGTCCTAGGAGGATATTTTTTTTTTTTTTTTTTAAACGTTGCCCCACACTAGGAATTACTCCTGTATCGTGGGTGCGTTCACAAACATGAAAACTCACATACACAAGACACCCAGACCCGGAACAACTATTTGTAGGTCATACAAATATTTGTTCCGTGCGGGAATCGAACCTGCGACACGGAGCGCAGCAGCCGATCGCTCAACCACTGCGCCAACCGTGCCGTCACATATATGGTGACCTTATTGGTGATATTCTTCAGAAATGTCAGGTGCGTAGTACTCGCAACCGGCGCTCGTGTATAACCAGATATATGAACGTAAACGGGGCAAAAGGAGTATGTAAGGATCGTAGCAGGTGGCGTTCTGTGGCTTCTGTCCACCCCCATGGGAAGAAGGCGTGGATTTTATGTATGTAAAAAAAATACAAACCAAAAGAGGATTAAACCAAATTGCCGTTTTTTTATAACTTTAATTGGACAATGTATTAATAAACTCAAAAGTGTTAGTAGGAGCCATCTTAAACGGCCTGTAACTTTTTTTAAACAAAATAAATTGTACGGAGTACTCGTATCTGCGTTTAAATTTGAGACATGGCTCCTCAATCCATACGGACACAGTTTTCCGGCTGCAAGAAGTTCGCCACTCAAGTTTCTATTTTAATTATTGCACCCTACATACATTGGTACATCATGGTGGCCTTATTTTAACTTTGACTGTATTGTACATTCAAGCGCATATTTTGCGTACGGGTGGGATAAAACGAGCACTCGATCCACTCCCGCATTTGACTGTAAACCTTTTATAACTGCAACATTGGATTTTGAACTACCTATAATAATCGGTATAAGAATAGGTAGTTTGTCACTAAGAATTCCTTAGAACTAATTCGAATTAGGTATCAAATCATTGAATCCCTTAAGCGACAAAATAATTAATCTGCCTAGACTTGCCAACTAAATTGGGTTTAGGCTTCTTGTAGTTTAGGCTTCTAACCAGATGAGAGAGAGAAATACCAGTATTTTTCATGGAATGACTGACTGTCAGACCTTCATTACACAGTAACTGAGTAACACGGTACCACTTGCTAAGACTGGTTGTCACAATTTTGGATATCTTACTACCCGTAACGACTGTCAAAGATCTACGAACGACAGTCGGGACTAATTAAATTCAATTAATTTTATTTCAGAACTAGTTAACAAGCATACATGTGAAAATTAAAAATATTTAATACTTTAAATTTTAGGTTTGGATCCGGAGTGCTCAACATGCAGCCTGGTCCAGTACCATATTATTGCGTAATCCAGATCCATCCTCCATACGAACAGCTGAAGGTAGCTGTTGGAACTGCCTCGTATGTGACGCATCAGGGACAAAACTCTTTTGCGAATAATCGCCGCAAACCCATCTATATTTTCGCCCGCAAACATGCCTGACTCGCTACAGTAGCGGGGCAGCTTCATCAGCGCCCTTTTTTGTTTTGGGTGGGAAATCATCAAATGGCTTCTCTCGCTCTGATTGGAGCGGGAGGGCGTGTCAGAGTTTTACTGACTTATACCCACCCGTGTAAATAACAGTTGACTGTGCCAGGGCCACTGTTTTTTTTTTCGAACTTCCTGCGACCCTGAGGCGTCGACCCTATCGGACCCCGACATTTGGTGCTGACATTTATTTTAGGCACTCGTGGAACACGACGCGGCGTCGGTTCGGGCCTGGTCCTTACCGGACGGCGAGCTACCCATTGCTCGCCGTCCGCAAGCCCGAGCCTACGGTGGCCGAAAAACTGCTTGCGATTCCCGACGCCCAGGGCGTCTCCTGCGGCGACCAGGGGCGTGAGGGTGCGAGGCTGTGTCTCGAACGCGCTCCGCCTCCTCCTTCGCGAGCATTACTGCTTCGCAGTATGAGGTGACGGCTTTGCATTCCCTCTCGCTCCGTACCATGGCCTGGACCAGGGCCGACGCAAGTGATCGCCGCTGCCGATCGCCTCCGTGAGGACACGGCTGTGCTCCAGCCAAGCTGAGCAGATTTCCACCGTATGCTCCACCGTGTCCTCCGGAGGATCCACGCAATGGTGACACCCGGGCCTTTCCTCCCGCCTTATGCGAAACAGGAAACTCCCGAAACAACCGTGTCCGGTGAGGATCTGTGTCAGGCGGAAGGCGAGGACGCCGTGGCGCCTCTCCAACCACTCCTCAAAGAGGGGACTTACCCCCGCTTCTTCAGCGCCCTGAATGCATTATTGTAGAGAACACGAAGGGTGTCATACGATTTTTTCGTATACTTGACCCATTAGTTGCACGTGTATAACGATTGGCAAAATGCCCTAAACAACGTAGCTTTTACTGCCTTAGTACAGCGTGCGAAGTTACGAGTCAGTATACCTGAACGTGCTTTCGGAGGCACGGAACTGTCTTAATATGTAATGGATGGTCACCCATCCTCGCAGGAAGCGTAGAGCCCCTTAAATCCTGTAAGTGACAAAATAATATAGTCCTTAGGATACACGTTGCTATTTTAAACTAAACTACTTAATAACTTAAATGAGCACCATATTTCCACATTATTCCAGTGCAAGGCACTTGCAAAACTAGCGAAGTTCTAAACTAGCTTAGATACATAATCTTGATAACGTGTTCCTGTGCATCTCGTCTCAGTTTAATGTAGTTGCGTACTAGAAAACTTACTTATCATAAGGATTTTGGGCTACAAAGTGGGCGGACTCAGCCACATTTTTCTTAGACAATCCTTCAATCGGAACTCTCTTAGTTGGATTGTTTTGTGCCATTTCCCAATTATGACGGTTTTACACTCATACATGCATAATCAGCCTATAATTTTCCTACTGCTGGGTCACTGGCCTCCTTTCTGAGGCCCAGTGCGGGTTGGTGGATGTCACATGTCTTCGAAGTTTTGCTTCTAGGACATAAAGTTTTGCTCACGATGTTCTCTGCCATTGTTTTGAGAGCAGTCCTGATGAAAAAATTTACACAAAGTAAAGTGCTTGCCTGTGTTAGAACGACCGATACGACTCGTAAGTCACAGCCGTTTCTCTTTGTACAAGCACACACTTTTTACATGTCAACCCCTTTCGGATGCGGATTCATGTTGTAAAACTGTCAATCGTTTGGAAAACTTTTATCTAAAAAAAACACTTTAAAGCGAAAAATAACTTTAATTTCGGAAGTCGGTGTCTTTGGTTTTGTATTTTTGTTTTTGCCACCGATTTCCGAAATTCAATATTATTTTACATAACATAACATCACGCCTGTCAGTTATGCTAAAGTCCCATGTAATAGGGGGCGAGCCTATTTCCATCAACCGGACACGAATCCAGAATCCTGGCTGCTATTGAGAAATTCTAGTTATAAAAACCATTTTAAAAGTTTTAGTTGTGGTGTGGTACCTACCCCACACAAATTCTTATACCATTACTTGCTATGTAAATAACACCGACAGGAACTTACAATAACATCATCTAGTGTAGGTATATCTTAGTGGAAATAAATAAATAAATACTATAGGTACACCTCTGCCTAACATTTCACAGATTACAGGCGTGATGATATGTTATGTTAGATCTTATGTTTAAAAACCAAAATCCGCTTGTTTTATGGTCCAACCGCGTAAAGCGGATCAGTGCACGTAGCAACCAGTGTTTTGAGTGATCACAGAAATGTTTACACAAGGTAACTGTACTCGATTTGCACTCTGAAACTGGAAACGCGTTTAATTTCTGGAACTTGTTTGAAACGGAACTACACAAGAAATAATCTGGCAGAGCGTTTAAAGCGTATGCTTTTGCGAGATTATTTTCTAAGGAATAAATCTATAAATTCTCCCCAGTAATAGCTTTAGGAGAAGCTATACATCACATCACGACTATAGATCTTCATCAGACCCAGTGCGTAATACTTTTAATAACCCTACCTCAGCTCTTAATTTATTAATAACTGGCTGTTGCCCGCGATCTCGTCTACGTTCTAGGATGAAAAGTAGCATATGTCCGTACTCAGGTCACGGTCTATCTGTGAGCCAAATTTCATCCAAATCCGTTCAGCCGTTTTAGCGTGAAACCGTTACAAACAAACAAACTCACTTTTACATTCATAATATTTAAGTTGAGATTAATGCTGCCATTTCAATATGGTTTATGATTAGTCGAGCAGTCTGAACATTAATCTGTTAACTCAAGCAGGAGAAACTATATAATGTGTAACTGGGTAACAGAGGTAGTTAGAGTTATCGAAGACATGGGAATAAATTAAATTATGTACATACGTTTAGAATAGATAGCAAATGTGCCTAAACTGAAAATAATGTAAAACATTTCATCCATAAAGTTAACGAATAAATTACTTGATAATACTATCTGAAGTCCACTTGTTGAGGCCTTTAGTAAAATTTTATTGTTAGAACTGAATTTATTAACATAAAATGCCAAACTTTAGATACTACATTATGCCTAGTATCAAGTTTTTGTTTATTCAAACTTTTGAATTAGGTATCAAAATATTATTTTGTATTCAATCGAAGCGTAACAAAAGTCGACATTCAAACTTTGAACGAAGTTATAAAAGTTAGAACTGTATTTTTCAAAAGGTGTCTGTGTCGTATTGGAATGATGTTTTGTAGCAAGATTTCTGTGTTGCATCTACGCAGTCTACGAAGGAATCCAATTTATTGCAAGAAATGCAGTTAAATCCATCTTGTGTAGATAACTAGTGACCCGTTCCAGCTTTGTACGGTTTTTACGACTTAACAAAAGAAAGGGATTGATTGAATTTAAGTTTAAAATTAATGTATTATGAACATAAAATTTCAAGAATAGATTCTCTAAACGATGGTGAAAACCGCTTCAAAATCAGATGCATCACACAGACAAACACGTATAGCGGCTTTAATTTATATGCCTTCTTCGGCTTACACACAACAACTTACCAAAGTTTTATCACAATCGGTCCAGCCACTTTTGAGTTTTTGCGAGACTAACGGACGGCAATTGATTATTATATGCAATATAACATCAAGCCTTTTTCCCATGGGGGTAGGCAGAAACTACAAAGCGCAACCTGCTACGATCCTTACATACTTACTCCTTTTGACTCGTTTGCGTTTATACATCTGATCATACACGCTCGCTGGTTGCGAGTACTGAACCTGACCTTTCTGAAGAACATCACAGATAAGGTCACTATATGTCTTGTAAATACCTTTGGTAACTCACCTTTATTCATCCTATCAACATGACCAAAACATCTGAGCCTAGTCTTTAAAAAAACACATCTTCTTTTAAACCGCACCGTTGCCATAACACATCATTTATCAGCCTATCATTCATAGTCACACCACCACACATGCTCCACAAGGAACGCATTTCCTCAGCTTTAACTCTACTGTCATGCTTCTTTTGCCACACCCAGGCACCAGGCGCCAGCACACCATTTTATTTATATATATAGATAGAAGATAGATAGATAACGGTATCACATCTAAGGAAGAGATCTCATCATTCGCGTCAGAAAATAAGAAAACCTTCAACAACACTAAAATCAATTCACCTCTTATTTATTCAACAAAATCACACCCAAATTAATCAGGCGTACGTAACGACTGAAATTCCAAAACAAAGATGACCGACAAACTTAAACGTCGAACAATAGCCCGTGGCTTTGTTTAAATCCTTTCGTTTATGGCCCGGTAAGATAATAAGGGCTGGTGTGATCTTATTCTCGGTTTTGAACGATTTATTATTGATGGAAAAAACTGGGTGAAATACGTTTTGTAATGTTTTGGGGGTGAAACTAGGTACTTACTTAGTTGTCTTTTGTTTGTGAATATTGTGTAAGTTAGGCCATGTGATAAAGATGTTTTTCACCAATGAAACTAAAAGCGCTCAGCACATAAAACGCTACGTTATGGGTCTGTACAGGTCATTATTTTCAGTGGAATTTTGAGACTGACAGCTCTTGAACGCGTTTTGGATGTGCTAATCGCGGTCAGTTTCATTAGTGAAGTTGGAAAATTAAACCTAGGCTAATCCCGTGTCCTAATAGAGAGCGATAACGTAATGAACTCGATCAAACCAGAGTTGTCTTAATTGATATTTAACGCGGTGTATTCGCGCGAATATATATAGTTTGATTGCTAATTCACGCAAACGTAGTTCGTACTGTTATGTTTTGAAAAGAAATACATCCTAAAATTCTCAGCATTCCAGTATCAGGCCTCGCTGAAAAGGCTAAACCGTCATCGCCCAATTCCGAGGTCACGTTCCACCAGTCTCTCTTCGTCCTTAAGAGTCACACGTTTTAATCCCAATTACAACTATTTTCTTTATTCCTTTTAAAGTATATTACTTTAGGTAAAACAATTTTTCATTTTTTAACTCCTGTAAAGGCACGGCCTAGCAGTACGAATGTCCGATCAGACATGCTGATATCAAACAATTGCTGCGTCTTGATGAAAATAAATGTTATGTAGCTTAAATATTGACCCATTAATCCGTTTTTCATTCGCGATTTTATCACAGAAGTGTGAATTGAGTATTTATAGGGTTATATTTTTACTTAATCTCAAACAGCTCGATATTCCTAACATTAATCAAGATTACAAAAGTCAATATTCTTTCTTTGTTTAATTATTCAACAGCTCATTAAGAACTATTTCAGAACAGTTTTAGTCCTTTCACGAAAAACTTAATTATATAGAACATTTCTATTAATTTACTTCGGTAAATTGTATTTTTTTATTGTTACGTTATACCTATTTTCAACAGCAATTATCAATAGAATTGTTTAAACTGTAATTTTCTAATTAGCGCCTTCCTTTTGTGGTCTAATTGAGAATAATTTCAATTAGGTACCTACAGTTTAAAAATAGTTGTGGCCTTTTATTTATAACTTTCGTTTGGTAATCTATGAATTCATTTAAAGTTAGTTTCAACAAAACTGCCTGGTTTTGTATTTCAAAGATAATGATTATTCAGATATTATCAATCATGAAAAATTCTACGGCTACTTAACCTACGACATGGAATACGTCTGCTTATCATTAATTTGGTAAGTTTATACGATTGCCAAATTGCTCAAGGCAATACAAACGGTAGGCTTGCCATTTGGTAGTCATTAACATGTTTGTGAATGCGTCGGTGTCCTCCAAACAAGTAAGCATCCTGCAGCCTAATTGCGTAACAAATTTTCTTAAACTATTACGACTAATCTGTTTGATTTTGTCACTTCAACAACATTCATTGCGGTATCTACAGTGTTGAGCAGAACTTTTTATCGAACTTATGAAGCAATGTATTGGCAATCTGTTTCAAAACGATTCAGATTCCGATTGATTGTATATTACGCAATTAGGGTACCTACTGTACATCAAACTTGTATCGGTAATTGTGTTCGTTTTATCATACTTTTATTTGTAACACATACAAAAAAAAGTCCGACTGAGAAGATGGTGTATGATTAAAATTCACCGAAATTGTACTATTAAATCATTACATTAGTTGGTGTTTCTTTTTTACCGTATCTAAAGAAAAGTGCTCTTAATAGATATATAATATTGTGCTTAAAATACTGAAGATAGATATCATCATTGTTTTAAGCACTATCTCTCCAGGTATAGATCAAAAATTCCGGTCTGAATGTTAGAATTCAATGAAATTTTAATATTTTGTTTTTTATACTGGCCAAGGTGTATAAGATGCCAATGATATTAATATTTCCTTTATGAAAGTCCTTTTCCTTTAAGTGTATACTTTACTTTTTACGAATATACTTTACTTTTTACGAATATACTTTACTTTAAATATTAGAACAAAAACACGTACACCCACATTTCGCCAGTTGCCACATTTACTGTAACGATTATCGGTACAATGACTGTGTCCGTGTTAAGTCCCACAAATGTCGACAACCTCGTGTGCTAAGTCGAGATACATGTTAATTTCTATCTTTCTCAGTTTTCACGAGATCCTCGATGCGCACAAACGTGTGAATACATCGCAAGTGCTTGTCACAAACGCCTTCTGATTTGTGGTCAAAAACCGACGCCCTACAGGATCGGCGGACAGCTTCTCCAAGCACACCCTTTCACACGCTTTTGCTTATGGACGCCTGCTAAAATTTGGCAAGCATGTAAAGCTGGATTCACAGTGTTACTCTAAAATTTGTAACACTCACAAGTTTAGAAAAAAAAACAGGATTTGGGATATAAGATATGTCATCGTCTTCTTCGTCTTTCCCTTTAGGCTGAGGATCGTGACCACATATAACGCGTCTTCAAGCTCAGCGTGGACCGTTCGGTAGATGCTGCTCCTAACAGACTTCTTGATCGCGGCTGTCCATCTTGCCGGTGCTCTGCCTTGTCATGGCATGGCATGGGCTATCATGACAATGTAAATTCAAAATCAGCCCATTATGTCATTATGATCTGTGAAAGGGAGGTGGCTGTAATCCACACATTATTGGTACTAATAAATGTAACCTATGCCCCACAAGAAAACTCAATCAAAGCTATCTTCGGTCAATCAATCTGCTTATCCTTTTCCCAAATATGTTGTGGTCGGCGTCGAGTCTAACCGAATGCAGCTGAGTACCACTATGTTACATGGACCGACTGCGTAGTTGACCTGCACTACCCAGTTCTGGGTAACACGACACCCCTTGGTAAGACTGGTGGTCATACTTTTGGGTTTTGGACTATCCGTAACGACTGTCAAAGACCTACGAATGACAGCCGGGACCTACGGCCGTGCTTTCTGAGGCACGGAGGGGCCTCGATATGTAATGAATGGTCAGTGGTCACCCATCCACAACCGCGGGACGCGTTAAGCTACGCTTACCTCGGTTAACCTTAACTTTTATAGACCTATAGACTTTTATAGACTACATGTGTAAACTTTTGAGCCTATAACAGAATTGAAAAACCCTATATTATTTTAATGTGAACACTGAGTCAGAAGTTCGTAGAAACGATTCATTTCCAAGATGATAATTATTCTTGAGCTCACGGCGAGCAGTCACTCTTAAAAGGTCGACACTTAATTATTTACCAGACTAGATATTCCTAGAAATCAGCAATTATTTTAAAGGAAATCTGATAATAATTTGATTTTACAATATAGCTTAATATTGTAAAATCAAATTATTATCAGATTTCATTAAAAACGCTTAAATAATTATCCTGCCGTTTCAATTCTTGTTGTTTCTATAAATGTATTTTTCTTTGTTTCTTTATTTAACGTCTTCGGTCAAAGGTCTGAAACAAATAAACGAAAAATACTTTCTCGCAAACAGTCTATAAAAATAACAAAAACTTAATATCAAACCCTCCTCAATAAAACTGCTGGAACTACATCTGGATATAAGATGAAACATTGCAAGTTTTAGAAAGTTTTTGCCAAACAATGACGAGGCTTGTTGTCACCGAATTTTGTTATGTATTTACTTCACCGACTCACTTCGAAAGTTTTCTCATATTTTTGTGGGGAGACTGTAGAAGAAAGAGAGTCGTTTTGTACCTAAGGTAATGAACTTATTTAAAATTTTATTCTTTAGAATAAAAAATGTGATTCGTATGTTTTTGGGATAATCCACCATTTTACAAATAGGTCATTTGTTTAAACAAGACATTGGTTTTATTACGGATTAAAAGTAGTGTTGTTATTATTATCAAAAATGGATTTTACTGTAGGTACCTTTTAAGTAAAGACGGTCTAATTAGGTACCTAATTGAAAATTAAGTTTAACAGGCATTACATGGCTACGATTATTTCCCAGACACAAATTAAACAGGCAATCAAAATGCCTAAACTAAACAAAAGAAAACCCAAGTATTTCTCCCTAAAACACATTCCCCTCATCGAAACACCAAAAATAATTACCTTTACATATAACTGAAAGAGATACTCCACTCCACACATCCATAAATATTAGTCCGAAAAACAATGAACGAAACAAAAGACGTTCACTAAGAAGACAGCAGGCAATCAAAGGGCAATCGAGCGTTACTCGGCGGAGTGCCGCCAAATGGGGCAATATGTGGTGGTCGGAACTCGACAATACCTCAATTGTCTTATCAACTGGATGTGCTAGTTTTGTTTGCACGGTAAAACAAAGAGGTTATCCGTTGGCAGTGACACGTGAACTAGTAGTAGCTTTTATTATTATCTTTTAATTTGTTGTTAGATATTTCATAGACTCAATAACTTTTGATTAACGTATCCCAAATAGGTAGGACAGGATTTTTCTTTGACATGTAAATGATAAACCAGTCTGATGAAAAACATGGTGGTAAAAAAACGGGATGTTTAATATATCAATTTTTTTTTAAGGACTATAAAATATAGGGCCGTTTTTTAAATTTTAAAGCTTTTAAATTCCCAATTATTATTAAACCTTTTATAAACGAGACAGGATTTCGTAAAGATCCGATGCAATTATAACCAAAATTGTTTCGTTCCGTGTTTTCCGAACGGTGGAGTCCTGAAGAAGATATTGGGGTATTACTCAAAGTCGTATTTCTCTCATCCACTGACGATTAAAGGATTATTGTAACATTCGCGGTAAGCCACCCGGAATACGGATACTGCCGAAAGAAATTAATGTTTTGTTTTGAAGTTGAGTGAGAACGACACTTTTGTTGATCGTTCGTCTCAATTTAATTTTGAAGTAACGTATAAATGTTTTTTTTTGTGTACTTCACAATGATTAATTTTCAATTTAAAATATCAAATATCTGCATTGAGTATCGTACACATAAAACCTACAAATAGGGTTAACGACAGTTTTTTTCAATTTTAACCCATACAAACATTTGTTTCCAAATAGTTCAAACAATATTATAAAAAGTGTGTGCGTGTGTGTGTGTGTGTGTGTGTGTGTGTTATTTTATGCATAGTTATTTGATTTAAAATAACTGTGAGACAAGGAGAGCACTATCGTAGAGATCTTCTTCATACTAGTGCCATGCATCGTCCGTACCCCGCGACAAGGACGGGAATAATTCCCTCCAAAAACATTGAATGTTTGTAGCTTCTTCATAATTTTAGCGATTTTACAGATTTTTCGATCATATTATTTTTACTGCCTTCTTTGAAATTACATATTTTTTTCCAAAAAATTTAATTTTCGAGATCTTCCATATTGTAAATACAACAGCACCGTTTTCTGGAGTAGTATGACTATTTGCATGGCAAAGTCAGCCTGAAGCATTCAGTGCTACTAACTCAAACCTCGATCCGAATCAGTGAAGTACTGCATGTTGGGTTGAAAATTCTAGGTAAAACAATGCCAAATCATGCCTTTGTTAATTATAGACTGAGTTCAGATGGCATTGAGTGATAGCCATCCTCTCTGTATGAGTGTATGCCATTAATTCGCCAAAGAAAGTGTGCGACATATTGTTAGGTAGGTAGGTTCACGTCACTTCAACGAAACTTGTTGCAACTAATTATATTTAAATCAAAACCGTTTTAGTATCTACCAGTACCTTTAACTGTAATTCAGGATCGAAAAATAAGGTATGTAAAAACTAAATTGAATTGTAACCGAATTGAGGATAAAACAACAACCTAACATTACAATACAATACCTATTACAAACGTTAACAGTCAAACATAAAGGAACATAACAGCATACCGACATAATATTGTAATATACCCTAATTGGCAACTTATCAATCCCGCAACAATTCTCCTATTTCACGAACTGTTCGTTACGGGTTAATAATTGTTACGCCACGTTATTCTGACTGCTTTCTAGTCTATGAGCTAGCAACATTAAATAACATAGTTAAGTAGACCGTCTGCTGCTACTCTGTTTTTTTCTTACAAAGCGACGCGCGTCTAACTTGTCGTTACCAGGTGTTCAAACCCTCCGAGTATGTGCGTGTGTGTGTGTGTTATGTCCTAACGCATCTCGCCTTCACGCAAATATACACAGCGTGTTTGTACACTTGGCACAAGTAAGTCACTTCTTGAGACAAAATATTATACATAGAATATGCACGGTGAGGTTTGAAGTTATACGCGCTGTTCATTTGTTTGTCACGCATCCGTGCATACTGTAGCCATGGGATGCAGTGGACGATACCGCCTACATTGTGTTATCCAACTTGGAATAGGAAACGAGAGACAACTGGTTGTATAGATAACGAGCTGGACTCCTCGTTTGTTACAGTATTTGTGGTCAGGGTTTTCAGGTGAGGTGGTTAAATAAACATTTATTTGCAGTTGGTTGAATTACCCACACTTGTCTTTAGTTATGTTTCATTTACCGTAGGTACCTAGGTGTATAATTCAACGTATTTTGTGTCCTTTTTTTTACATAAACAGCCGACCTTTGAAGTTTTGGTTCTAGGGCATCCCGGGTTCCTCACGATGTTTTCTTTTACCCTTTCAAAAGCAGTGATGATGAAATAATGTACACAAAGGAAAGCACCTGTCTGGGTCCAAACCTACGACCTACAAACAGGGACCAAAAATACTTTGACAAATGTTATAGAATAATAAGTATTTCATTTTGAATTCATGACACAATCAAATATAAATGGGCTTTAATGTGTTGACCCAAAACACTTACAAAAGTGTAACAGTAATACATCTGTATTCGATAAAGAAATTGTCATTAGATAAAACAGGTAAATGCGGCGTTGCCATAATAGCATCAATCTCGACTGGATTTAGGCTATTTTGGCAACACCGCGTTTGGCTGTCCGCCGCGCGTTGTTGCGGTACCGTCCAATTATACCTAAAACTCATCGATCACGAATAAAAAACTTTCTTTATTAGTGATCGATGCTAAAACTGCTTATTTTGGTTACACCTATTAACACTTCTTAACACACATAAAATTTAACACTTTTATTCCGTAACATTATTGTAACTATTACAATTTTTTTTTTCTTCTTTGAAAACAGTTTTAAAAACCCTTTCTACAAGTCGTGGCCGTTACCACGGGACCACCACTACTCCTTGCTCCAGAGATTTTGCAGTAACAACTTTTCACTGACAATACACTTCGTGCCAGTAACAGTCTAAGCATCCTTTAAAAATTTTTTAGCGCTGTTTATGAAATTAAATACAATTTTCCGAAGGTTCCATTCTTATAACGCTTTTTTAGAGCACCATCATTATAACTACGATGTAAACACTATTTCCCACGAACTTGCAGACCAAAACAGGTCGAGTTTATCTTCTAGGAGGAGATATTTCTGAAGAAAGAAGGAAAGAAAGAAAGATAGATAAGTATTTATTGTGACTCGAACAGGAATACGCAAAACGTAAATAAAAGTAAAATCATAATAAAAAAAAACATGTACGAGGCCAAAAGGTCCCTATCTCAGCATAATGCAGGACATCTAGAAGAAGGAAATACAGTAGAAGTTTTTCTTGGCATTCCTGAGTCCACTGTAACAGTTGCCCGACTTTGTTTATTAACATAGCGACGAGTTTGATAAAGATTGGATTAGATACCGGACAGAGACGCGTGAGTTTATGGATGCAAAGCTTAAGTCGTAAAGGTGGGCAATATAGGTACACTATAGGTACTTAATATATTTGTTATCAGACGCCATGAATAATTATTAATATAATTAGCTTTCGTGATCAGGTAAATAAAATTAAGATTGATACAAATAGAAAAGACGACAAAAAATAGTATTACCGTGCCTTTTCCAACCTCTGTACACCTAAACGTGAACCAACAATTAACTTTAAAAATTACTTTCCGTGCACAAAGTTTGTCGAACACGCTAAACTTAAGTTACACTTGGTTTTCTGTAAAGTTCCGTGTTTTCAAACAGCGGTATTATTTATAATGCTATTACGATATTTTATATATTCGCCACTAGTTACATATTAAGTTCGGTTTGTTGTTCAAGTGGAAAGATGTTAATCACGGAAATTGTTTCCGCTGCCGTATTAATGTTAGCAAGTATTATAATTGTTAGCCAACCAATGTTATTTGGGGTGTATTAGGTAATAGGATTATTTTCTTGTAATCTTCAATTGTTTTCCCTGTTTTTGGCAGAGCTAAGTACAAAAACAGAAAAAGTCAAGATGAGTTCGTCTTGGCTTTTTCTGCTATTATACTGACCTCTAAAACCTCTTGAAATCCTGTAACCAACGAGTTGCAAGATTTAAATCGTCGTGTTAAAATTAGGTATAGGTAAGAATTACTATGTCCGGAGTTGTGACAAGTGTCCCCATTCCATCATCAACTTACAATGTTCCCACTGCTGGGACACAGGCCTCCTCTCTGCCCGAAGTGAGCTAAAAATAACAAATAATGCAATCTATGCATAATAATAAAGTTCAACGTTTTATTCATTGGACTCTTGATTAGCATAAGCGGCGTTATCGGTTTTTTTTATCTTCTATATTGATATGTTTAAGAGGCTGGACACTGACTGGGTGATCCATCAACACATCGGTCAAATCACTGAACGGCACACAGATAGTCATTATGACGTAGGCATCCGCTAAGAAGGGTTTTTTTTTTAAGGGTAGAAAGGGGGGAATTTTGTTGGCATGAAAATTCTTATACCTTGATTTAATAAACTTGAAACTTGGCCCGAATACCTAAATATTTGAATTGTAAAGATTGTATTTTTTTTTCCTGGGAATGGGGGCTGTCTAAATTTTTATTCAAGAAATATAACGCGCGGTCCTATTAACTCGAAACTTAGTACTTATATTTAAGACCAAAAATAAAGAATAATGTGTATTAGGGTTTTTCGAAAATCGTCCTATGAAATGGGGTTATTAAATTTTCAAGGCGAGGATTTTACTACGTGGCTTGATTAACTCAAAAAGGAGGTGTTTTTTTTTTCGGCCAAAACTTGTACCGAGGTACAAATTACTAGTGAAATTCCTCCAAATAAAATGTGTTATTTTCAGTACTTTAGTTCAGCTCAGTTTTAGTATTCGATAGATTAGGGAAATAAATGAATTTAAAAAATCACTACCTCACATGGTAACTGCTGTAACGTAACGTTTAGCCGACTGGCTAAACGTGGTTAAAAGTTAATGTAATTTTTAGAATATAAAATACAAAATTACGTAGAAAAAAGAAATTAAATTAAGAATTAGTCGAAGCTCGCGTAGGACGATCCTCTGGCCCGCAGTCTAACACGAGGGAGCTCACGGTCATGCAGCAGCTCGAGGCGTCGGCCGCTCCTCCGGCCCGCAGTCTGTCGAGTTGAAGCTCGCAGCAGCCTCTTTGTGCTCACAGTCGCGAAGCAACTCACGATTGAATCAGCTCGCGCCGGCCGCTCCTCCGTCCTGCAGTCCGTCGAGTGGGAGCTCGCAGCAGCCTCTCCATCAGCCCGCAGCCCGTTGCGAGGGAGCTCGCGTCGGTTGGTGTTTCTTCAGGCGGCGGCGTCTCACGCCACGTTTATAAGTTCTCTGCAATACGTCTCAAACTCGCAGACTCAAGCGGGAGGGTCGGAGGTGATCGGGAGAGCTCGAACACCTTCATGCACACAAAATAAAATGAAATTCACTGAGTTTAACTTTTGAAATGTTTATATTGTAAGAGCTTTTAGAAAAACACAGACGGAGTAAGAAAAAGTACGAAAAGAAAGAAGCCAACAGAGGGAGCCAGAAGGGCGAGTCAAAAGACGGAATCGAAAGAACCTGGTGAAAAGTAACGGTTGCCTTATATAGCCCCTGGCCGATATTTCTAGAAGTGACTTTTTTAGGTTTCAATCCAAATACTTCTTAATTGGTTATCGGCCAGGAACAATAAAGATGGCTTACAGTGAGAACCTGGCTTAACTCTAGTTTTACGATACCTTTACAATAAAATAGACGACCTCTTAGCTCTATACCATAGAAAAAGAAAAACTGACAGATGACAATGTTAGATACAAAATGTCACAACATTCAATAAAAGGAAAATAATATGAGATCACATAAAATGAGATAAATGGCTGTGGAAATTAGACAGAGGTAGCTAAAAGTTTGCTTTTAAGCAGTACAACAATATCAGATGAACAAATGTAAGTTATATGAGTGTCATACAATTTTCATAAAGACTTTAGTACCTACTGAATCATAGAAAGAATTGCTGTGCACAACAGCCCCTAAGGTGTTAAATACATAAATAGATAATAAGATGTGTTTTTGGTGTAACAAAATACCACACTGCGTTCAACGAAACGTTATAATTGCTAAGTATTTCACAAAAATTATGTTCTGGGCAAAAAAACTGCTTTTAATGCAAAAATAACATAATCTATAACTAAAAAATAAAATAATAAAATATTCTAGGCAAAAAAAAACTGCTTTTAATGCAAAAATGAAGTAACGAAACGCAACTACAGAAGAAGTGTATAACTAGATTGCCAGATTAAACTACTTGGGATACAAGTTATTAACATCTTTGAATAATAATTTCAGGTGGTACAAATTGTAGCGTTGTAGTCGATTTCCTACAGATCAACAAAAACGCACATCACTAGTTACGGTTCACGAGAGTGACAACTCCCTAAATCTTTCAAATTCCCACCACGTCACTCGGTGTCGTGGTATGGATGGGGCTATAAATATCCCTGCTTGACGCCTAAAGTGTTCCGGTTAAGTAGTCACGACCTCTCAAGGTCAACTACGAGATGCCATACATAAAAATAAAATAAAAAAACCTAACGTGCCCTTTCCTTCGCAACAAGCAGATCAAGCAGTAAGTTTAAATAACCCCGAGATAAACGGGGTTCCAGTATTAGGCTTCGCTGCTAATCACCTGCCTACCGCTGACTGACGTCCTCGCTGCCTCCGCCCTACCGCTGGAGAGACGCCAGTCACGCGGACTACACACGCGGCCGCTACCGCCGCCTGCACTGCCATCCACGTGGCTCGTGGGTGCCGAGACCCCACGCCCGCCACGTGTTAAGGCCCCTGCCGAGCGGACCGTGCCTACACGCGGTCGTGCATCCCTGCGTGGTGCTGCCCACGCCTGGAGTCGCTCCTCTACCCTGCTGCCTGCCCTGTGACATCACGCCGGACCACGTGCTGCGGCGTAGCCAAGCCCAGGGCAGTAACGTTCCTTTCTTTCTACGAAAGTGACCAGTGAACAAGTGCTTAGAGACCTTAAAACCCACTACCCTGAAATCTGTGTCTCAGAAAATAAATGTGTAAAGTGACCCTTTGGTTTCATTAACTAACTACCAAGAAAAACACTTGCCACAGAATGTCTAAATAAATCCAAGTTTTTTTTCTTCTGAATCTGCGATTTTTTCCTGTATTTTCGTGCCTTTGTTCTTAAGGTACATTGTTTGGCCACAGTTGTATGGAATAAAAAATACCTCCTTTGGTATGAATAGTTTTTTGTTATTTAAACAGCTCAAACGATAATTCAAAATTTCACCTCTGGAAAAGAGGGATAACACTTTATGTGAAAAAACCTTGAAACTTGGAAACAATAGTCTCAGTAACTCAGTCCGCAGGAACTCTCGGATATTGTGTCTGCTATTTAACATACTCCACAACCCTTTAACGCCATCCTATCTGCGGGAACGCTTCTCCTACGCCCGTCCTTTGATGCGCCTTGCAGGTCGCACCTTAGAAATCTCCTAAAAACCCCTCCCCACTCAACTGACTTCTACTCCTATTGTTTCTCTGTATACGCGGTTCGGATGTGGAATTCACTTCCGCCTGACATTAGGAACTGTCAAACTGTTGTGGTGTTTAAGAGGAGAATGAAAGAACACACACTTTATTACTTCAAAGAGGTCTGAACTCATAAATTGCCCAAACTTGACTTTACGACGATGTAATCTCGCTACTACTTAAACTGGTAAGTCAATTAAAAGTTTTAAAGAACATCAGTTTTGTGAAAGATATTTTAAGATGGTTAGCCTCTTTAAATGCCCTGTGCTCTGAGAATGCCTCAACGATTTCTGACAAGGCTTTTAACAAAAGATCTTGTTGTTATCGTTTGAGTGAAGACACAATCTCTCGAGATGAATAAAAAACATATTTACACATTTTTTGTAGATCTAAGGAATGCTGGGACAAGTCTTGGGTAAAAATAAATAACCGGAAAACAATAATCAATATGTTGACACATTTCTTACTCACCAGAACCTTTTTCTTAAATATTTTCTTCCACTATCCTTCCCATTTCTTTGTAAATGTTTATGTTTAAACTTTTAAGAGCAGAACGCTTCATTTCAATCTACATTCTTCTTCCAACAATAATATTTCCTCAACTCCAAAGTTTACGCATAATATTTTCAACCCGTCTTAACAGCGCTCCGGAGTCGTCCCGATGCGCCCCGCACAGTCGAACCGTTTACGGATCATTAAGCTCTTTCGGACCGCCTATAGGACCACTTTGTACATAAGGACCGCCTATATAAATTATATATGTTTACCTTGGATGTGAAGTGACCTGAGACGAGACCCTTCCTGAAGCTAATTTGTGAGGTTCGGAAGATGAAACGCAGATGTCTTCTGTTATCTTATTGGTACCGTTTACGTAAGGGAATGTGGCAAGCTCAGTTAATGATGATGATGAATCTTAAACTAACTTTCTATTGCATTTGGGTTCTTGGAAATATAAATTTAGATACGAATTAGTCCATTTGTAGCGGTAAAAATGCGTAAAGTTTGCAATTTCTCTTGTTAAAAACAAGAGAAATTGCAAACCAAACCCCTTTCAAACAAGATTTAAGCCGGATTCACATTACTGTGTTGTGTGTTAGTCAATCAAAACTCGTTGTGATTTAACGTAGTCCTGAACAGATTAGTTTGATTGGTGTATCCCCGTCACGATACAACACGTCACAGTACAACACGTCACAGTAATGTCTCCGAGGCTTTACCCAACGATTTGCATTTAATACATTTAATCCTCGCATAATAATATTCGGAGATAATTTATGTAGCTACAAGTAACAATGTTTGAACAAGTCAAAGATTGCACCGTTTGCTTGTTCGGAAAAACGCTTGCCGGCGAAGTTACACGGTTGATTAAATTTTAATCAGAGTTTATTGAAGTTACGTCAAGCGACCGGGGTTAGGTGTTCATGCATTAAGCATATAGGTGCAACCGAGCTGGAGTTTTTATAGAGGATAGGAGGAGAATTATTTATGAGGTGCATGTGTTAGAAGATTTGTTTATTTTGGCGAAGATGTAATAAATAAAGTAAGAAGTTGTAACAAATATAGTTAGTTTATTTAAATGGTATTTTAAGGGTTTATTTTAAGTTAGGTATAAGTTATAACTAATTTTGTAAGGACTGGTTTGTGTAAGGTTGATTAAAGAGCTTTATCCGAAAATAATAGCAGTGGCCTTAATCAGATAAAATTACCCGGTCCAAAAATTAAGACAAATTTATTTGCTCTAAAGACCAGGTTTAAAATCAAAATTATGTAACCCGATATCACTAAAACCAAAATTAAACACCCAGCTAATTAATTCCACACGCTTTAATTTCTTAAGTTTCACCCAAACTTTCCGGCGGCCATCAAAAGGCATCAATGTTGCCTTTTACGCGGCGTAAATTCATTAATTAATTTTTAATCAGAATCTATAGCCTTCGTGAACGAGAGGAGGGGGCACAGAGGATGAATGAAGGGGGGGGGGGGGGGTAGATTGAGTTTTGTTCCACGGAATTTTATGAAGCTTCATCCCGTCGGTAATGCTTTTATGCTGAGCTTGAAAATCCTTGATCAAGCACTTTATTGCTGCTTAAATATAGTTAGCATGGCGTGATGGAATACAATATCCATGCTTGGAATTAACGCCTCCTTGGTGCAGTGATTGCAAGGCGAACGTGAGCTGGTTTTTGGTACAAAATCTTGTAAAGTGTTGGGTTCTATGTGGGAGAATTCTTCAGGGTAAGTATTTGTACAGAGAAAAGGTGGATGAACCTTGACTTACATGGTAAAAAAAGAAAATATGGGTGTAGTAGTAGAAGTAGAAGTATTTAATATGTATGTGCACATACCTAATAAAAATATTACATAATTCTATGAAATAAAGAAACAACAATGTCGTAAATTAACGTGTTTATTATTGCATTTATTTTAAATAATGCAACAGTAAGCTTGTTAATTAAGTATTACCGCATTCATCGTGTTGAAACATTGAATATTCTGTTATTATTTAAGTTATTTCATTTTTTAAAGTAATTTTACCGTTTTTTAAAGAACCTTCGTAATAAATGAAACTAGGTACTCTTTTATTTGCCCATCTTTTAATAAAGTAATAATATCACAGTAATTCAATAAATAATGTTCTAAAAACAGTTTCAGTCTAAATGGGATGAAAATCTTCCGGTCATTGAGACCTAAAAGCATTAAGAAAAGGTACGAGTATTAAGGGCACAATGATCAGGACAAACTTTGACGAACTTTTTCTTTTTCTAACTTTGACGAAATAACAAAAAAAAATAGTTGACCATTCACGTGACCAGAGGGCTGGATTGTTTTTTGGCCTAAAAATAAGCATTGCCATACAACGTGGCAATGCTTTGTCTTCTGGGCACGTTTCCGGATGACAGCTATGGGGACGAGTACCTAATTCGTAAGTTAATTACATAAGTTTCCTTCTTTTAACATCATTTGTATAGCTAGTAAGTTACTCATTCAATTCAGTCGTTGTGTAAACATTCAATTTAAAAATTAAGCGAATAAATTAACGTTTTCCTTGTTACCTTAGCAACAGAAACTTACCGCAATGCAATGTACTCCTTAATCGTGTTAATGGGGATGGCAAGTTAATGCTGATCTCAGATGGCGCTGCGTACAGTTGTTCCCAATGGCGTCAGTATGACATTTCTTGAATCGTGTAAACAAACGATAAAACCGAAAATTGTGGGCGGTTAGTGTAGTTTATTTGATAACATGGAAAATGTATTCTACTTGGAGCTTGCTTGAACTTAAAGCCGAGTTAAAGAGAAGAAGGGCTTCTGTTAAACGTAGCTAAGCTGATTAAGTGGAAAGGTAGTACTCTTGAAAAAAACTTTTTAGGAGCTATTTGCCTAGACCTAGTTCAACGTAGACCTTTGAAATCAATACGCTTACAATGTTTGAACGAATAATTTTATAATTAAATAACTTGTTAGTCGTTAGTGTGCATATTTATTATAAATTTTATATTGTTGGTGAATACTGTCATGTTTTGTATGTATATAAGTTAAAATTATTGAATCAAAATTCAGGATTATATTTACAACAGCAACTAATGCATAACTTTACTTAAGTAATAGTTTCTTTTTACTTTTGGAGTTAAAGAGAGATGAATAATTGGTTATATTTTTCCAGGTTAGAGCTGTATGACAAAAACATTAACTTTAGTACACCACAACTCTCTCCAAATTCAACAGAACCCTCTATCATACTTCTACCATTGGAGATGTACCATGACATAAATATTAACTATATTTTACCTCCGCTTGAAAGACAATGTATTAGATTATTTTGAAAGGTGAATATTTCTTATCGGTTTTATTTTATGTGATGGTAGGTAGTTCCTATTTTACAAATACGAAATATTTCTGTCATTTTGAAGATTCGACAAAAAAACAGAAGCATCACAAAAATTATATGATGACAGATTCCTCATATTGATAAGATCCGCATTTATTAATGATCACTTTTATAAAGGATTTTAAAAAGGATTTGTCAAGAAGACAATGAATAACTCAACTATCAAGTTGACATCAAGATAGATGACCAGGGTGGCATGGCATGGAATGGCGTAGCATGGCATGGCATGGCATGTAAGCAGAAACGGACTTATTAGCCCTGAATCTGTACCTTATATACAGAGTCAAAATGGGGAATACTATTTAAAAAACCTGCCTATATGATTTTCAAGTACAAGGACAAATGTACTGCAGTGGCAGACAATTCTGTAATTTATTTATATTGAAAAATATGAGTTGTTCAAAGAAAACATATTATAAAGTTAGATTATTTTACAATAACAATATAAAGGCTGAAATTATGAAGAAATATCTGTATAAAGATTATTATAATATAATAGAGACACCTAAAAGTTATTTATGAGTTTTATTTGTGATACACTCTCGAGAAATAGAAGGAGTGGGTTTTGATTGCTTGAAAGATGTTGGAAAAGATTCTTTTGAGTGTTTCTCTTAGCATGTCTTTCGTCTCTCACACTAGCACTGGCTGATATCCTTTTCTGGTTCCATGATTAGAGACTTGGTACTGCTTCTTTCTTTAAAAGTTTGTGTACACAGGGCAAACCTTAAAACAAGATGAACAATGATAAGTATTTAAAGATATTATGTAATGTTAACAATTTAGGTACTAGCTTAAATAAAAGAACTATCGTTTAAAACACCCACCCGTACTCACACTTAATGTTTGGTAATAATTTTCATGAAAATGATCTCGACATAACCTCGTCGTCCTAGTAGGCTCAGTTTTTAATCCTTACGGCAGCTATCCACTTTCTTCTTTTAATACGATTAATTGGAAATTTGTGTTGGCCCACGTTTTAACACCCAATTACACAACACGTTGTAATTTATATGTTATTTGTGAACATATTTTATAAGATGCTATACAATTTGACAGATAATTTGGAACAATCATAGACAGCGCCACTTACTACCACACACTTTGACAGTTGCCTTCCCCATTGAAAGCCCGTCAGGCAGCTTTGTAAATACATATTTGGTACCTTCAAAGCCATTTCCCTTTCATGTGAAGAAACTTTTTTTTTCTTTTTTATTCCCTGTGGAAAATCGACAGTAGCAGCTCGAATTTTGACCTTCAATAACCAGAAGGTACCCAAGTATGGTCCAGGACAAAAAAAAATAACAATGATGTGGAGAACAAGCGACTCTCGGCTTTGATAAGTGTCGTTTTACACTCGTTATTTTATATTTTTAAAGAGAAGTATATGATTTAGATAATAAAAACAAATAAATCCGCCCTAACCTGAACTTTTCTTTACAAGAAAATAAATAGAACAGTTTCATTTAATTAAGTAAATTAGATGATTGAGAAATATTTAGGAACATACAAAATGAGTTTTTTTTTACAAGAAAAAAAATTTGCTGTCACAAATTCAAGCTTCTAAGGGGCTTTTGGCGAAATAATAACGCCCTAACATAGTTTAGCAAAGTGAGGCAGACAAATTCAAACTTTTATGAAAAGGGTATTTTTG